>JBBDGP010002975.1:0-442567 GCA_037952835.1 Lithobates septentrionalis
CTCGCCTTTCCCTCATCTTCTCTACTCTCCTTTCCTCGTCTTCTCTACTCGCCTTTCCCTCATCTTTCACACTCACCTTTCCCCCATTTTCTCTACTCACCTTTCCCTAATCTTCCTCACTCACCTTTCCCTCATCTTCCTCACTCACCTTTCCCTCATCTTCCTCACTCGCCTTTCCCTCATCTTCTCTACTCACCTTTCCTCATCTTCTCTACTCACCTTTCCCTCATCTTCCTCACTCGCCTTTCCCTCATCTTCCTCACTCGCCTTTCCCTCATCTTCTCTACTCACCTTTCCCTCATCTTCCTCACTCACCTTTCCTTCATCTTCTCTACTCACCTTTCCCTTATCTTCCTCACTCACCTTTCCCTCATCTTCCTCACTCACCTTTCCCTCATCTTCTCTACTCACCTTTCCTCATCTTCTCTACTTACCTTTCCCTCATCTTCCTCACTCACCTTTCCTTCATCTTCTCTACTCACCTTTCCCTCATCTTCCTCACTCACCTTTCCCTCATCTTCCTCACTCACCTTTCCTCCATCTTCCTCACTCACTCACCTTTCCTCCATCTTCCTCACTCACCTTTCCTCCATCTTCCTCACTCACTTCTTCCTCGGCTTGCATAGTGTAGGGGTGATATCGCCATTATTCACACCAGATCATCTTCTTGTGAGATTTGGGATCCTCTCTATTCCTCGGGATCTGATTGGAAGGATGATGATGACATCATTGTCTTGGCACTACATGATTCCGGGATAAGGTGAGTATATTATTATATTATCTATCTTTTTTACAGTTTATTGTAGCTCTTAGACATGGGGGGAGGGCTGGGGGGGGGGGGGGGGGGTTAAGAAGCAGACTTTGCACTTTTAGTCCTCCTCACACACTTGGTGTGCCTATTGCAGCCGTGACTCCATTATTCATCTACATGACCGAAAGGATGGAGCCATCTTTGTTCAGGCATCATCCGGGATCTCCATCTGCTAGGTGCTGGGGGGGGGGGGGGGGGTGGAGGGGAGACTGAGGCAATGCTTCCCCCTGCCTGCAGCAGACTAATAGCATCATCTTAGAACAGGCAGAGTCACCAATCAGAGCTCAAAGATGAATTTTTAATGATCTAAGGTGGAGCTTTTCTAAAAAAGAAGAGTAGAACTAGTCTGGGGGTTCACTCAGCAGCTCTCTGTCGCCCCAAGTTTTTGTTTTTGGAGTTCAGTATTCTGACGGTTCTGATTTTTGGTGAATCAGACACTCTGCAGATTATGAATATCGGTCTGCCCCCTCCCCCACCCGCTTTATGATTAATCCTGAATAATGCTGCAAAAGAGAAAATCAGCGAAAAACGTGAAGACGGAAATGTGACATCTGCGCACTTCACGTCTTATCAATACATTGTGGATGACGACTCGACTCGGAGCCTGAAGTGAGAACAGCTGTGACTTAAGAAGAACCCCGGACACAGCTGAATACTCAGCATGGAAAATGAAGAGCAGCTTCCCTGACTGCTTCTTGCTGTCTTATTACCCACAATTCTCCCCACCTGCGAAGTTCACCACCAGGCAAGAAAGCGCCAAAAGTACACATCCTGATGTCACTTCTGTGATGTCACACAGACTGATGTCACTTCCGTGATGTCACACAGCCTGATGTCCCTTCCGTGATGTCACACAGCCTGATGTCCCTTCCGTGTCACACTGCCTGATGTCCCTTCCGTGATGTCACACTGCCTGATGTCCTTCCGTGATGTCACACAGCCTGATGTCCCTTCCGTGATGTCACACAGCCTGATGTCCCTTCCGTGATGTCACACAGCCTGATGTCCCTTCCGTGATGTCACACAGCCTGATGTCCCTTCCGTGATGTCACACAGCCTGATGTCCCTTCCGTGATGTCACACAGCCTGATGTCCCTTCTGTGATGTCACACAGCCTGATGTCCCTTCTGTGATGTCACACAGCCTGATGTCCCTTCCGTGATGTCACACAGCCTGATGTCACTTCCGTGATGTCACACAGCCTGATGTCACTTCCGTGATGTCACACAGCCTGATGTCCCTTCCGTGATGTCACACAGCCTGATGTCCCTTCCGTGATGTCACACAGCCTGATGTCCCTTCCGTGATGTCACACAGCCTGATGTCACTTCCGTGATGTCACACAGCCTGATGTCCCTTCTGTGATGTCACACAGCCTGATGTCCCTTCTGTGATGTCACACAGCCTGATGTCCCTTCTGTGATGTCACACAGCCTGATGTCCCTTCCGTGATGTCACACAGCCTGATGTCCCTTCCGTGATGTCACACAGCCTGATGTCACTTCCGTGATGTCACACAGCCTGATGTCCCTTCCGTGAAGTCACACAGCCTGATGTCCCTTCCGTGATGTCACACAGCCTGATGTCCCTTCCGTGATGTCACACAGCCTGATGTCCCTTCCGTGATGTCACACAGCCTGATGTCCCTTTCAGGATGTCACACAGCCTGATGTCCCTTTCAGGATGTCACACAGCCTGATGTCCCTTCCGTGATGTCACACAGCCTGATGTCCCTTCCGTGATGTCACACAGCCTGATGTCACTTTCAGGATGTCACACAGCCTGATGTCCCTTCCGTGATGTCACACAGCCTGATGTCACTTCCGTGATGTCACACAGCCTGATGTCACTTCCGTGATGTCACACAGCCTGATGTCCCTTCCGTGATGTCACACAGCCTGATGTCACTTTCAGGATGTCACACTGCCTGATGTCCCTTCCGTGATGTCACACAGCCTGATGTCCCTTCCGTGATGTCACACAGCCTGATGTCCCTTCCGTGATGTCACACAGCCTGATGTCACTTCCGTGATGTCACACAGCCTGATGTCACTTCCGTGATGTCACACAGCCTGATGTCCCTTCCGTGATGTCACACAGCCTGATGTCCCTTCCGTGATGTCACACAGCCTGATGTCCCTTCTGTGATGTCACACAGCCTGATGTCCCTTCCGTGATGTCACACAGCCTGATGTCCCTTTCAGGATGTCACACAGCCTGATGTCCCTTCCGTGATGTCACACAGCCTGATGTCCCTTCCGTGATGTCACACAGCCTGATGTCACTTTCAGGATGTCACACAGCCTGATGTCCCTTCTGTGATGTCACACAGCCTGATGTCCCTTCCGTGATGTCACACAGCCTGATGTCCCTTCCGTGATGTCACACAGCCTGATGTCCCTTCCGTGATGTCACACAGCCTGTCACTTCCGTGATGTCACACAGCCTGATGTCACTTCCGTGATGTCACACAGCCTGATGTCCCTTCCGTGATGTCACACAGCCTGATGTCCCTTCCGTGATGTCACACAGCCTGATGTCCCTTCCGTGATGTCACACAGCCTGATGTCACTTCCGTGATGTCACACAGCCTGATGTCCCTTCCGTGATGTCACACAGCCTGATGTCACTTTCAGGATGTCACACTGCCTGATGTCCCTTCCGTGATGTCACACAGCCTGATGTCCCTTCCGTGATGTCACACAGCCTGATGTCCCTTCCGTGATGTCACACAGCCTGATGTCACTTCCGTGATGTCACACAGCCTGATGTCACTTCCGTGATGTCACACAGCCTGATGTCCCTTCCGTGATGTCACACAGCCTGATGTCCCTTCCGTGATGTCACACAGCCTGATGTCCCTTCTGTGATGTCACACAGCCTGATGTCCCTTCCGTGATGTCACACAGCCTGATGTCCCTTTCAGGATGTCACACAGCCTGATGTCCCTTCCGTGATGTCACACAGCCTGATGTCCCTTCCGTGATGTCACACAGCCTGATGTCACTTTCAGGATGTCACACAGCCTGATGTCCCTTCTGTGATGTCACACAGCCTGATGTCCCTTCCGTGATGTCACACAGCCTGATGTCCCTTCCGTGATGTCACACAGCCTGATGTCCCTTCCGTGATGTCACACAGCCTGATGTCACTTCCGTGATGTCACACAGCCTGATGTCCCTTCCGTGATGTCACACAGCCTGATGTCCCTTCCGTGATGTCACACAGCCTGATGTCCCTTCCGTGATGTCACACAGCCTGATGTCCCTTCCGTGATGTCACACAGCCTGATGTCCCTTCCGTGATGTCACACAGCCTGATGTCACTTCCGTGATGTCACACAGCCTGATGTCCCTTTCAGGATGTCACACAGCCTGATGTCCCTTTCAGGATGTCACACAGCCTGATGTCACTTCCGTGATGTCACACAGCCTGATGTCCCTTCCGTGATGTCACACAGCCTGATGTCACTTCCGTGATGTCACACAGCCTGATGTCCCTTCCGTGATGTCACACAGCCTGATGTCACTTTCAGGATGTCACACGGCCTGATGTCACTTCCGTGATGTCACACAGCCTGATGTCACTTCCGTGATGTCACACAGCCTGATGTCCCTTCCGTGATGTCACACAGCCTGATGTCACTTCCGTGATGTCACACAGCCTGATGTCCCTTCCGTGATGTCACACAGCCTGATGTCCCTTCCGTGATGTCACACAGCCTGATGTCACTTCCGTGATGTCACACAGCCTGATGTCCCTTCCGTGATGTCACACAGCCTGATGTCCCTTTCAGGATGTCACACAGCCTGATGTCCCTTCCGTGATGTCACACAGCCTGATGTCCCTTCCGTGATGTCACACAGCCTGATGTCCCTTTCAGGATGTCACACAGACTAAGGTCATTTCGATGATGTCATACAGCCTGATGTCACTTCCGTGATGTCACACAGCCTGATGTCCCTTCCGTGATGTCACACAGCCTGATGTCACTTTCAGGATGTCACACAGACTAAGGTCATTTCGATGATGTCATACAGCCTGATGTCACTTCCGTGATGTCACACAACCTGATGTAATTTTCATGATGTCACGCAGCCTGTCATTTCCATGATGTCACGCAGCCTGTCATTTCCATGATGTCACGCAGACTGGGGTCATTTCGATGAAGTCATACAGCCTGATGTCCCGTCCATGATGTCACACAGCACGGTGTAATGTCCCTGCCAAGTTTGAAGTATTTTTTCTTTTCGGGAAAAAAATTCAAATGCATTGCAGTGAATTTTCTTTAAGGGCCCGTTCACATGAGCTTTGGTCTCTGAAGAGCGATCTGTGCTGGAGTCGCTCCTCAGAGAGCATTTGACAGGCGGCGAGGTAGTGTTGTATAGCGTCCTCACCTCCTGCTTTAACCCCATGATTGGCGTGGTTGCAGAGTGGCCCCATTCACTTGAAGGGGTTGAATTTGGAGGGCGCTACGCCTGCAGAAAGGAATCGTTCACACAAGCAGTTGAGGGGCGGTAAAGCTCTGCGGTTGATCCATATTTTTATTGCCCCCCAACTGCTCCCCCTTTCGTTGCATAGGCAGCAGCTGGGGCTGAAGCGTGTTGCTGCTCTTCAAGTGAATGGGGCTACACTGCAAGCACGCTGCCACCGGGAGTATTCCTAGCAGGGCCATCTTAATGCATGGACACCCCTGGGCACTGTCCAGGGGCCCCAGGGGCATGGGGGTCCCATGATGATCTTACATCATACTTGCCAACTGCTTCAGTTTTGCTGGGACAGTCACACTTTTTACTAAGCTGTCCCCAGATGGCGGCGCCCCGAAACCTGTACTGTGCCCTCCTGATCCCAGTATTGTGCCCCCCCAATCCCAGTATTGTGCCCCCCTGATCCCAGTATTGTGCCCCCTTGATCCCAGTACTGTGCCCTCCTGATCCCAGTACTGTGCCCTCCTGATCCCAGTACTGTGCCCTCCTGATCCCAGTATTGTGCCCCCCCAATCCCAGTATTGTGCCCTCTGATCCCAGTACTGTGCCCCCCCCAATCCCAGTATTGTGCCCTCCTGATCCCAGTATTGTGCCCTCCTGATCCCAGTATTGTGCCCTCCTGAGCCCAGTATTGTGCCCCCCTGAGCCCAGTACTGTGCCCTCCCGAGCCCAGTATTGTGCCCCCCTGAGCCCAGTACTGTGCCCTCCCGAGCCCAGTATTGTGCCCCCCTGAGCCCAGTATTGTGCCCTCCCGAGCCCAGTATTGTGCCCTCCCGAGCCCAGTATTGTGCCCTCCCGAGCCCAGTATTGTGCCCTCCCGAGCCCAGTACTCTGCCCTCCCGAGCCCAGTACTGTGCCCCCCTGAGCCCAGTACTGTGCCCCCCTGAGCCCAGTACTGTGCCCCCCTGAGCCCAGTACTGTGCCCCCCTGAGCCCAGTACTGTGCCCCCCTGAGCCCAGTACTGTGCCCCCCTGAGCCCAGTACTGTGCCCTCCCGAGCCCAGTATTTTGTCCCCCTGATCCCAGTAGTGTGTCCTCCTAGTCCCAGTATTGTGCCCTCCTGAACCCCCCTGTATTTTGCCCTTTGTGTTGATTAGTCTTTGATTTTTGGCATGTTTTTTTATTGTTTAAAATCAATTTTATTGAACGTATTAATAAATATATGTTTTATTCTATCAACTATTAATACTTTAATTCTTCAGAGTAGGTGCGTAAATTGGCGCAGGCTGGTAGGGGCCCCAGAGTATTACTTTGGCCAGGGGCCCATGATGCTATTAAGACAGCCCTGGTTCCTAGCATGCAGGCTGCCATAAGTAAAGGTGAAGGAACTGGAATCCAATGAATGAAAGGGGTGGGGCCAGGGACATTCAGGAGGAAAGGGCTAGATGACGCTGGATGTTCTTTAGCCAGGTAATAAGGTGGGCTCTACCTTGCTGCAGAGTCTAATGCACATTATGAGAAGCTCACAGTGTGTGGTGAAATCAGAGGAAGCCATTTCTATTTAGGAGAGGAGCCGGTACAACTGTGCAAAGACTGAAGGGAAGGATGGAGTTTCACTTTAAGTGCCCCGCCTCATGTTGCTTTGCTTCGCGTTCTCCTTCTGTTTATTTTTTTTGTTTGATGTTTTTTCCTCGCTCAGCACAATATCGCGGCGTTCCTTGTCCATGGACAGACATTTGTTTCCTATTTACGGTTCCCCATAAAATCGGCGCTATAAATCCGCCTTCCCCCGCCCTGAAATGTTCCCGCATGAAAGGTGGCAGATTGTCCTCTGTCCTCAGTCAGCACTTTGCACCCTGAACGCGAATCCTCCCCCCCCCCCAGATTGCGGTCTCATTCCGACATGTGCGTCTGATTTGTGTACACGGAGCGGCGGTCCCTGCGGTTCATATCGCTGCGCTCGGCTCATTACAGCTAAAATATTTGGATCAAATATTAGTTGGATCAGAGAGGGATCCGCGTGCGTCCCGGGGATTGTGCGTCCATCAGCAGATTATTGGGAGCCGAGTTTTGCGATGTGCACTTCTGTTGCGTTGCATTGTGGGAAAGCCGAATACGCAGCAGGAAAAACCGCTGCCAACTTAAAGTCGCCAAAAATCCGTAATTGCGGGATAATGTCTCTTTTATCCTGTGACTAATGAACGCTCGCTGAGGTTTCTGATGGGCTTATTTAAGGCGGACAAATTTCTTCATCGTGTAATAAATTCCCCAAATTAAGAGCTTCGCTCCTCGCCGTGTTGTCAGGAATTCACGCCGACCGTCTTCCGAAATGTGCGCTAGAAAGTGATAAATACTCTTCAGATTGGCTTCAATTAACGCCGCGATGTTGGTGAACGCTCAGCAGCTCTGTAATTATTAAACCAACTCGGGGGATCATAATAATCCACCAGGAGGGGAGCGAAGACTGCAGAGGAGCCGCCTGAGATGACGGAGAATATAAGAGAGCGACAGGGAGACGCCAACCGCCAAAAACACGATTCCTTCCCCATATACAAAATTCCCGCAATCACCGCTCTTCAGATATAAGTTATAGTATACAGGAGTGACATCACAGCTCTTCAGATATAAGTTATATTATACAGGAGTGACATCACCGCTCTCCAGATATAAGTTATATTATACAGGAGTGATATCACCGCTCTCCAGATATAAGTTATATTATACAGGAGTGACATCACCGCTCTCCAGATATAAGTTATATTATACAGGAGAGACATCACCGCTCTCCAGATATAAGATATATTATACAGGAGTGACATCACCGCTCTCCAGATATAAGTTATATTATACAGGAGTGACATCACCGCTCTCCAGATATCAGTTATATTATACAGGAGTGACATCACTGTGCTCCAGATAAAAGTTATATAGGGTTGACATCACCGTTCTTCGGATATAAGTTATATTATACAGGAGTGACATCACTGCTCTCCAGATATGTTATAATATACAGGAGTAACATCACCGCTCTCCAGATATAAGTTATATTATACAGGAGTGACATCACTGCTCTCCATATATAAGATATATTATATAGGAGTGACACCACCGCTCTCCAAATATAAGTTATATTATACAGGAGTTACATCACTGCTCTCCAGATATAAGTTATATTATACAGGAGTGACATCACAGCTCTCCAGATATAAGTTATATTATACAGGAGTGACATCACCTCTCTCCAGATATAAGTTATATTATACAGGAGTGACATCACAGCTCTCCATATATAAGATATATTATACAGGAGTGACATCACCGCTCTCCAGATATAAGTGTATAGGAGAGACATTGCGTTCCAACAGTGCCATCCAGTGGCCACAATAATCACTAATATTGCCCAGAATTTTAGATTTTGATTCCTGTAGTCTCGCCATCCTCTGGTGGGTGAGGAGGGGTAATACTGGACTATTGAGGGTCAGATATGACTTGTTCTATCTATAGATTGTTCTCCCAGTTGGCGCTCCCCCTGCCCCCATTCTGATCAGGGTGGTTGAGTCATTCATCAGATGATCTATTTTTAGGTATGGGTTGAGGCGAATATAAACAGTCATATGATTCTGTGATTCATTTTATTTTGTTTTTGTTTTTTTTAGCAACGAAGGACATAGAAACAACCAACATGTTACACCCCCTTCATTTCCAGGCCATGTTTCAGTTTTCAGTGCAGTGATACCTTGACTAGCAATTACTCTGTCATGCAACACTCCACCCAAATATGTTTGAAATGGTTTTGGTTCACAGCGGTCATATGGCACAGAGCCACTCTGATAGTTCTATAGATTTTGTCTGTGATCTGCCTGACAGTACGATCGCAGGCAGCGTGAACGTGCCTCTGTAGTAATCACTAGGATGTTCAAAAAGTCAACTCAGAACAGATCCCCCGACTTGATGTTTAATTACAATGGCCAATCGGGAAGGGTTAAGCAAAGAAACCATAAATCTGGATGGGGTTCACTAACTAGATCGCGGGGTTAAGGTGGAGTTGGGCAAAATTGACGCTGACTATTCAACCCATTTCAACCTACTACAGGCCAGTCAGCCTAACATCGATAGTATGTAAACTATTGAAGGGGATGATAAGAGACTATATCCAAGAATTTGCTGATGAAAACAGTATCATTAGTAGTAATCGGCATGGGTTTACGAAGGGTCGTTCTTGCCAGACCAATCTGTTAACATTCAACGAGGAAGTGAGCTGCCATTTAGATAGGGGGAGGCCTGTGGATGAGGTATATCTGGATTTTGCAAAAGCATTCAATTCGGTTCCCCATAAACGCCTAATCTACAAACTGAGGTCTGCAGGCATGGACCATAGGGGTTGTTCATGGATAGAAAACTGGTTACAGGGGCATGGCCGAAGGGTAGGGATAAATGACGTGTACTCAGACTGGTCTGTAGTGGTTAATGGGATACCCCATGGCTCTGTCTTGGAATCAATTCTGTTTAATTTATTCATAAATGACATAGAGGACGGGATACATGGCTCAATCTCAGTTTTTGCGGACGACACAAAAATAAGCAGGGCAATCATTTCACATCAGGATATAGAAATTTTACGGGAAGACTTGGCGAACTACATGGCAAATGAGGTTTAATGTGGAGAAATGTAAAGTAATGCACTTGGCGGCTTAAAACATAAATGCAAACTACTCACTAGGGTGAGAACCTCCTGGGGGAATCCAGGTTGGAGAAAGATCTGGGAGTCCTAGTAGAAGACAGACTGAGTAGTAGCATGCAATGTCAAGCTGCAGCTACCAAAGCCGGCAGAATATTAGCATGCATAAAAAAAAGGGGATATACTCCAGAGATTAAACGAGAATCCTTCCACTTCATAAAACTCTGGTCTGGCCACATCTGGAGTATTCCGTCCAGTTCTGGTCAGCAATCTTCAGATGGATGTGCTGGAGAGAGTTCAGAGAAGGGCAACAAAATGAATAAGGGGACTTGGAGGACTTCAATTACGAGGAAGGACTACAAGCCCTAAATGTATTCTCCCTGGAGAAGAGACACTTGAGGGGGGACATGATAGCGATTTACAAATACCTCAATGGTGATTCCATTATAGGAAAAAACTATTCAGTCTCAGGGAGTGTAAGAGGACACGGGGCCGCGCAATGAGATTGCTGGAGAAGCGGTTTAACCTTTAAGCTGCGTAGGCAGTTTTTCACTGTCAGGGCGATAAGGATGTGGAACTCTCTTTCACAATTGGTGTTGTCACCGGGGAGTATTGATAGTTTTTTTAAATTCTTGGACGGGCATCTTCATGAACACAACATAAGGAATATGGGAAATGATTATCGATATTGACACACATACACCTTTACAGGATGAACTGGATGGACTATTGTTGTTGTTCAACCTTACCAACTATGTAACCTTAAGACCTTAAACTGGCCATATGTGGGTCTTTTTTTTTTTTTTTTTCGTTCTACAAGTAGGTTGAACAAAAAACGGACCCAGTTCTCCCATCCACACATTCTAGGTGGATGGGGGAATCCTCCATGCTGCTATTGTATTCTTCCTTGTTGTCGGGAATACATAGATCTGCTCTGCAGCCTATTGCCTGTGGCACCGATTAAGCGGCTTTTATCTGACAGTGCAGTGGAATAGAAGTCATTCTGTAGAAGTCAACCTCAGTGGCAGCACACGGATGGAAATTCGGCCAGTTCAGCAGGGGGCGGTCACATTTCGATCCAGGTGTGGCCATCTGTGTTGGTGAATGGGCTGCTGTGCCTACGCTTCCCCCAGGGAAAAAGTCACTGACCTTTTTTCTTTTTTTTTTTTTTTTTTTAAACGTGGCACCATGCAGTTTCACTCACCCAAAAATGCGCCATGTTTTTTTTTTAAGCGTGGGGGTGCCATCAACACAAGTATGGCATATACCCGTGTACTGCCTATGGGCAACTGTACACTTCTGTGTCTTCTGGGTGTAGAAATATACCCACTTGTGCCCATGTGCATGAGGCCTTAGCCAGGCCATCCTTCCTTCCATTCCTTCTTCCCTTCCTTCCTTTCTTCCTTCTTCACTTCCTTTCTCCCTTCCTACCCTCCTTCTTCATTTGCTCCTTCTCTCCCTTCCTTGTCCTTCTCTTTCTTTCTTCCTTCCTTATGCCCTTCCTTCATCTAGAGAACTGTGCATTATATCTTCCTCCCTTCCTTCCCTTCTTCTTTTCCTCCTTCATTCCTTCTTTCCCTCCCTTCCTTCTTCCCCTCCTGTCCTTATCTTCCTTCCTTCCTTCCTTCCTTCCTTCCTTCCTTCCTTCCTTCCTTCCTTCCTTCCTTCCTTCCTTCCTTCCTTCCTTCCTTCCTTCCTTCCTTCCTTCCTTTCCCCCAAAATGTGTCGGTTGTGTGCAGTGTTCATAACTAATAAACTAATTCAAATCAATCACCAAGCTCTATGACAATTTATACCAGGAGCCCATCACCCCACAACTAAAAATCTACTGCACATCCTCCCGTACTGATGTAATTGTTTTTTTTTTTTTTTATCCTTTATTAGTTTTTATCCTCTATGAAATTGTATAATCGGTTTTCTGATGTGGTTGTTTGAAGCTGGTTTGCAGTTCTCTCTATTCTCTGTAGAGGTCTGGTGCTGTGGTGGGGCAGACTTGCCATCTGCCTGGAACCTCTATTTCCTGGGGCTCTGGAGTCTTCTGCAAGGAGGAATTAGAATAATTTATTTACAAGCAATATAGGCTGTTAATGAAGATCGATGGCACAGAGGAGACCCTTTATATACAATGCTTATCTTTAATCTAACGTGTGTGTGTCTATCGTTCGATCTATCTATCTATCTATCTATCTATCTATCTATCTATCTATCGATCTATCTATCTATCGATCTATCGATCTATCGAGAGATAGATAGATAGATAGATAGATAGATAGATAGATAGATAGATAGATATAGATATATATATATATATATATATTACACAATGACTGCCTCTGGTCCTGTGTCTGTGCAGTGTCCGGGTGTGGGTGGGCGTCTCTGCACAGCAGGAAGATCTCCGCCAATGTTTGCTCAGCAGCTGATGTCCAACAGCTGGATTGGGGCGTCTCCAGTTCACAGAGAGATGCAGATGGGGCCCTTCCTGGGAACTACAAGGAACTCCGGAGCTCCCTGCTGGACTGGCAGCGGGGTGCTAATTAAAGAACAAGAATAGGATTTACTGGTGTTTGTCCCGTAATAAAGGACATGCATCGTGTTTATCAGAGCAGCTGAAAGAAGGACTGTCTGTTTTGCCTCGTTCAATTTCAGTACATGCTGGGAATATATCTGTCTCTATTTCACTATAAGAAGTGACTCTAATCATTCCTGGAAAAGGAACGAATTATAGATTTTCCTTTCCTTTCACTTCACTTCACTTCTCTTTTCTTCACTTCTCTTTTTTCTTCTCCTCTCCTCTCATCTCTTCCCCTCTGCCTTCTCCCCCCTCCTTTTCCCCTCTCTCCTCTTCTCTCTCCTCTTCTCCCCTCTCCCCTTCTCCCCTCTCCCCTCTCCCCTCTCTTCTCTTCTCCCCTCTCGTCTCTCTTCTCTTCTCCCCTCTCCCCTCTCGTCTCTCTTCTCTTCTCCCCTCTCCCCTCTCGTCTCTCTTCTCTTCTCCTCTCTCCCCTCTCTCCTCTCCTCTTCTCTCTCTTCTTTTTTCTCTGCTCTCTCCTCTTCTTCTTCTCTCTCCTCTCTTCTCCCCTCCTTTCCCTTTCCCCTACTTCCCTCCTTCCTTCTCTCCTTCCCTCTCTTTGCTCTCTCCATTCCTTCTGTCCTTTCTTCTCTTCTTTCATTCTGTCCCTCTTTTCTCTTCTCTTTTTTCTTCTCCTCTCTTCCCTCTCCTCTCCTCACATCTCGTCCCCTCTGCCCTCTCTCCTCTTCTCCCCTCTCTTCTCTTCTCTCTCCTCTTCTCCCCTCTCTCCTCTCTTCTCACCTCTCCCCTTCTCTCTCCTCTTCTCCCCTCTCCCCTCTTTTCTCTTCTCTCTCCTCTTCTACCCTCTCTTCTCACCTCTCCCCTTCTCTCTTCTCTCTCCTCTTCTCCCCTCTCTTCTCTCTCCTCTTCTCCCCTCTCCCCTCTCTTCTCTTCTCTCTCCTCTTCTCACCTCTCCCCTTCTCTCTCCTCTTCTCCCCTCTCCCCTCTTTTCTCTTCTCTCTCCTCTTCTACCCTCTCTTCTCACCTCTCCCCTTCTCTCTTCTCTCTCCTCTTCTCCCCTCTCTTCTCTCTCCTCTTCTCCCCTCTCGCCTCTCTCCTCTCCTCTTTTCTCTCTCCTCTCTTCTCCCCTCCTTTCCCTTTCCCCTCCTTCCTTTTCTCCTTCCCTCTCTTTGCTCTCTCCCTTCCTTCTGTCCTTTCTTCTCTAATTCCATCCCATCCATTCTTTCCTCCCTTCCTTACAGTCTTCTTTCTCTTCTTTCATTCTGTCCCTCTTTCCTTCCCTCCTTCTTTTCCTTCCCCCCTTCTTTTCCTTCCCCCCTTCTTTTCCTTCCCTTCCTCTTTTTCTTCGTTCCTTTCTTCTTCCCCTTCTTTCCTCTCTTCTTCCTTCCATCTTCCTTTTGTCCTTCCTTTCCTTCCTTCCCTTCTTCCTATCTTCTTCCCTTCTTCCTATCTTCTTCCCTTCTTCTCTGTCTCTTCCTTTTTCTTCCCTCACTCTCAGCCCCTGTAATATCCTCCTAGGTGCGCCTTCACAGTTTTTCGGGAAATGTCGCCCTGCCTGCCCACCGGCGTCTCTCCTGTGAGCGGGTGACACATGTGTCTTTTGTTTGGTGTTGTGTAGAGGAATGCGGGGAAGTGCTGAGTGTATTTCTGTGGTTTGGGCTCTGCGCTCCATTCATAAACAGGCAGTAAGTGTGATTCAGAGGTTGTGCGAGTTCACATGGCGATTGGAAGGAAAGAACGTTCCCAGCTGTGAAACAAGCTGAACACAACGCGCGGCTGACAGCGGCCTCCTTGCTCATTTAAAGGGGCCCTCTGATATCCGAAGACTTTTCCCCAATTGTTCCCACGCTGCCGGAGAGTCTTACGGCCCACAGATGGCGCCACTCTCTCCACAATCGCTTTTAATGCAACAGCATTGAGTGATGGGCGCTTAATGTGCGGCGACTTCCATCTGTAAAAATGTTTGATATTCCAGAACGATCTTTATATGAAAGAACTCCGTATAAAGAATAACAACACTTTATTTTTAAATTCATTACAGAATCATTAGATACAGTGTGTATACTGCTAATATACAGTGGGGACGGAAAGTATTCAGACCCCCTTAAATTTTTCACTCTCTGTTATATTGCCGCAATTTGCTAAAATCATTTAAGTTCATTTTTTACCTCATTAATGTACACACAGCATTGACAGAAAAACACAGAATTGTTGACATTTTTGCAGATTTATTAAAAAAGAAAAACTGAAATATCACATGGTCCTAAGTGTTCAGACCCTTTGCTCAGTATTTAGTAGAAGCACCCTTTTGATCTAACACAGCCATGAGTCTTTTTGGGAAAGATGCAACAAGTTTTTCACACCTGGATTTGGGGATCCTCTGCCATTCCTCCTTGTAGATCCTCTCCAGTTCTGTCAGGTTGGATGGTAAACATTGGTGGACGGCCATTTTTAGGTCTCTCCAGAGATGCTCAATTGGGTTTAAGTCAGGGCTCTGGCTGGGCCATTCAAGAACAGTCACGGAGTTGTTGTGAAGCCACTCCTTCATTATTTTAGCTGTGTGCTTAGGGTCATTGTCTTGTTGGAAGGTAAACCTTCGGCCCAGTCTGAGGTCCTGAGCACTCTGGAGAAGGTTTTCGTCCAGGATATCCCTGTACTTGGCCGCATTCATCTTTCCCTCGATTGCAACCAGTCGTCCTGTCCCTGCAGCTGAAAAACACCCCCACAGCATGATGCTGCCACCACCATGCTTCACTGTTGGGACTGTATTGGACAGGTGATGAGCAGTGCCTGGTTTTCTCCACACATACCGCTTAGAATTAAGGCCAAAAAGTTTTATCTTGGTCTCATCAGACCAGAGAATCTTATTTCTCACCATCTTGGAGTCCTTCAGGTGTGCCCTTCATGTGGGCTTTCATGTGCCTTGCACTGAGGAGAGGCTTCCGTCGGGCCACTCTGCCATAAAGCCCCGACTGGTGGAGGGCTGCAGTGATGGTTGACTTTCTACAACTTTCTCCCATCTCCCGACTGCATCTCTGGAGCTCAGCCACAGTGATCTTTGGGTTCTTCTTTACCTCTCTCACCAAGGCTCTTCTCCCCCGACAGCTCAGTTTGGCCGGACGGCCAGCTCTAGGAAGGGTTCGGGTCGTCCCAAACGTCTTCCATTTAAGGATTATGGAGGCCAAACACTGTGCTCTTAGGAACCTTAAGTGCAGCAGAAATTTTTTTGTAACCTTGGCCAGATCTGTGCCTTGCCACAATTCTGTCTCTGAGCTCTTCAGGCAGTTTCTTTGACCTCATGATTCTCATTTGCTCTGACATGCACTGTAAGCTGTAAGACCTTATATAGACAGGTGTGTGGCTTTCCTAATCAAGTCCAATCAGTATAATCAAACACAGCTGGACTCAAATGAAAGTGTAGAACCATCTCAAGGATGATCAGAAGAAATGGACAGCACCTGAGTTATATATATGAGTGTCACAGCAAAGGGTCTGAATACTTAGGACCATATGATATTTCCGTTTTTCTTTTTTTAATATAATTTAATAAAATCTGCATTCTGTTTTTCTGTCAATATGGGGTGCTGTGTGTACATTAATGAAGAAAAAAAAAATGAACTTAAATGATTTTAGCAAATGGCTGCAATATAACAAAGAGTGAAAAATTTAAGGGGGTCTGCATACTTTCCGTCCCCGCTGTAACTACCCCGAATCTATCTTTTTATCTTCTTACAAAATCCCAGCACACCAGCATAACTCCCAACTTTTTGAGATGGGAATGAAGGACACTTATCAGTAAAAGTATGCAGACATAGGACACACCCCTTGTCACGCCCCCTTAAAGGAGAATTGTACAAAAAAAACAAGATTGGTTAAACCCACAAGTGCTTTTTTTTACCACTACTATTCCTTTATATTGGCTTTTGGAATTTACAAATGCAGCAATTTAGAAATCAGATGACAGGTTTAGGAAAACACTTTTTGATAGATAAAAAGTGCATTTTATATACTACTATATAGATCAGACCAAAATGAGGGACAAATGAGGAGGAATGAGGGACAGAGGGACATTGCTCCAAATTGGGGACAGTCCCTCAAAATCAGGGACAGTTGGGAGCTATGCACCAGAAATAACTGAGAGTGGCCCGCCAACACTGTTAGCTGAATTAAACTCCACTGCATTCACAGTGCTTTACTTCTAACATGTTTCAGGCTGCAGCAGATTAAAGTTGAGGAGATGATGCAGTAAGTTAGAGAGTCCATGTTTGAAAAAAAAAAAAGTGACATTTGCTGGTTTTAGGCTTGTATGAATCAGTAAACTGGCTTTAAAGTCTAACTTCTGGGACCTCCGTGAACATCAGCAAACTCCAGCTGAACTGCCTAGAAGGGGCAGCAGCCCCTGAAGCTGGGAACTTCTCCAGCAGGGCAAAAAAAAAGGGCTGCTCCAGACTATTTATGTGCCATCCAGCCACCTACTGGGCACACCTCCCCCAGGGATTGGCTGCAATACCTTAAATATTCAAGCTGCCCATTTGACTATCCCAGCCCTCCATGTTCTTAAAACCTTGTGTGCTAAAAGTGTTTTGATTGGGCTGTTCTCAGCGCACCACAACGTGCATCAACACGCTGCGTCCTGGTGTGAATCGGCCCTAACATTGAGGGACACAGTTTCCTATGCCAAGAGGCTGTCAATCTACATCCCCTTTGCTATTTTTAACACTGGCAAACTCCTAGTTCTGAGACTGCGCTGTCACTGACAGCCACTGGTCTACATCAACGATCGGGATCCAATCAGCATGGTTCCTGGTCATGTGATCTCCATGAAGGCCATAGGTGCAGCACTAAATTAAGTGGACACCTTGATGGTTAGAGGGGTGAGTACACTGGATTTGTTTATAAACAAACCTTCCCAACGTCACTGAGTCTCACAGAGAGAGAGAGCGAGATAGGCAAAGTATTGGATGAAGCCAGCAGCCTGTCATCATGCATTACAGGGTGTAAAACTGAAAAGTTTAATTGTTTTTGGTTAAAAACTGTTTTTTTTATAAGTTAAATTCAATTTAAAAATTCTTAAAAACACCCTCATTATTAAACTAAGCATTAAAGTCCGCAGAGTAGACGTGCACTGCCGAAAAATTCCTTAGTTTTCCTTTTTCGGGTCCTTCGTTATGATCAAAATTCGTAAATTTGAAAATTCAGAAATTCAAAAATCCGAAAATAAGAAAGAAAATTTGAAATAATAACTAACTAATAATAACTAACTATTACATTATCGGAATTTCCTTTCAAATTTGGCTGTTAGTCAACGTAACGAATACGAATTTATCCGAAGTTACGAATTAACGAATGCCGCATCTAAACAAATGGAATGAAATGAATTAATAATAATAATAATAAAACGTTTTTATTATTATTATTATTGTTTATTATTATTAATTCGTTACGTTCCATTTGTTTAGATATGGCATTAGTTATTGCAGGTAATTATCCGTTATTTCGGATAAATTCGTAACTTCGGATAAATTCGTATTCATTACGTTCTCTAACAGCCAAATTTGAAAGGTAATTGCAATATCTATAATTTAATAGTTAAGTTATTATTGGTTAGTTATTATTTCAGGTTTTCGAATTTTCTGATTTTCGTTCTAATTTTCGGCTTTTTGTTCTTTTAAATTTTCGTTCATGTTTTATCGAATTTTGAATTTCCGAATTTTCCTATTTTTGAATATTCAAATTTTTCACATTTACGACCTTTCGAATATTTTGAATTTACGAATATTCAGAAAAATGTGTTAAACGGTTTTTTGTTAATTCGGATATTTCCGAATGAACTAATTTGTCGAAATTCGTTAAAAAAAAAATAATTCGGAACAAAACGAATTGCACTTGTCTACCGCAGAGCATCGCAAGCCATATTGCGGGTGCATTGCACAGGCTCCTGCATTGTTTATCCCCAGCCCCGTATGGATCTATGGACCTTCTGTTAAGGGACTGGAGAGAGTAAACAATGAACTACAGGTACAGTGATGTCACCACCATGCTGCCGGCAGGATCTGGGGTGGAAGATGGGGGCCTGTAGTCTTCCCATTGACAGATTCTTATGAATAGATAATGCTGCTGTGAGGGCAAAGCCGTGCTAAATTGAAATATGAGTAGATGTCTGCAGGTATATGAACCCCGGATTCAGGTAAGTGGGGGAGCGGGGTTGGGCAATGCAGCCGTGTTCCATTTACACCTAAGATATGTGTAGTACTACCCCCATAGGAACCACTGATTTTTACTGGTTCTTCCCCAAACTGTGCAGAGGCCACCCATGTGTGCAAACGAAACCCCTGTCTTTAATGTGAACTGTTAGGACAATTCGGTTTGTTGCAGGCTGGCTGATCAGTTGAGCTGGGAATTTTTTTTTGTTGTTGTTTGACACCGATCACTCACTTTGGCTCCATCGAACAGTCTAGGCTAGGAGAAGTCTTTTTTTTTGGATTTTTTACTTGTAGGACAGGAGGGGAGTTGGGATTGTATGGGATACTCCAAAAAGGCGGACTTGTAACAGGAGGACACACATCACTAGACAAATCTTCTTTGAACAAAGAAGAACGCCAGAACTGAGACCCTGTACAAGCTCAGGTCCGTATTTGCAATGTCCCAGGGCAGCTACACTTCTTCTAGCCTCCACCAGGTACTCCTCAATGAGTTCTCCTGACCAGATCCTTAGCTGAAAATGCTCAGTACACTTCAAAAGTAATGAAGAATAGCCCCCCCCCCCCCCCAGCTTTGCTCTAGCCTGGACCTCGATGGAACATCGGCAAACTCCAGCTGAACTGCCTCAAGGGGGCAGCAGCCCCTGAGGCTGGGAACTTCTCCAGCAGGGTAAGAAGAGGGCTGACCCCAGGCTATTTATGTTCCTCACCAGCCATCTACTGGGCATACTTTCCCAGGGAATGGCTGCAGTACCATAATTATTTAAGTTGCCCATTTGATTGCAGAAATCAGAGGGAAGCAATCAAACCTGCAGCTTGTGAGCTCTAGAGCAGTCCAAAGAAATCAATAGCGGCTCATATGATTACAGAGGTACCAAAAATAACTAAATTTACCAATTATCCTAACAGCCTACTTAGGAGGGTACCTACATCTGAGAATAACATGAAACACATTCCCAAAGGTGGAGTATGCCTTTAGAACAGTTTACCAAATAAAAGCTTTGTAAGTCCTTACAAAAAAACTATTTAAAAAATATTTTTATAATGAATCGCAATTCATTTTTTAGGAAGGGGACGGGGGTTGTCAAGTTAACCAATGGTGCTAAATTCAAGCAGGACATCTAGGCATCAGTGTCCTCTGGGTCATGAATGGGTGAAGGACCTTACACCATTATTGGACTTGGTAGGTTGATCCTTGGTGAGCAGTGCTGGTCTGTTGTACATTGGTGAAATTTGGGTGAGTTGAGTGGGAATTAGAAAATGTTATTAAATAAATATATGTTCTTTTATTTTGTAAGATTGGCTCTCCTGGGAGGAATTCCCTTCTCTCACCCAGCAGCTTCCTTTCTATATCCTCCCCTCCCCCTTTCCCTATACAGAATTCAGGAAGAAATTAAACAGGTTCTTCAGCTTTTAATGAATCCTCTAATTCTGCCAAGGTAAAAGGGAAGGAAACGAGTCATTTTCATGAGAACAATAATTACCAATTTATTTCATTGGGACGGTTGAGTTAATTAGTACACATTGCTCTTCAGGATCTGAGCGAAGAGATTCTCTGTAATTTCATAGTCTTAATAATTATTATTCCTGGAGAATTATTTAAACATGATTTTTTTTTTCTCATTTGCCTTGGTGTGTTCGGTAATTGGAGGACGGTCACAGTGAACTTTCTACGCTCTCATTCACAAAGTGGTTTAGGATCTGTGAGGCTTTCCTTTGGCCAATCACATGTGCCAGCTGGTGGTCCTCTAGCTCACCACCGAAGCTGTGTTTCTACTTTGGCAGCACTTTTATCTGCATCATTGCTGAGCTTTATGTTCATCATAACTCTGATGTCACCAAATATAAATTATAATTTCAAACAAATGTTTCCCATAGTCCTTTGAGGTTGTTTGATGTTGTTCCATAAGGATAGTTCTTCTGATCTTGACAACTGCCTGCCCTATGACTTTTCTTGATAGGCTGCCTTAATGCTGTCAGTCTTGACCATTGATTATTTCACGGCCCTTATCTTTTTTCTTTTTTTTTTTTTTCTTTTTGTTTTGTTAAATTGGCCATCTGCCCTCAATGTCAGGCATGTGGCAAAACCAAGGGTTGGGTAGCCAAAACCACTTGTGGCAGTTCTCTGCAAAGGCAGCACACTCTTTACCCTATGACCTGAGAGGATCCTATGCCTAGCATTGTGAGACACAGGGTCTACGCAACCATGCAACACTTCACTGGAACCATAAGGTTCTTTTCATCTGTAAAACAGACATTCTCATCCAGGGTTCTGTGGACCCTTGGGTTCCTCCAAAGGTTGATAGAGGTTCTTAAGCTGTGGCTGATTGACCTCCCATTTGGTGGTGCCTGCATAGTTTTTGGACCAATGCAATTTGGCAGGGCCAGTAGCAAGACACCAACTATCTTTTTAGCTGTCTGTAAGGGTAGCATTCTGACCACCGCTGTAAAGGGTTGCATTCTTCCCATTGACCCCCAGTGTAAGGAGCATTCTTCCCACAAACCTCTGATGAATTGGTTTAAGCAAAGGTTCCTTAAAGGTAACGCCTAATTATTTTAGGTGTTCCTAAAAAAGGTTGAGAAAGGCTGCTCTAGAACAGGGGTCTCCAAGCTTAAAACAAAGGGCCAGTTTACTTCAAACCAGACTGGGGTCAGACTGTGGCCAGTGGGAGATATAAATGTCCTGCCATCAGTGGGAGTAAACAATGCCACATGATTGGTATTGGGGGAGTATTAGTGCCCCATCATTGGCATCAGTGGAAGGAACAGTGCCCCATCATTGGTGTCAGTGGGAGGCACAGTGCCCCATCATTGGTGTCAGTGGGTGGCACAGTGCCCCATCATCGGTGTCAGTATGTGGCCCTGAAAGCTCACAGTATTATAAGGGTGGTCTAAGCTCTGAAGACTCTGAAGTGTGCTGTTTCTCGATGTATGACCCACTGCCTTAACACTGATGATCTTCCAGTACCAACTAGGAACTGCTACCTCTGGTCAGGTAACACTCAGGAAAAGAGTTAAGTTGGGTCTGGACATATCCCAGGGCCCAGGAAGCCAATGTGTCTGAAATAGGTAATAGGTTAAAGCTTAAAGCGGAGTTCCACCCACAAAATTAACTTCATATTAATTAACTGGAAAAAAAAAATTGAATATATATATATATTTTTTACATACTTGTTCATGTTTGTTGCTATGGGGTCTCTTGTAATCTGCTCCCTCCCTCTCAACAGCGCCTGACGTCACTTCCCTCGGCGCCTGTGTTCGCTAGTGCTCCTGGGAGATGTGTGTCATCATTTCCCAGGAGTCACTAGGCAGCGCCGAGGGCTAGAATCCCGGTATTTGATAGGCTTATCATGGTTGCCATCACAACGGGGCGGGCACTTCTGCTGCCCGTTGTGATGGCAACCTGAGAAGTTTCCTGCGCTGCTAAATTAACTTACTGCGCATGCGCGAGAACGGGCGGTGCATGCTGGTTATTTAGCAGCAATGAAACCCTGAAGTTTATGCTTGTGGGCTTCATATGCCCACAAGCAAGGTGGAACAGCGCAAGACAGGGAAATATGAGGTTAGTTTTAAAAAAAATAATAACAAATATAGCGGCGCTATTAGTAAGAACAGTGATTGCAGCATTGCATTAAGATCATCTTAACAGATGCCTTTAGAATTTTTTTTTTTTTAATATGTCGGTGGAACTCCGCTTTAAAGGTGGTATTTGACCAGTTGGCATTAAAAATGAAAAAAACAACTGATCATCTTATGTGGAAAGAACTTGTACAGTGCTACAGCTCAAAACAACTATCCAAAACATGGAATGGAAGTACGGTAACTAGTTTCACCAGTTTCACCAATGGGGTTCTTTAAAGGCTCTGTATCCGAGGCACCAATATTGTTGGTGCCTAGGGTATGGAGCCTTTAAAGTCCCCCATTGGTGGAACTAGTTGTTCCCTTCTATGTTTTTTTGACCAGTTGGCATCTCCTTGAGGGTACATCAAATATTTTCTGAAGACATACTTTAGTCCAAAGGAGTTAAACCATATACTGCGATAGTGTTCTTCTCCATATCATAATCCTCCTCCAATAAACATTGATTTTATGCCGCAACCGTTGAATACATAAATCTCCAAATTGCATCTCGCAGGAGGAAATGAGTAATTGTTTCCAACTGCGTTTTGCACCTGTGAAGGAATGTTGGAAGTGATTAAACTTGTGCTCGTTAGCCGGTGCTGATTAGCTTCAGCTGATTAAAACCTGCGATTGGCTCCTACTTTTATTGTGCACGTTTCATCTTATCAGACTTTGCGGCACAGTCGAGAACAAAGCCAATTATATGTCCGCAGTCCTCTGTAATGACAACCTCGTTTTTGAATGAAATCCACTTTGTTGTAGAATTAGGGCCCATAACTCAGAGTAAAAGTGAAACTATTTCTTCTTTTTTTTTTTTTTAATCTCCATTTCTTGAAACTCAACGTAATGAACGCCATCTTGACATTTCGTTGCTGTACACTAATTTATTTTGATGTAAAGTCCTCCAGCGTGGTTCGCCTGGTTGGGCAATTACATTGAGTATCTGTCAGGCCTTATGAACTTGAACGACACAGAGTGAAGATTTAAACCCACTTTGCAAGAAATTTATGCTTCCTTAAGAACTGCAATCAGCGCTGAATGTCCAGTGTTGAAACATTTGTCTCAATACCAGCGAGGAATTCTTGAAACTGAATGATGTTTACCCTGATGGTCCTTGCACATGATTTTTTTTTTTTTTAGTTTAGATCAGGGGTCTCCAAACTCTCTAAGCCAGTGGTTCTCAACTCCAGTCCTCAGGACCCACCAACAGGCCAGGTTTGCAAGATAGCTGAAATACATCACAGGTGATATCTCTTGCTGCTCAGTGATTGCAGTATTCTAGTCTGCAACTCCCCAAGGTAATACTTAAAATCTGGCCTGTTGGTGGGTCCCGAGGACTGGAGTTGAGAACCACTGCTCTAAGCAAAGGTCAAGTTCACTGTCCTTCAGGCTTTGGGCAGGCCGGACTGTGGTCAGTTGGAGGAATAGTGTCCCATTGATGCTATCAGTGATGGTGTCCCATCATTGGTGTCTGCTGGAAGAATAGTGCACCGAGGGCCGGATGAAGACAAACAAAGGGCCACACCTGGACCCCGGGCAGCAATTTGGAGACCACTGGCTTAGATTGACGGCCCACAAACACATTCATGGCTAAGAAG
Source organism: Lithobates septentrionalis (assembly GCA_037952835.1). Lineage (NCBI taxonomy): Eukaryota > Metazoa > Chordata > Amphibia > Anura > Ranidae > Lithobates > Lithobates septentrionalis. Next base: position 23,862 of record JBBDGP010002975.1, read on the forward strand.
AGAAAAATGTAAAAAGTTCACAAACCTAAAAATATGCACAAGAGCCGCCAATATGGTGCACAGATTTGTAGATGTAAATTTCACACTTCTATAACTTTATTGAGCCATCTCTTGTTACAAATTGACGTCCATTTGAGACTCATAACAGTCTTGTACTGGGTTTCACCATTGCATACCGCAGTCATTATTGTGTGGTGGTGAGGAATTGTGAACATGGCTTCAGTTGGGTTATAGACCTGGCAGTGACTGTGATCCCTTCAGCTCCTCTGGCACCATTTCCAACCAGGATACCCCGGAACCCCTTACCCTGCATGGGTGAGAACCTCAGAGTACTGAACCATGTCTTCAAACTGTCCCCTGACCACAAAACAAATATTGGGGAAATACACTTGTCATTAAGGACATTTTCAAGTGTCCTGTACACCTCCTAATGGGCACCAAAATCCTGAGAGAAGTTCTGCCATCTTGGTACAGGAAAGTAGAAGTCTCTCCCATTAAGTTACTTGCATGTGAATTGCTATTGGGGTTGGGCTCCAGATGTGTGAGCCACAAGATTGCAGACTTGTAAAAACATTAAGGACCTAGCTGGGTAGGAGAGTATGGAACAAGTATTTTAGAAAGAACAGTGACTGCAGGCCATGGGAGGTCTGGGCTGGGGGCAGGTGGCCATTTGCTAGTCTGGGTCAGTACTTAGAAGGTATGTTGGGCTTGAGGACATCAGTGGAGATGCTTTAACATTCAGACACTGATCAGATTGAGACCCTCAGTCAAAGACACATGCTACCAGTCTATGTTCAGACCTCCAATCACAGGATCTGGCAGAGAAATAACTGTATAGGGGATCAAATTCCTTTGTGGGCTTTTGTGACCAGATTCCAAGAGCTGCCATGGGCGCTGATGTCAGAAGATCATCGTAAACCATGTCCGTTAGGAACAGACAAATTTTCACCAAGACTGTCAGTAAATGGGGCTCCATGGTGCACTTTGCATAGTACTCTTTCTCTTGATCCCATAGAAATCTGTTCTACCATGAGGGGTTCGTTGGTTGTATTTACACCCTCTTCCCATGCCAAATAATTTTGAAAGCCTTGAGGTGTACGTTTATATTGAGGAACTTGGCATTCCTGGGTGCCCTCTTAGCCCAGGCTCTGTGTATTGAGCTGAAAAGCTCAGAACAATCAATCACTTAGAAGTTTTCATTTCACTTTGTGCTGCAACAAGTCAAAATTTAATTGGGGCCAACAGCATTTAGGCCTCAGCCAACCCTGCAGGTCCTTCGCCTACTATATCCCCCCTCTGGTGTCCCCCTGCTGGGAGATGCGGGACCTGTGCTTTCCATTCCCGAAGCTTCACATAGCTGTTTTTTAGAATGTTATCGGAAAACAAAATAAATATTTGCTGTGGAGTACTTGGAGAATAAAAGCATGCACTCGGTGTAAATAAGCAACAGTATGCCCTGGCCACATTCCGGATGGCGGTGAACAGCCAGGCGTTTCATCTTGAAGCAAACATTTGGCTTTTACAGTCTTATGTGTTAAATAAAAGCAAACATCAGTGTGAATCCAGCGCTAATAAAACCCATTTATCACTTTCATGCTTCAAGGAACCTGGGCTGGGAAAGTGGGGGTGGGGTGGGGGGGTACATACGGGATTAATAAATTCTCAAACGTGCGTTAGGCAGTGACAGTAGCCGTATAAACTAATCGGCTCTCAAATGCCTCAAGAGTCATTGTTTTGGAGACTAGAATCTTTTTTTTTTTTTTTTTTTTTTGCTCTGTTATCACATTTCAGCACAAAGGATCCGTAAGCGGCAGATCAACAAGCTTATCTAATTTTTTGACCGCCTTTGTGTGAAAGGCAGAGTCGCATCAAAACAACATTATTAATTTATGTCTAAACAGGATATGAAGGCGGCGTGTCAATGCTTTGTTTATATTGATGGAAGGATTGCTATGAAAAAAACAAAGAGAGAGTTCTCCAAGAAAGAATGAAGCTCTTTCCAGTTCCTCTGTTTATCAGTTCCTGATTTATAGTCCTCAGCTCTCTAACTTACTCAAGAGAGCTGAAGGCTGTGCAAAGTCTGTGTGAATGCTATGTGAAGGTTGTCCGAGGGCTATGTGAAGGTTGTGTGAGGGATCTGTAAGGTCTATGTGAGGTCACGTGGGCTGTGCAAGGTCTGTGTGAAGGTTGTGTGAGGGCTATTTGAAGGTTGTGTGAGGGATCTGTAAGGTCTATGTGAGGTCACGTGGGCTGTGCAAGGTCTGTGTGAAGGTTGTGTGAGGTCTGGATGAGGGCTATGTGAAGGTCGTATAAGGGTTATAGGAAGGATGCGTAAGGTCTGTGTGGGGGCTGCGCAAGGTCTGTGTGAGGTCTGTATGAAGGTTGTGTGAGGTCTGTAAGGTTGTGTGAGGTCGTGACGGCTGTATGAGGGTTGTGTAAGGTCTACATAAGGGCTGTGTGAGCTCTGTAAGAAGGTTGTGTGAGGTCATGAGGGCTGTGTAAGGTCTGTATGAGGTCTGTATGAGGGCTGTATGAAGGTTGTGAGGTCTGCATGAGGACTGTAAGAAGGTTGTGTGAGGTCATGAGGGCTGTGTAAGGTCTGTGTGAGGGCGGTATGAAGGTTGTGTCAGGTCATGAGGACTGTGGGAGCTCTGTAAGAAGGTTGTGTGAGGTCATGAGGGCTGTGTAAGGTCTGTATGAGGGCTGTATGAAGGTTGTGTGAGGGAGGACTGTAAGAAGGTTGTGTGAGGTCATGAGGGCTGTGTAAGGTCTGTGTGAGGTCATGAGGGCTGTGTAAGGTCTGTGTGAGGGCGATATGAAGGTTGTGTCAGGTCATGAGGACTGTGTGAGGTCTGTAAGAAGGTTGTGTGAGGTCATGAGGGCTGTGTAAGGTCTGTGTGAGGGCGATATGAAGGTTGTGTCAGGTCATGAGGGCTATGTGAGGGCGATATGAAGGTTGTGTCAGGTCATGAGGACTGTGTGAGGTCTGTAAGAAGTTTGTGTGAGGTCATGAGGGCTGTGTAAGGTCTGTGTGAGGGCGATATGAAGGTTGTGTCAGGTCATGAGGGCTATGTGAGGGCGATATGAAGGTTGTGTCAGGTCATGAGGACTGTGTGAGGTCTGTAAGAAGTTTGTGTGAGGTCATGAGGGCTGTGTAAGGTCTGTGTGAGGGTGGTATGAAGGTTGTGTCAGGTTATGAGGACTGTGTGAGGTCTGTATGAAGGTTGTGTGAAGTCTGTGTGGATAGGTGCAATGGCTGTGTGAAGGCTATGTGAGCACTGTGTAAGGGCTATGTGAGGTCTATGTGAAGGCTCTATGAGGGCTATGTGATGTCAGGGCTATGCTCTTATCTGAGAGAGGGCCAATGGAAGTGGGACACCTGGGGAGGGAAAGGGAAAGACCAAGAGAAAGTAAAGCAGAACAAGTGGGGAGGAAAGGACAACTGGGGTAAGATAAAAGGAAACCTAGGGAGGGCACCTGAAAAAAGAAACCATGATACCTGGGGAGGGAAGGGGAGTACTTTTAGAGTGAAGGGGAACCCTTGTGGGAGAGAGAGACTCCTTTTCGAGGGTAGAATGATGCCCAGAGAGAAGAAGGATGCATGGAGAGAAAAGAAGGACATTAGGGAGGGAAGAGGGATACCTGAGGAAGGAAGAGGGGTATTTAGAGAGGGATGAGGGACACCTGGAGAGGGAAGAGGATTACTTGGGGGGGAAAGAAGGATACCTGGACATGGAAGAACGATACTTGGATAGGGAAAAGGGATACTTGGAGAGAGAAGGAAGATACATGAAGAGGAAAGGAGGACACTGCAGAGGTAAGAAGGATACCTGAGGAAAGAAGGTGAATACTTGGAGAGGGAAGAGTGATAGCTGAGCAAGGAAGAAGAATACTTGGATAGGTAAGGGGGACATTGAAGGAAAAAGGGATACTTGGAGAGAAATACCTGAGGAAGGAAGGGGGGTATTTGAAGAGGGATGAGGGATACCTGGACATGGAAGAAGGCTGCTTGGATAGGGAAGAGGAATACTTAGAGATAGAAGGATACATGAAGGGGAAAGGACGCTGGAGAGGTAAGATGGATACCTGAGGAAAAAAGGGGGATACTTGTAGTGGAAAGAGGGATACCTGGGCTAGGAAGAATACTTGGATAGGTAAGGGGGACATTAAGGGAGAAAGAGTGATACATGGAGAGGAAAGGAGGACACTGGGGAGGGAAGAGGGCAGTGGAGCTTGGCCAGATTTGGCGCTAGGAATGTGCTATCTGGTCATCTGAATCTGTCTTGAGATTGATGTGATCAGACATTGAACCTTGTTCTGTCCTTTCAGCTGAATGCTCCTGGAAATCCATAATATGCCTTCTGCGTCTGCAGAGGTTATGTTTGATGAGCGCTCAGTGTTTGTGAATAAAGATTCTGGTGCCCCACCTGCTGTGCATTGTGGAATCGATTTCCAATCAGTCAGATGAGCCTTTTTTTCACCTGAGGGTTGAAAATAGTGAGAATGATGCAGCCTTCAGATGTAAAAAAAACTGGGATCAGGTCACATAGAGCAGTGGTTCTCAACCCTGTCCTCAAGTAACTCCAACAGGCCATGTTTTGTGAATTTCTCTTAGATAAAATAGCTGTCCAAAACACCAAACCATTGACTCTGATTTAAAGCACCTGTGCAAGATAAAGGAAAACCTGCAAACATGACCTGTTGTGGGTACTTGAGGACAGGGTTGAGAACCACTGACACAGAGAACCTGTCTCTCCTGTCTGGATCAATAATGAAAAATGTATTGGCAAAAGTAAAAAGGAGCAACCAGGTGTAAACAGGATTTCATTTTCTGCATAATTGATAGCAGATTCCTGCGGGTGGGATTGATTGACTGGTAAATTATACTTCAGTTGATAATTGTGGCACTTTGCAGTTAGTCAATTGCTACTGATGTCATTGGTGAGCTTAATGTTGGCAATCTGTGATTGATCTTGATTGATCTTGAGTTGCAAAGTGCAGATAGAGGATAATGAGCTTCAAAGATCACCATAAAATTAGTAGTCATATATTATGTATGACTGCAGGATGTGTCCAGACAATTTAGGAATTAAGAATTAAGTGTTGATTTGCTGTGTGAAAAATGTCTAATTGAATCTTTTTTTTTTTAAAGAAACAACATGGGAGAGACCAAGCAGCTCACCTGTCAGCCTGAGGAGCCCATTAGTGAAAAAGACGTCACTTCCTGCAGGTGAGGCACTGCTCGAATCTTCCATCCTTCACAACTCTCTGGTTGGCCTCTGTGAACTTTTCACCCTCCCTGACTCTCTGATGGAACTTTATGAACCTTCCACCATCCCCAACTCTTCGGAGGCACTCAGCAAGCTCTTCAGTGGGACACAGCAAACCTTCCACCCTCCCCAACTCTTCAGTGGGACTCTGCAAACCTTCCACCCTCCCCAACTCTTCAGTGGGACTCTGCAAACATTCCACTCTCCCCAAATCTTTGGTGGGACTCAGCAAACCTTTCACCCGCCCCAATTCTGAGGTGGGACTCAGCAAACCTTTCACCCACCCAGACTCTGTTTGGAATCTGCGGACCTTCCCTAACTCTTAGGTGGGACTCGCCAAACCTTCCATCCACTCTCATTCTCAGTTGGGAATCTGCGAACCTTTCACCCTCCCTGACTCTTAAACCATCCATACATGGGTCGAATTCTGAAAGAATTTTCTTTCAAAAATCATACTTAAGAATTTTCGTTCGAATTTCGCACCATTAGTGGGCTGCAGCAACGGCTGAGTTTTGTGCGGCCATCGAATGTGAGTGATCGGGCATGATGGAAATCCTTTGAAAAATGAACATTTTTCTAATCAATGATGGCAGAATTGTGCAAGAAATATAATTGAAAAAGAAATGCACAAGAAAAGAATATTCCCGGAAGAAGAAGAAGAATCCCGGTCACGAAAGTTCTTTTCTGTTGCAACATGTGGTGAAATTGAAGCTTGGTTGGTCAAATTTCTAAATCAATGGGGGTGGCACCATCAGATCACAAAATGCACAAATTTTCTGATTTTCGAAAAAAAAATAAAGATTCCTTTGGAATTCTGCTCATGTATGGCCCGCATTAGGTTGGATTCCGCAAACCTTCCACTCTCCTTGACTCTTATGCCGCGTACACACGAGCGGACTTTGCTCGGCGGACTGGATTTGGTCGGACAATTCGATCGTGTGTGGGCTCCAGCGGACTTTGTTTTCTCAAAAGTTGGACGGACTTAGATTTGAAACATGTTTTAAATTAATCCGTTGAAATCGAGTCCGGTCGAAAAGTCCGCCGTCTGTATGCTAGTTCGACGGACAAAAAGCCACACTAGGGCAGCTATTGGCTACTGGCTATGAACTTCCTTGTTTTAGTCCGGTCGTACGTCATCACGTACGAATTCGACGGACTTTGGTGGATTGTGTGTAGGCAAGTCCGTTCATTCAGAAAGTCCGTCGTAAAGTACGTCGAAAAGTTCGCCGGGCAAAGTCTGCCGTAAAGTCCGCTCGTGTGTACGCGGCATTAGGTGTAACTCCACAAACCTTCAACCTTCCCTGACTCTGAGGTGGGAATGTGCAATCTTTCCACCCTCCCTGGCTTTCCAGTGGGAATCCACAAACCTTCCACCTTCCTCAACTCTCAGATGGGAATTTGCTAACCCTTCACCCTCCCTGACTCTCAAGTGGAACTCCATGAACCGTACATCCTCCCTGCATCTCGGGCAGGATTCTGAAAACTTCCACTGTCCCTAAATCTCCAGTGGGACTTTGCTAACCTTCCACACTCCCTGATTCCCAAGTGAGACTCCATAGACTTTCCACCTTCCCCAACTCTCTGGTGGGACCCTGCGAACCTTCCGCCTTTTCTAACTCCCAGATGGGACTCTGCAGATTTTCCACCCTCCTTAGCCCCTAGGTGGGACTCCACCAACTGATTTCCTAGACTAGGTGTTCCTCAATCTTCTTTCAATCATGGCATCCTTTGTAAGTATGTTATCTTGAGGCACCCTATTCTAAAATGGGGTTGCCCCGTCACATCAGAGTCCCCCTGTCCCTAATCTACTCTCAGGGGGGAATTTGCGAACCTTACACCATCCCCAGTTTTAAGGTTGGACTCTGCAAACCTTCCATTTACTGCAAGTCTCAGATGGGACTCCTCAATCTTTTCATTCCCCTTGACTCCTTGGTGGGACTCTGCAATCCTTCCATCCTCCTGAACCCTCAAGTGGAAACCCCTCTGGAAGGTTTTGGGGTGGCATACCAAGGACCCCCAAATGTGGTGGTGCTTGAAGCAGGATGTGTTCTAAACTAGAGAATTAACACAGCAGGCAAGAAGATAGTATTTTCAGGAGTAGGTCACCAATGGCAGCCTGCTTATTTCTCTGGTGACAGGTTTCCTTTAAACCAGTGATATCTGCGCAGACAGAAAGCAATATGAACGTATCTCCCCCTCCTGTCGGCGATATATCATATACCGTCTGTTAAATCTCAGCCTGCGCACAGATTATCATCACGGCGATAATATCATCTATACACCGTGCAGCTTTTCTACGTTTCGCCCCTGAGGCGAGAGCCTGTTCCCTCCTATTCCCTTCTCTGAAGCAGGATGGCGAGCCACAGCTGATATCATCGAATTCAAAGCGGAACGGCGACTCCATAAACACACATAACGCCCTCCCCTTCCTTCCTATTTGTGTACAATGTCTATTTTATTCCACTCAATTTCTCTTCCATTGCGTTCCAGCGTCTTCCACTGCAGCGCCTGGAAGACACGGAGCCAGTTGCCACGGCAACAGAGCCGCACTGAACGTGCTTTAAAAGCCCATCGAAAACGGATGACTTATTTTTTAAATTTCGATCGTTAAACGAACGAGAGATAATCCACGCTGAAAAGAAAAATTTGGTGTTTTTTGCAGGGGAATCTGGAAATAAATAATTGTGGCGCGGGCGGTAGGAGAAACGGCGCGTCGTCGCTGGGTGAAGGATGCCCTGCCGTCGTGTTTGGGGTTTCAGAGCCGGGGAAAGGAAATCGAATCGATGCAGCATGAAGAGGCGCTGTCATGTGGTTTATTTATACTACCGCGCGTCTCCTGCTGCGCAGCGTATAATGGGATCACCTCCTGTAATCCCGTTACGCTGTGGAATTCGCAGAAGAAGCAAGGAGCTTCTTTTGGATTCTTACAGTAAAAAAAATGGCGGAAGTGTGGACACTTACCGACTGACTCCACCATGCCTTGAATGGCGCTAATTGCTCGCAGTGTCATCTTGCATTTCAGTCCAGGAATCATTCGCTAACCGGAGCCAGGGTAGAGAAGAACGTGATCACGTGTCTCGAATATAGAACATTTCTTTACTGCACTAAATCTATACACTAAGCCCGGGTTCACACCTATGCGAATTAGATGTGCGTTTCCGCACATCTAATTCGCATAGCAGGAGAATGTGACTGGCTCCCTATTGAGCCGGTTCACATATCTCCGGGGCGGCTGCGGTGCGCACTGCACAAAAACGCTGTGCGTCTTTGGCTGCGTTTCAGGGCCGAATTCAGGCATAGAATCGGCCCTGATTCGTCCCTGAAACGGTGAACAGGGACGCACAGCGCTCCTGTGCGGTCCGCAGCGAATTATGGTGTGAACCCGGGCTCAAGCAATAATAAGCAACAAAAACTAAAAATCTCAAAAAAGTGTGTACAAATCAGCAAATTTAAACAGGCTACCCAATCAGTATTGATCATATGGCGGATTAGATCCACTTTTTATCATCCTAATTTTATTTTTTTAAATTTTCAAACATTCCCATAGACACACTCCTAAACCTTGTGGACAGCCTTCCCAGAAGAGTTGAAGCTGTTATAACTGCAAAGGGTGGGCCAACTCAATATTGAACCCTATGGACTAAGACTGGGATGCCATTAAAGTTCATGTGCGTGTAAAGGCAGGCGTCCCAATACTTTTGACAATACATCATAGTGTAGGTAACTGATGACATGAATAAGGCGTGATTGTGAAGAGTGAGATATTTTTCTATGGGAAGATAAAACTTTGAAAAGTCCAGTAAAGAGACCCGGTCAATTCTTTGTTTGGCCACGTGTTTGCTAAGCGTGAACGTGTTTTTATAAAAAAAATCCCCCCCCCCCCCTCCCAAAAAGATTTTTAGTAGGTTTACGATTTTGGGTTGGGCCGCATTCATAGCCATCTTGGGCTGTGCTTTGAACACCCCTGGTCTAGACCTTCTACTTGAATGGAATCCCAGACCTATTGAACAGGTTTCATTACAATATGTATGAGTTTTCCCAAACAAAAACCACATTCACCATGTAAATTTGGTTCATGCAAGAAGAATTTTCCATACTGCTTCTTCGAATTTTCTCATCACTACACTACAAAAAATAAACATTGATTTGACCCCACTAACCACTGGATGGAATGAACATTGCGGGAAAAAAAACTTTGGAATTAAATTCTACTGATGTATGGCCACCCTTATTTTGGAGCTCAGATATTACCTCTTGTTGGATTAGAGGTCAGGACAGTGGTAAGGATTGGGAAAGGGGTTCAAGATCAGGTTTGGGGTTTGGCTTACACGAGGGTCAGGGGTTACATTGATGGTTCAAAGGTAAGGATGGAGGCTGGGTGAGGATGAAACTCAGGCTAAATATTGATGTTGAATGCTCACTTTTAGGAGTTGGGTTGGGGGCTATGCTGGCCATACATCAGCTTGTTTAGCCAGTTTCAACCAGGTTTCCATTGCAAAAATAAAAAGGATGAAGAAACCTACAGTTAGAATTTTATTTGTTCAAGAAAAACTTTACTCTATGAATTTTCCCATCACAATGGTCAAAAATGAATGTTGATTTGAACCCACTAAAGCCGGCCATAGACAGGTTGCAGGAAAGAAAATGGCTTGGTTCCCCCATCAACAGTCAGTGTTGGTGGTGGAATCCCTCTCGCGGAGCCATTGTGTTCTCCCTGGGGGGGGGGGGGGGGGCAGCCTTCCCCACCAGGAGAACAAAGTTGTTATTGCTAATCACATGTAAAATTGGATAGGCTGGTTGTACTCAAGTTGATCGAGCGATCAGCTTGGGTACATTCAACCTGCCCATACATGGTTTGAATCTCAGCCAATCCCTGCTGAACCGGCCGAGATTCGAACCGTCTATTGCCGGCTTACCCATTGGATAATCAAAATAACATTCCGAAAACAAAAGTTTTTGAATGAAACTCTACTGGTGTAAGACCAGCTTAATTGTGGATCTCAGATTATGTCTCTTATCAGCTTAGGGTTCAGGACAGCATTAATAACTGGCAAAGGAACTCAGGATCAGGTTTTGCGTTAGGCTTACATCAGGGTCAAGGGTTACATTGAGGGTTTGAAGGATAGGTTGGAGGCTGGGTAAGGGGTGGAAGTTAGGCTAAGTATTGACATTAAATACTAAATTTTAAGAGTCGGGTTTAAGGCTATGCTGGCCACACATCGCCAGTTTTGGCCAATTTCAACCAGCTTTCCATTGAACCTACAGATCACTTTGAATTTAGTCCCTTCGATAAATATTTTCCATCCTCTTCTTTCAAGCTTTCTTGTCACTCTGCTTGAAAAAAAAAGTTTGCTTTGTCCCCACTAACCATTGGATAATCAAACAAACATTCTGAAAATGAAAATTCTTGAATTAAATTTTTATGGTCAGCCTAATTTTGGATCTCAGATTAAGGCTCTTGTCAGGTTAGAGGTCAGGATAGCAGTAAGGACTGGAAAAGGAGAGGTTAGGCCTACATTAGGGTCAATGGTTACATTGAGGGCTTGAAGGATAAGATGGAGGCTGTGTAAGGGGTGACACTCAGAGCTAGGCTAAGTATTGATGTTAAATGCTTAATTTTAGGAGTTGGGTTTAAGGTTATGGTGGCCACACATCTCCAGTTTTGGCCAATTTCAACTTTCAATGAACCTACAGATAAGTTTGAATTCAGTCTCATTGAGAAATATTTTCTTCCACTATATTTGAACATAGATGTTGTTTTGTCCCCACTAACCATTGGACAATTAAACAAATATTCTAAAAGTGAAAATTCTTGAATGGAATTCTACTGGTGTATAGCCAGCCCAATTTTGGATCTCAGAATACGTCTCTTGTCAGGTTAGAGGTCAGGATAGCAGTAAGGACTGAAAAAGGAGAGGTTAGGCCTACATTAGGCCTACATTAGGGTCAATGGTTACATTGAAAGCTTGAACGATAAGATAAGGGGTGACACTGAGAACTAGGCTAAGTATTGATATTAAATGCTTAATTTTAGGAGTTGGGTTTAAGGTTATGGTGGCCACACATCTCCAATTTTGGCCAATTTCAACTTTCAATGAACCTACAGATAAGTTTGAATTCAGTCTCTTTGAGAAATATTTTCTTCCACTATATTTGAACATAGATGTTGTTTTGTCCCCACTAACCATTGGACAATTAAACAAATATTCTAAAAGTCAAAATTCTTGAATGGAATTCTACTGGTGTATAGCCAGCCTAATTTTGGATCTCAGAATACGTCTCTTGTCAGGTTAGAGGTCAGGATAGCAGTAAGGACTAGAAAAGGAGAGGTTAGGCCTACATTAGGCCTACATTAGGGTCAGTGGTTACATTGAAGGCTTGAACGATAAGATAAGGGCTGACACTGAGAGCTAGGCTAAGTATTGATGTTAAATGCTTAATTTTAGGAGTTGGGTTTAAGGGTATGGTGGCCACACATCTCCAGTTTTGGCCAATTTCAACTAGCTTTCCAATTACGGTAACCTACAGATCAGTTTGAATTCAGTCTCTTTGAGAAATATTTTCTTCCACTATATTTGAACATAGATGTTGTTTTGTCCCCACTAACCATTGGACAATCAAACAAATATTCTGAAAGCGAAAATTCTTTTTAAATTCAATCATTTTTATTTATATTCATAAAAAAATACATCTCAGTGCACAATATCATTACAGTGATATATTTCCATTCAATCCTTCACTTTGGGTGTACATAAGAATTCCATATCAATAAAGTGCTTTATTATTTTATATACCCTACCCCCTTCCCTTACTCCCTCCCCACAACCCCCCCCCCTCCCTCTCCACACCTCACCCTCCCCCCCCTAATATTACCACGCGCATAGACATTTCTATTTCATGAGGGCATTATCTCTTTATTCTACTATAACAAGCATTCCATTTCCTCTAGCCAAGGTCCCCAAAGTTTTTTAAATACTTTTAGGTTCCTCCTTTTTATATATACTGCCTTTTCTTTCCACATTGTTTCGGTCACTGTTTTACACCATTCATCTTTCTGTGGGGGGATTCTTGCTTGCCATCTTTGGGCAATTAGCTTTCTTGCCTGGAAGAGACATCTCTGAACTATTGTAACTATTGTAATTTTGCTGGTTCCAATGTCCATGTCCTCCCCTACTCCTAAAATACATAATTTCGGGTCCATTTTAAGTTTTAGGGAGAAAACTTTATTGAGAGTTTCTATAATCTCTGACCAATACCGGAATAATTTCGGGTACTTCCATAGCATGTGCAACAAGTCCCCTTCATCCTGACATCTAGGGCAGTTGGCATCCATTCTCCTCCCAAACTCGAATAACCTTTTAGGGGTGTAATATGCCCTATGGAGTACCATTAGGTGTGAAATCTTTTGGGCAGGGGAAATCGACACTCGATGTCCCCCCGCTAGTATCTCTCTCCACTGCCCGTCTGAAAATACGCCCAATTCTCTCTCCCATTTACCTCTACTTTTAAGTTTTTCCGGGGCCTCTATGCTGTTTTTACAGATATGTGGGTATATTTCAGCTATGGACCCACAGTTGCCCTCCTGGTTACCCAGTTTCTGAAGCACGACAGACTCATTCCAGGAGGGACCCCGGTCCCCAAACTGTGACTTAAGAGCATGTTTAATTTGTATGTAGTTATATAGTGAACTATCTGGTATATCAAACTCTTCTTTTAATACCGAGAAGGGTTTTAGTAAGGACTGATTATATAGCTGAGCTAATTTCTCTATTCCTCTCTTTTCCCATACTTTGAAAATTCTTGAATGGAATTCTACTGGTGTATAGCCAGCCTAATTTTGGATCTCAGAATACGGCTCTTGTCAGGTTAGAGGTCAGGATAGCAGTAAGGACTGGAAAAGGAGAGGTTAGGCCTACATTAGGGTCAATGGTTACATTGAAGGCTTGAACGATAAGATAAGGGCTGACACTGAGAGCTAGGCTAAGTATTGATGTTAAATGCTTCATTTTAGGAGTTGGGTTTAAGGTTATGGTGGCCACACATCTCCAGTTTTGGCCAATGTCAACTAGCTTTCCAATGAACCTACAGATCAGTTTGAATTCAGTCTCATTGAGAAATATTTTCTTCCATTATAATTGAACATAGATGTTGTTTTGTCCCCACTAACCATTGGACAGTCAAACAAATATTCTGAAAGCGAAAATTCTTGAATGGAATTCTACTGATTTATAGCCAGCCTAATTTTGGAATTCTCAGAATACGGCTCTTGACGGGTTAGAGGTCAGGATAGCAGTAAGGACTGGGAAAGGGGCACCATTGCAAAAGCAAGTGAGGATGAGGAAACCTACAGATCAGTTAGAATTTAGTTTGTGCGAGAAAAACTTTCCATTGTGCACCTTTTTGAATTTTCGCATCACAATGGTTGAAAATGAACATTGATTTGAACCCACTAACCATTGGCTCATCGAATTTCCATTCCGAAAACATAAGTTTTTGATTAAAATTCTACTGGCGTAAGACCAGCTTAATTGTGGAACTCCGATTATGGCTTTTATCAGATTAGAGGTCAGGACAGCAGCAAGGACTGGGAAAGGAGTTCAGGATCAGGTTTGGGCTTTGGCCTACATCAGGGTCAAGAGTTACGTTGAAAATTTGAAGGATAGGATGGAGGTTGTGTAAGGGGTGGCAGTTTGGCTAAGTATTGACGTTAAATGTCCAATTTTAGGAGTTGGGTTTAAGGCTATGCTGGCCAAACATCTCGAGTTTTGCCCAATTTCAGCCAGCTTCCCAATGAACCTACAGTTTGAATTCAGTCCCTTTGAGAAATATTTCCTTTTACACTGCTTGAAAATAAATGTTGTTTTGTCCCCACTAACCATTAGATAATCAAACAAGCATTCTGACAATGGAAATTCTTGAATGAAATTTTACTGGTGTATGGCCAGCTTAATTTTAGATTTCAGATTATGGCTCTTGCCGAGTTAGATAGCAGTACGGACTAGGAAGGTGTCTTAGAATTAGGTTTGGGGTTAGGCTTACCATCTGGGTCCAGGGCTACATTGACCGTTAAGGGGAGAAGACGGAGGCAAGGTAAGGGGTGACACATACCGTATGTACTATTGTAAGTCCTGTATACCACATGTACTATTGTCAGTCCATTATACTGTATGCACTGTTGTCAGTCCTGTATACTATATGTGCTATTATCAAACTGAACCCACCAGACTCCACTTGTAGCTTAAACAACACTTGGATGGACTGCCCTTGTAAGAATGGTCCTGATTGCTCCCGCAGGGTTTCGACTGGTTTCTTACATGACTTTTTGTGTTTTTTTTTGCCATTGCAGTTAATGGATTCCACTCGTCGGGTTCCCCTTTACATCATCCAGACTCGGTGCACATCAGCGTCCGGAAACCCAGCGGGGAACCGCAGGTGAGTGTTGGCTCTTATGTCATCTTAGATGACAAATGTGGAAAATCCCTGTGAGTGAGAACTGTGCCGCATTCTGTGTTTAATGTTTTAGTGGCCGCACCCCTCCTTGCAAAGTACTCCTATCTCAATGTTGAGGGACAAGGACCTTTTCCAGATCTCCATGAGCCACCAAATGATGTTAATTGTAGGGAGGGGGGGGGGGGGACATATGGTGGGATCTAGGAGTCCGCTTTATCGGAGGAGATGAGAAGTTTTACTCACCCAGAGGAAAGAGTACAGGGATACAGTAGTACCCTATATCCATTCCCACAAAGAGTTAAAAGTAAAATACAACCATCAACTCAATCAACAATGACATGTCGCCCACCAATCTGTAAATTACATACTCCCAACACAAAAATACAGATTGCCTGCCGCCATATTGGTTTTCTGACATCTGCCCTGGTGACTAGGACCAGGGTTATAATTTAGCTAAATGATGGGGGGGGGGGGGGGTTCAGGAGAGGAGAGTTATAGAGGAAGGAGCAGAGTCCTCCAGCAGTGCAGAGTATTTCAGGAGAGGAGAGTTAAAGAGGAAGGAGCAGTCTTCAAGCAGTGCAGAGTATTTCAGGAGAGGAGAGTTATAGAGGAAGGAGCAGAGTCCTCCCAAAGAGCAGAGTATTTCAGGAGAGGAGAGTTAAAGAGGAAGGAGCAGAGTCCTCCAGCAGTGCAGAGTATTTCAGGAGAGGAGAGTTGGGTAGAGGAAGGAGCAGAGTCCTCCAGCAGTGCAGAGTATTTCAGGAGAGGAGAGTTGGGTAGAGGAAGGAGCAGAGTCCTCCAGCAGTGCAGAGTATTTCAGGAGAGGAGAGTTGGGTAGAGGAAGGAGCAGAGTCCTCCAGCAGTGCAGAGTATTTCAGGAGAGTAGAGTTAAAGAGGAAGGATCAGAGTCCTCCAGCAGTGCAGAGTATTTCAGGATAGGAGACTTCTAGAGGAAGGAGCAGAGTCCTCCTGCAGTGCAGAGTATTTCAGGAGAGGAGAGTTATAGAGGAAGGAGCAGAGTCCTCCAGCAGTGCAGAGTATTTCAGGAGAGGAGAGTTGGGTAGAGGAAGGAGCAGAGTCCTCCAGCAGTGCAGAGTATTTCAGGAGAGGAGAGTTAAAGAGGAAGGATCAGAGTCCTCCAGCAGTGCAGAGTATTTCAGGAGAGGAGACTTCTAGAGGAAGGAGCAGAGTCCTCCTGCAGAGCAGAGTATTTCAGGAGAGGAGAGTTATAGAGGAAGGAGTAGAGTCCTCCAGCAGTGCAGAGTATTTCAGGAGAGGAGAGTTGGGTAGAGGAAGGAGCAGAGTCCTCCCAAAGAGCAGAGTATTTCAGGAGAGGAGAGTTAAAGAGGAAGGAGCAGAGTCCTCCAGCAGTGCAGAGTATTTCAGGAGAGGAGAGTTGGGTAGAGGAAGGAGCAGAGTCCTCCAGCAGTGCAGAGTATTTCAGGAGAGGAGACTTATAGAGGAAGGAGCAGAGTCCTCCTGCAGAGCAGAGTATTTCAGGAGACGAGAGTTATAGAGGAAGGAGCAGAGTCCTCCAGCAGTGCAGAGTATTTCAGGAGAGGAGAGTTATAGAGGAAGGAGCAGAGTCCTCCAGCAGTGCAGAGTATTTCAGGAGAGGAGAGTTATAGAGGAAGGAGCAGAGTCCTCCAGCAGTGCAGAGTATTTCAGGAGAGGAGAGTTATGGAGGAAGGAGCAGAGTCCTCTAGCAGAGCAGAGTATTTCAGAAGAGGAGTCATTGTTTCTCTTCTCCTTACCTCATTAGATCTTGATCTGCTGATAGTTCTGAGTGATATACAGTAAATATAGGAATGGGATCGTGTGAATTTTTGTAATTGTATCACATTTTTTTTTTGTTTTTGTTTTTTGTTTTTACATCTGTTTTACCGATATCTTTGTGGTAGAATTAGAGGACATATGGCAGACCAGAATTAGCCTGGAAACTTTTTTACTTTAAAATGCATTTCTATATGGAGGAATTTTGATTATGTAATTATTAAGATTACATTGCATCATTGTCTATGTTGTATCGATAGATGTTTGGTTAGAGGAATGTGAACTTTTATCCTAAAGGGGTCCTCCATTTTTTATCTCTAACTGGGCATTGGTCTTATTACATTGGAGTTGCCTTATAGAATATCTAATATACAAATATACACCAAAAGAAGAATCCTCAAATCTATATTAAAATAGTATGTGTGTAAAAAATGAGCAATGCAAAAAAAAACAAAAAAAAATCTGTTATATCCCAAAAAGACAACAAAATTCTGCTTTTAAAATCCTTACGATTTTCTTCAAAATTGGCCAATTGTCCCCCCCCCCCCAAGATATATGAGCTTTATGTGTCAGCAAACCCCCCCCCCAAAAAAAAAAAAAAATCGAGCACTAAACTGCATGCTAACTCCCTAAACATAAATGTCCCCTCCTCCCATCCCAGTACATATCTGCCTCCTGCTGAAATCCCCTTCCCAGCAGGCAGCCTCCCCAACCTCCCAGCTCAAATCAACTCATTCCCCATATACCCCCTTCACATATCCACCCCCCCCCCAAAACAAGATCCCCCCCTCCTAGTACAAATCCTCTGCCCCCCCCAAATTCCCCCTCCTAGCACAAATATTGTTCCCCCCCCAACATAAATCCCCTCAAATCACCACTGCTAGCTCACCATCCCAAATTTCCCCTACTAGAACAATTCTTATCTCCTGCCGCCCCCCAAATTCCTCCTCCCAACACAAATCCCCTCCCCCATCCTCCTTGTGGTGACCCCCCCACCTCACATGATACCACAGTGCCCAGGGCAGCCGCCCCTCCTGCCCACCCCTTGTCCCGGCCCTGACTAAAAGAGCTACAGATGGGAAAAGACTGTAGATTGGGGTTTGTGGCTCTCGTTTTGTTTTTTCCAGCCTCCCCCCCACTATCATCATTTTCGCTGTCAGTGGAGACCCTTCTATTGACAGCCTGATACCGTATTTCTGCTAGTGTTCAGGGGATGATGTGTAATGAAGGATTGTTGAATAATTGAATATTATTGAATGTGTTTAAGTTTGCACCGGGTCTTGTCAGCATCCTAGTTATTTGTCAGGGTGGAGCAGGTGGGGTGTATGGATTTTACCTGATTAGACTGATAGCTAATTATTGATCAGAGGGGACTGAAAGGGCCATTCGATTTCTCACTCAGACTGGAAATGATCTTCATTGAAGAGGAAGAAATTGCTACATGAAGACCGCTGATAGCCCTACATAGATCCACTTTACATTATTGGCTTCTTTATTTGCAATGAGAGAGAAGCTAATATACACTGCCTGACACCATCACAAGCTTTGTTTCTCACCCCCGCTCGCCCCCATGTTGTTACATCATGATTAAAGATGAGTGATATGGAGACATCATCATCTTAGTCAATGGGAAAGGTAAAATGAAGATGACTTACCACTTAAGGACCAGCCTCGTTTTGGAATTTAGGTGTTTACATGTTTAAAACAGTTTTTTTTTGCTAGAAAATTACTTAGAACCCCCAAACATTATATATTGTTTTTTTTCTAACACTCTAGAGAATAAAAATGGCGGTCATTGCCATACTTTTTTTCGCACCGTATTTGCGCAGTGGTCTTATAAGTGCACTTTTTTAGCAAAAAATTCACTTTTTTGAATAAAAAAATAAAGACAACAGTAAAGTTAGCCCAATTTTTTTTATATTATGAAAGACAACGTTACGCCAAGTAAATTGATACCCAACATGTCACGCTTCAAAATTGCGCCCGCTCGTGCAATGGCGTCAAACTTTTACCCTTAAAAATCTCCAATGGCAATGTTTAAAAAATTCTACAGGTTGCATGTTTTGAGTTACAGAGGAGGTCTAGGGCTAGAATTATTGCTCTCGCTCTACCGATCGATACCGATGCGATACCTCACATGTATGGTTTGACCACCATTTACATATGCGGGCGCTACTCACGTATGCGTTCGCTTCTGCGCGCGGGCTTGTCGGGACGGAGCGCTTTAAACTTTTTTTTTTTTTCTTATTTATTTTACTTTATTTTATTTATTTTTTCACTGTTTTAAAAAAAAAAAAAAAAAATTGGATCACTTTTATTCCTATTACAAGGAATGTAAACATCCCTTGTAATAGAAAAAAGCATTACAGGTCTTTTTAGATATGAGATCTGGGGTCAAAAAGTCCTCAGATCTCATATGTGGACTTAAATGCAATAAAAAAAAAAATTTGTCATTTGAAAAAATGACAACAAAAAAATGTGCCTTTAAGACGTATGGGCGGAGCTGACGTTATGACGTCGCTTCCGCCTTCCTATGGTATGGAGACGGGTGGGGGCCATCTTAGCCTCACTCATCTCCATACCACAGACATGACAGGTCCCGATCGCCGCCGCCGCTACCGATGGCTCCGGTGCGGCGGAGGGTGCGGGAGAGCGGTGGGAGGGGGGTGGCACCTCTCCCGCCGCCGATAACGGTGATCTCGTGGCAAATCCGCCGCAGAGACCACCATTATTGTAAACAGAACCGCCGGCCCTAAAGATGGATACCTCGGTTGTGGCAGCAGCTGCTGCCGTTACCGAGATATCCACCTTCAAACTGATGACGTATATATACAGTGGCCGGTCGGTAAGTGGTTAAGGGTATGGTTATCTTTAAAGGTCTCCTTAGGGTGACAGAAGCTTCTGGCTCAGTGTTCACTTTACAGCTTCACAGAATATGTCAGAGCTATATAAATGTATAATAATAATAATGTGTGACTGTGGTGGGGCATTAGAGTGTAAGCTCTTCTGGTGCAGAAACTAACGTGACTGGCTTCAGTGTTCTCTGTACAGCGCTACAGTATATGTCAGATCTATAGAAGTGTGTTATAATAATAATAGTACCTGTGGTGGAGAGATTAGAGTGTAAGCTTCTCTGATGCGGAGAGTGATGAAGTTGGGTCAGCATTCCCTGTACAGCACTACAGAATATGTCAGAGCTATAAAAATATATATTAACCACTTCAGCCCCGGGAAGGATTTGCCCCCTTCCTGACCAGGCCATTTTTTGTGATACGGCACTGCGTCACTTTAACTGACAATTGCGCGGTCGTGCGACGCTGTACCCAAACAAAATTGACATCCTTTTTTAACCACAAATAGAGTTTTCTCTTGGTGGTATTTGATCACCTCTGCGGTTTTTATTTTTTGCGCTATAAACAAAAGAATACCAGCATTTAAAAAAAAAAAAAATGTTTTACTTTCTGCAAAAAAAAAAATATTTAAAAAAAGTATTCATCAGTTTAGGCCAATATATATTCTTCTACATATTTTTGGTAAAAAAAAATCGCAATAGGCATATATTGATTGGTTTGCGCAAAAGTTATCGCATCTACAAAATAGGGGATAGATCTAATGACTTTAATTTTTTTTATTGTTTTTACTGGTAATGGCGGCGATCTGTGATTTTTGGCAGGAATGCGACATTGCGGCGGACAAATCTGACCCCAAATTACACTATTTGGGGACCAGTGACATTATTACATTGATCAGTGCTAAAAAAATGCACTGATCAGTGTAAAAATTACACTGGCAGGGAAGGGGTTAACACTAGGGGGCGATTAAGAGGTTAAGTGTGTTCCCTGGGTGTGTTCTAACTGTAGGGGGGATGGGCTCACTGAGACATGACAGAGATCACTGTTCCCGATCACTGGGATTAGACGATCTCTGACATGTCACTAGGCAGAACGGGGAATCGCCTTGTTTACATAGGCAGTTCCCCGTTCTGCCTCTCTTCACCGCGATCGCGGTTCGAGTCTGCGGGACCCGCGGGCACGCTCCCGCGGCGCGCGCCTGCTATACTCCTCGCACGGACCGACATACAGGTATGTTGATTCAAGCAGGAGAGCCGACCTGCCGCAGTATTGCCCCGTACACACGGTTGGACTTTGTTCGGACATTCCGACAACAAAATCCTAGGATTTTTTCCGACGGATGTTGGCTCAAACTTGTCTTGCATACACACGGTCACACAAAGTTGTCGGAAAATCCGATCATTCTGAACGCAGTGACGTAAAACACGTACGTTGGGACTATAAACGGGGCAGTGGCCAATAGCTTTCATCCCTTTATTTATTCTGAGCATGCGTGGCACTTTGTCCGTCGGATTTGTGTACACACGATCGGAATTTCCGACAACGGATTTTGTTGTCGGAAAATTTTATATCCTGCTCTCAAACTTTGTGTGTCGGAAAATCCGATGGAAAATGCCCGATGGAGCCCACACACGGTCGGAATTTCCGACAACAAGCTCCGATCGGACATTTTCCATCTGAAAATCCGACTGTGTGTACGGGGCATATATCTGCGTGAGCTGGTTGGCTAGTGGTTAATAATGTGTACATGTGGTGGGGAGATTAGAGGGTAAATTTTGTTTATTTAAAAATTATACAAGCATGCAACTTAGGCTCGGTTCACACTGGGGCGACTTGGGATCCGACTTGTACGCCCTCAAGTCGCCCCAAGTCGCCCCAGAAATAGTTTTAATGGGAGTGAACGCTAGCGTCTTAATAGACGCTACTGAAGTCGCTCCGACTTCAGAGCGTACTCCCTGTACTACTTTGATCCGACTTGGTAGGCGACCTGTACCATAGAAATCAATGGAAGTCGCCTCCAAGTCGGATCTCTCTGTAAAGTCAAGCGACTTTGCAGGGAAAACCCCTCCCTCCCCCCCTCCCTCCCAGAGAGCTGATTGGCCACAGGCGAAGTCGCCTGTCATGGAGGCGACTTCAAGTCGCCTTGTAATTTGCTAAAGTCGCGTCGAGGTCGCGTCGAAGTCGCGTCGAAGTCGCGTCGAAGCCGCCATGCAAAGTCGCGCTGAAGTCGTGTTGCCCCTGTGTGAACCGACCCTTATTAATGGAAACAAAAAATGAATAATAACTAAACAATAATAATATAATAATAACTAAATAAAAAAAACAAACGTGCTTACATCAGCAGGTAAAGAAAGCAGCTTACTGCCAAGATACCATAGAAAGAAACCTATTTAAATGACAACAAAAAAAGAGACTACAAACCCCGAACCTCAACTCAAACACAATCCAGGCTAAGAAACATTTTGAGATTTAATTGCCATCAGGATGGTTTAGATACACGCTTCTTAGCTTGCTCACCCCCCTCCCTACTCGGAGACCCTACACGTTTTAATATCCTCTGCGATTCTTCCTCCATAGAAGTTTTGGACTTCTCAGCAGATGAACCCTCACCCTCCACTTCAGAATACACCTCAAACGTATTTGATTCTTCCACCCTCACCGATTCCAACCTCCCCATTAACCCCTATCTCCACATCATTCACCCCATCTTCCACATCATTCATCTTGTATTCTGCACCAGCCACTCTCATTCCTTTACCACCTCCTCCCCCCTCCCCCCCCCCCCCCCCAACTATCATCCAATCCATCACCCACTCCACCCCTCGGTGTCTGCTGACCTCCAGCCGCACTTCTACCACGCCAAGGAAGATGGGTTGGCACAACGATACACGCTGGTCCATCGCCCTCCACTACTTTAGGATAAACAACAGGTGCAAACACAGACTTGACAACCACACTTTCTGACACTGACAGGGGAACCACAGATTGGGGGGACACTGACACCACAGACGGCCTCACAGACACAGATTCTGACGGGACAGAGACACTAGGATCCCCTGACACAACCTCCGCCAACCCAGACTCTTCTCTATCCAGATGGAAGAATTCCTCTACTAACTCTGGCTTATTGTGCAAAGCCTCAGGGCACCGGCTATAAGGGTGACCAACATAATCACACAAGTTACATTTAATGATCTTACAGTCCCTCGCCAGATGCCCCAGTTCCTGATACAAAGAACACTTTTGTTCTGGACAGGAAGAGGAGAAATAACCCTTGACTCCACATTTATGGTTGGTACAACTTGACCAGGGTGGAAGACAGTAATCCTATCTCTACCAATAAAGGCAGAGGAGGGCAAATGCTTGACCACATTCTCAACCTCATTGACACCGACCACCCACCCATCCAGATTCCTCTATCGTCCATAATCTTTTTTAGGGGGCACAAAAAGTTTCACCAAACCTCCTCAACCAGACCCATAAATCCTTGGGGGGTATAGACTCATTCCTTGTCAGGATAGTCACATTCTTTATCAAGGGCTGTCATGAGATTACTTTGGGGACATGCCCCTTCCAGTCCGGCTGGCCCCTAAATACAGTGGGGACGGAAAGTATTCAGACCCCCTTAAATTTTTCACTCTTTGTTATATTGCAGCCATTTGCTAAAATCATAGCAAGTTCATTTTTTTTTCCTCATTAATGTACACACAGCACCCCATATTGACAGAAAAACACAGAATTGTTGACATTTTTGCAGATTTATTAAATCAGTATTTAGTAGAACCCCCTTTTGATCTAACACAGCCATGAGTCTTTTTGGGAAAGATGCAACAAGTTTTTCACACCTGGATTTGGGGATCCTCTGCCATTCCTCCTTGCAGATCCTCTCCAGTTCTGTCAGGTTGGATGGTAAACGTTGGTGGACAGCCATTTTTAGGTCTCCCCAGAGATGCTCAATTGGGTTTAAGTCAGGGCTCTGGCTGGGTCATTCAACTCCTAAAATAACTCCTTCCTTATTTTAGCTGTGTGCCTAGGGTCATTGTCTTGTTGGAAGGTAAACCTTCGGCCCAGTCTGAGGTCCTGAGCACTCTGGCGAAGGTTTTCGTCCAGGATATCCCTGTACTTGGCCGCATTCATCTTTCCCTCGATTGCAACCAGTCGTCCTGTCCCTGCAGCTGAAAAACACCCCCACAGCATGATGCTGCCACCACCACCATGCTTCACTGTTGGGACTGTATTGGACAGGTGATGCCTGGTTTTCTCCACACATACCGCTTAGAATTAAGGCCAAAAAGTTCTATCTTGGTCTCATCGGACCAGAGAATCTTATTTCTCACCATCTTGGAGTCCTTCAGGTGTTTTTTTAGCAAACTCCATGCGGGCATTCATGTGTCTTGCACTGAGGTGAGGCTTCCGTCGGGCCACTCTGCCATAAAGCCCCGACTGGTGGAGGGCTGCAGTGATGGTTGACTTTCTACAACTTTCTCCCATCTCCCGACTGCATCTCTGGAGCTCAGCCACAGTGATCTTTGGGTTCTTCTTTACCTCTCTCACCAAGGCTCTTCTCCCCCGATAGCTCAGTTTGGCCGGGTGGCCAGCTCTAGGAAGGGTTCTGGTCGTCCCAAACGTCTTCCATTTAGGGATTATGGAGGCCACTGTGCTCTTAGGAACCTTAAGTGCAGCAGAATTTTTTTTTGTAACCTTGGCCAGATCTGCGCCTTGCCACAATTCTGTCTCTGAGCTCTTCAGGCAGTTCCTTTGACCTCATGATTCTCATTTGCTCTGACATGCACTGTGAGCTGTAAGCTCTTATATAGACAGGTGTGTGGCTTTCCTAATCAAGTCCAATCAGTATAATCAAACACAGCTGGACTCAAATGAAGTTGTAGAACCATCTCAAGGATGATCAGAAGAAATGGACAGCACCTGAGTTAAATATATGAGTGTCACAGCAAAGGGTCTGAATACTTAGGACCATGTGATATTTCAGTTTTTCTTTTTTAATAAATCTGCAAAAAATGTCAACAATTCTGTGTTTGTCTGTCAATATGGGGTGCTGTGTGTACATTTATGAGGAAAAAAATGAACTTAAATGATTTTAGCAAATGGCTGCAATATAACAAAGAGTGAAAAATTTAAGGGGGTCTGAATACTTTCCATCCCCACTGCACATGCTCATACTGCTCCCAAAACAGATCCAGTGATTCTGGACGCATAAATGACAAATCATATTCATAGTAACCTGCCGGACTGATAAAAGCATAAATATCCTCCACCTTAAATCCCATGGCTAGGATCCTATCCACAGCCACCCTCCTGATAGGTGGAATACCTCCTCTTTCCCACCTGAGCTGTACCACATTCCTGCATTTAATGGAAGAAGGTGCGTTAGATCAAAGTCCCACAACTGGCTTCCTTCCACCAGCAGCATGGTTTTGTCCCGACACAGCCTTAGCATAGTTCCTAACTGGGACAGATGACACATTAACTGGCTGCATAGGAATCTCTGAAATCAGGCTTGGCAATTTACCCACCACCCGATCCTCCCTCCTCTCCTCCAGCACAGCAGTCCCGTTCACCATAGTCCCAAAAGTACCATAATTACAAGCAGTTCCGTTATCAAGTAATGTCTTCATTTTTGAAAAAACACCAGCTGTTTCAGCGTTCATACGGTACTCCTGCTCTGCAGTTTCAATGTTCATGCGGCATTCCTGCTCTGCAGTCGTGGTGTCCATGTGAGACTCCTCGCAGCCAGCAGAAACTTCTCTATCTAGATACACGTCATCTCCTCCTGCATTCCCTGCCGATTGCAGGATTTCTGTAATGGTCTGCAGCAATCTGCCATTTTCCTCAACCCCCTCCTGAGATGACCCAGGCTGCTGGGGAGGGATGGGGGCAAATACTGACTCAGACACGACAGATCCTGAGACAAGGGTAGTACTGGGGCCACCATGTGAAGCCATTTCCTTACCCCCCAATCCATACTGTCGCCACTGCTCTGGCATCCACCTTCTGGCTGGTACTCACACAGGCACTCTCCTTCATGTGTTGGAATCTCTCCTCATTTTCGTACGTTTCTCTGAACACACAGTTGCTTTCCTTCAGAGAGGCTATGCAGAGATTTCATTTTCCTGAAATCTGCTTTCAGGACAGCAAGCTTCTGTTCCTCCTTAATAATACGGCAATGTATATTCACCACTCTGCTCTGGAAGGCTAGTAAGGACTCCCCTTGCATAGGGACAAGCCCAGGATCCATTGCAGCTTGAGCACGTGGTGTAGGCCTCAATGCCTCTGGAGGGCCTCCACATTCGTCTTCCCCCACCCGCTGCATGGTGGTTGGGGTAGAAACCTGCAGGGACAGGCCCAGGATTAATGTTTCTCCCAGAAAAAGCAGAGTGAGCCAGTAGCATCTTGCAGAACAGCACCACCTGGTGGAGAGACTGATATACCTGGCTCAGTGTTCTCTGTACAGCACTACAGTATATGTCAGCGCTATAGAAGTGTGTTATAATAATATTAGTGTGTGACTGTGGTGGGGACATTAGAATGTAAGCTCCTCTGGTGCAGAGACTTGATTTCATTGGCTCAGTAGTCTCTGCACATCGCTGCAGTATATGTCAGAGCTATAGAAGTGTGTTATAATAATAGTGTGTACCTGTGGTGGAGAGTTTAGAGTGTAAGCTTCTCTGGTGCGGAGAGTGATAAAGTTGGCTTGGCATTCCCTTTACAGCACTGCAGAATATGTCAGAGCTATATAAATATATAATAATAGTTTGTGACTGTGGTGGGGACATAGGTGTGCGCAGGGGGTGTGTCAGGTGTACATGGGCACACCCCAATCTCTCTGTGCGGTGCCGATTCCCCCTACTATCCGCCAGGCTTCCCCAGTATTGCCCCCCTCCGCCGTGCTGCTGGCTTCAACTCCTCTTATCTCCACTCCCCTCAGCTGCTGCTGGGGATGTTTCAGGATGGAGAGTGGGGGAAAGGGCTAGTCAATATGTAATTTACTGGCCCCTTTCTTTTATAAATGAACACAGTGAACACACTCACTTACTGTGTTCATTCATAACTGAAGCATAGTCAACTGAAGTCACTATGCTTCAGTTTGTAAATGAATAGGAAGCCACACAGCACAGAGCACTTCCCATTCATTCACTGTCCAGTACAGCTGAGGCTGCAGAGTAAGGCATGTGTGTTTGCGCTTTGGGTTGCACATCCTAATGTAATAGGCTGTGCACACCTATGGGTGGGAACATTAGAGTGTAAGCTCCTTTGGCACAGAGACCGATGTGACTGGCTCTGTGTTCTCTGCACAGCGCTACAGTACATGTCAGAGCTATAGAAGTGTGTTATAATAATAATAGTGTGTACCTGTGGTGGAGAGATTAGAGTGTAAGCTTCTCTGGTGCGGAGAGTGATAAAGTTGGATTGGTGTTCCCTGCATAGCACTACAGAATATGTCAGAGCTAAATAAATATATAATAATAATGGCACGTGACTGTGGTAGACATTAGAGTGTAAGCTCCTCTAGCACAGAGACTGATGTAGCTGACTCAGTGTTCTCTGTACAGCTCTACAGTATATGTCAGCACTATAGAACTGTGGCATAATAAAAATAATAATAGCGCATGACTGTGGTGGGGACATAAGAGCGTAAGCTCCTCTGGTGCAGAGACTTGGTTTGATTTGGCTCCATGTTCTCTGCACATCGCTACGGTATATGTCAGAGCTATACTGTCTAAGTGTGTTATAATCATGATAGAGTGTACCTGTGGTGGAGACATTAGAGTATAAGCTCCTCTGGTGCAGAGACTGATGTGATTAGCTCAGTGTTCTCTGTACAGCACTATAGTATATGTCAGCGCTATATAAGTGTGTTATAATAATAGTGTGTACCTGTGGTGGAGAGCTTAGCATGTAGGCTTCTCTGGTGCGGAGAGTGATAAAGTTGGATTAGTGCTCCCTGTACAGCACTACAGAATATGTCAGAGCTATATAAATATATAATAATAATAGCACGTGACTGTGGAGGGGGACATTAGAGTGTAAGCTCCTCTAGCACAGAGACTGATTTGGCTGGCTCAGCGTTCTCTACATATCGCTACGGGTATATGTCAGAGCTATACTGTCTAAGTGTGTTATAATCATGATAGTGTGTACCTGTGGTGGGGACATTAGAGTGTAAGCTCCTCTGGTGCAGAGACTTGATTTCATTGGCTCAGTGTTCTCTGCACATCGCTACAGTATATGTCAGAGCTATACTGTCTAAGTGTCTTATAATTATGATGGTGTGTACCTGTGGTGGAGACATTAGAGTGTAAGCTCCTCTGGTGCAGAGACTGATCTGACTGGCACAGTGTTCTTTGCACACCGCTACAGTATATGTCAGAGCTATACTGTCCAAGTGTCTTATAATCATGACAGTGTGTACCTGTGGTGGAGACATTAGAGTGTAAGCTCCTCTGGTGCAGAGACTTGATTTCATTGGCTCAGTGTTCTCTGCACATCGCTACAGTATATGTCAGAGCTATACTGTCCAAGTGTCTTATAATCATGATAGTGTGTACCTGTGGTGGAAACATTAGAGTGTAAGCTCCTCTGGTGCAGAGACTGATGTGATTAGCTCAGTGTTCTCTGTAACAGCACTACAGTATATGTCAGAGCTATGTAATAAAGTAACAAATAAATGATACTAAAATCAAATGAAAGCAATATTAGGAATAATTTTAGTCCATTATCACATGTTGCTGCATTAGAATTAGCAATGTTGATGATGATTTGCTTTGGAGTGATCAGCCTTGGAGAACTGGGATTCCTTTGCCATCACCAGTGTGACCCCAGTGTGTGTGTATGTGTGTGTGTGTGTGTGTGTGTGTGTGTGTGCAGCTGGGATCCCCCCCCCGTCCTCCCTGACACACATCGGTGGAGGGAGGTGTGAGGGTTTTTTTTTTTTTTTGGCTGAACACATCTCGTGTGCTGCTTGGCTGGGCATTGTACACGGGCTGATGTGGTCATCCATCCAGGGTCTGTGGTGCTGATGCTGCGGATGTTGCAGGACTGATGCTCTGATCCCTCCACCTGATCCAACCTGCTCACACACTGCTTGACTGTACCATGTCCGATAACGAGACTAGCTTTGACGATGCCTCTTGTCTGTCCCCCCAGAGCCCCGGCTCGCCGTCACCCACCAAGAAACAGAACAAGGAGACCATCATCACGGTGAGTACCTTGTTACTATGACGATGTGCCATCGCCGGCATCGACTCTCATCGGCAGCCAACATGGCTCTCCGCAGCTTCTTCCTCCACTACAAGTTACTATTAAAAAAAAAAAAAAAAAATGGATGTCAGGGTATCGTTCCATTGATGATGCATGTATTCCTTTAATTAGAGGGTGAGAAGAAGAGGATGAGGATGGGGGGGGGGGCGCAAAAATTACGTCGTCGTGGGAGAATTAAATTATCACTAAGGTAGATACAGTATCCAGGTAACCAGAGGTGATGGGAGAATGGGGGGGGGGCTGTGCAGAGAGCGGGGACTCTTCTTATTAGGGGAGTGCGAGGAAGATGATCAGAATTCATTCAACACAGGATATCAAAAAAGATACATTGTATTTATCTGTATATAAGCAGCACAATACACATATAAATATATACGTTGTATCTATCTGTATTGAAAAAAAACTAGGAAATATATACATTGTATCTACCTGTATATAAATAACTCAGAACATATATAATTATGTATGATATATCTACCTGTATATAAACAACTGAAGACATATATAATATATTCATTGTATCTCTGTTTATAAGTAACTCAGGACATATATAATATATACATTGTATCTATCTGTATATAACAAGCACAGGATATATATATATCTATAGATCTATATATCTATATATATATATATATATATATATATATATATATAGATATATAGATCTATCTATCTATCTATCTATCTATCTATCTATCTATCTATCTATCTATCTATCTTAGAGAGAGATTTATATATATATATATATATATATATATATATATATATATATATATATATATATATATATATATATATATATATATATATATATACAGTGTATCTGTATATAAAAAAAGCAGGACATATATAATATATACATTGTATCTATCTGTATACAACAAGCACAGGATATATATATATATATATATATATCTTTTTATATATCATGTGCTTGTTGTATACAGATAGATACAATGTGTGTTAATTGTATGTATATATTATAGTTTTTTTCTATATATATATATATATATATATATATATATATATATATATATATATATATATATATATATATATATATATATATATATATATAGAGAGAGAGAGAGATATATATCTATATCTCTATATCTATATAGATATAGAGATATAGATATACATATCTATATCTATATATATATATATCTATATATAGATATAGATATATGTACAGTGTACCTGTATATAAAAAAAACCAGAACATATATAATATATACACTGTAACTATCTGTATATAAACCACACAGGACATATATAAATATATACATTGTATCCAACTGTATATAAAAAGCACAAGACATTTATAAATATATACAGTGTATTTATCTGTATATTAGTAACTCAGGACATATACAATCTATACAGTGGTATCTCTCTGTATATGAAAAGCACAGGACATATATAATGTGTACATTGTAGCTATCTATTAAATAATGCAGGACCTATATATATATATATATATATATATATATATATATATATATATATATATATATATATATAGGTCCTGCATTATTTAATAGATAGATACAATGTACACATTATATATGTATATATATATATTGGCAGTATGTATACATGGTGTGTACGTTGACATCCTGTGAGATTTCCTCCCCTCCTCCATACTGCGGAGCTCCGTCTCCAGAATTGGTGTCTTTGGGTCCCTTCCAGTCCTCTGCCCCAGTTATATAATGAAATGGGAAGGATTGTTTTCATATTGTTACATTTCCTGTAGGGGTGGAAATGTCTGTTTAACGATCGCTCCGGATACAATTAGACTTTTATTATTATTATTATTTGCGGTGTCAGTTTTTCCAGAGCGATGCCATAAAAGAAAAAGTGATTGTTGATGTTGCAGGAGGTGTCTGTGTTCTGCACTGTGCACAGGATGTGTATAGGGATCAGAGGGGGTAGGGAGCAGTGACAGGAGCGCGGTGCAGAATCAGCTGATTTTTATTGGTTGTCACTGCGATTCTGTACTGCAGATTGGGGGGTATACCCCCCTTCCCCGAGTAGCGTGGCCTGGGACGATATACACACTTCTGTATTTAGAAGCCCAAACTGAAATGTCATCTGTTGGTGCTCCCCCCCAGACCCCACCCCCCCTACCCATGGGGCCATTACCAAGCTAACCTATAGTGTCTCACTTCTCCTGCTGCATATTTGGTATTATAAAATACATTGAAAGGCGAGGAGTCAGGAATTCAGTGCAATCTAATTGATGGATGTAGGAGGTCAGCGGATCGTTGAGACTCTTCATTCAGTTTTGGGTGGACTGACTCCACAGTAATAGTGACCGCATTACAGCAAACTCTTCTTTTTTATTGCTGCACCAATTCCTGCATCATAATGATAATAGCACCGTTTTTTCATAGCTACTTCAATGGAGCTGAGATGGTAGTCTATTCTGTATTAGGTGGGGGGGCTCCAATGCCCTGACCCCCCACCCAACGTATTCTGCTGGATTTACAGCCACTGCTGGCCCCACTTTCTGCAACATCACCACCAATGAGTGATCCACTGCCATGGTGGAGACAATGAATGGATTATGCACTCTTTTAGGGCTGCAGTCCTACTATCCACCGCCCCCCCATCCCCCCTTCCCCCATCCTCACCACCTGCCCTTTATGCCACCACATCCATACCACCTGAATCCCATGTATCCCCGACCTCCTCACCTGCCCCACCCCCCATATAACTCCATTCTCATCACCTGCCCCCCCCAATATGACTCCATTTTCATCACCTGCCCCTTATTCCACCCCACCTTTATCACTTGCCCCTCATGTCACCCCATCTTCACCACCTGCCCCTCCCTCATGTCACCCCATCTTCACCACCTGCCCCTCATGTCACCCCATCTTCACCACCTGCCCCTCCCTCATGTCACCCCATCTTCACCACCTGCCCCTCATGTCACCCCATCTTCACCACCTGCCCCTCTCTCATGTCACTCCATCTTCACCACCTGCCCATCCCTCATGTCACCCCATCTTCACCACCTGCCTCTCACTCATGTCACCCCATCTTCACCACCTGCCCCTCCCTCATGTTACCCCATCTTCACCACTTGCCCCTCCCTCATGTCACCCCATCTTCACCACCTGCCCATCCCTCATGTCACCCCATCTTCACCACCTGCCCATCCCTCGTGTCACGCCATCTTCACCACCTGCCCCTCCCTCATGTCACCCCATCTTCACCACCTGCCCCTCATGTCACCCCATCTTCACCACCTGCCCCTCATGTCACCCCATCTTCACCACCTGCCCCTCATGTCACCCCATCTTCACCACCTGCCCCTCATGTCACCCCATCTTCACCACCTGCCCCTCATGTCACCCCATCTTCACCACCTGCCCCTCCCTCATGTCACCCCATCTTCACCACCTGCCCCTCCCTCATGTCACCCCATCTTCACCACCTGCCCCTCATGTCACCCCATCTTCACCACCTGCCCCTCATGTCACCCCATCTTCACCACCTGCCCCTCCCTCATGTCACCCCATCTTCACCACCTGCCCATCCCTCATGTCACCCTATCTTCACCACCTGCCTCTCACTCATGTCACCCTATCTTCACCACCTGCCCCTCCCTCATGTTACCCCATCTTCACCACCTGCCCCTCCCTCATGTCACCCCATCTTCACCACCTGCCCATCCCTCATGTCACCCCATCTTCACCACCTGTCCCTCCCTCATGTCACCCCATCTTCACCACCTGCCCCTCATGTCACCCCATCTTCAGCACCTGTCCCTCCCTCATGTCACCCCATCTTCACCACCTGCCCCTCACTTATGCCACCCCATCTTCACCACCTGCCCCTCATGGCACCCCCTCCTCACTACTACCCATCATGTCAACTCCTCTTCGCCCCCCCACCATGTTATCTCATCCTCATCACCTGCCCCCCCCCCATATTACCCTATCCTCACTACTGCCCTCCATGTTACCTTATCCTCGCCATCTATCTCCCTTCCATATCATCCCAGCCTCATCACCTGTCCCCTTCGTCACCCTATCCTGAGTCACCACCTGCCCCTCATGTCACCCCATACTCACCACCTGTCCCCATGTCACTTCATTTCATCACCTACCTCCCATGCGCCCCATCATGTTACATCACTTCTATGTTACTCTTATCTGCCCCCCCCCCATGTGAACCCTCATGTGCCCTCCTTGCCTCCTCCAAGTTTCTTTTCATCTGTCCTCCGTGTCACCCCCATCTACTCCTTGTCTCACCCCTCTCTGCACTATGTGTGTCCTCTATATCACCCCCATCTGCCGCTTATGTTCCCGTTGGCGGTGCAGGCAGTGTGCCCTCCTCTGGGTGTACTGAGGCGGATGTGGGTTGCACATTGCGGTCACTGAGCTGGAATTCCTCGGAGCTCTTGTATCATATTATGTAATCTCTGGATCTGCGATGAGTCAGGAGGGGAGAGCTCTGATGACCAGCAGACTGCCTGCAATAAGAACTGTCTGTCATGACAACCAATCAGATTCCATCTGCAATTCAAAATCTAGTTCATCTTTGGCTGCTGAGAAGAGTAACACTGACAGTTACAGAATAAAATGGCGGTTGTTGCAATACATTATGTCACACCGTATTTGCACAGCGGTCTTACAAACGCAATTTTTCTGGAAAAAATACACTTTTTTTTTTTTTTTATAAAATAAGAAAACAGTAAAGTTAGCCCAATTTTTTTATATATTGTGAAAGATAATGTTACACCAAGTAAATTGATACCCAACAAGTCACGCTTTAAAATTGCGCCCGCTCGTGGAATAGCGACAAACTTTGACCCTTAAAAATCTCCATAGGTGACGTTTAAATAATTCTACAGGATATCAGTTTTGAGTAACAGAGGAGGTCTAGGGCTAGAATTATTGTTCTCACTCCAACGATCGCGGTGATACCTCACATGTGTGGTTTGAACACCGTTGTCATATGTGGGCGCAACTTACATATGCGCTTGTTTCTGCGCGCGAGCTCGGCGGGAGGGGGCGCTTTAAAATTTTTTTTTTTTCATTATTCATTTTACTTTTTATTTTGTATTTTTACACTGTCCATTAAAAAAAAAAAATTGGGTCACTTTTATTCCTGTTACAAGGAATGTAAACATCCCTTGTAATAGGAAAAAAAAAGCATGACAGGACCTCTTTAATGTGAGATCTGGAGTCAAAAAGACCATATATATATATATATATAGGTTTTTTGTTTGTTTTTGTTTTTTTTAAATGCAATAAAAAAAAAGTCTTTTTCTTCAATAAAAAAAAAAATTCCCCTTTAAGACCATTGGGCGGAAGCGACTTTTGTTGTCGCTTCCATCATCCAATGATATGGAGCCGAGCGGGGGGCCATCGTTCCTTCACTCGGCTCCATGCTACTGAGGGAAAAGGATCGGATCGTCTCTGCCGCTACCGACGGCTCCGGGGAGCGGTGGAGGGAGGGGGAGCCCCTCTCCCGCCGCCGATAAAAGTGATCTCTCGGCGAATCCGCCGCAGAGACCTCTTTTATCTGAAAGCAGACTGCCCGCTGTTTAAAACGATACCTGGGTTATGGCAGCTATCTTCTGCCATAACAACGGTATTCCACGTTAAACAGCCGCCGTATGATGATGGCGGGCGGTCCGCAAGTCGCTAAACCTAAAACCAAACACCTAATATATTGCAGCTTACCAATCATTCGATGTGGTGACTGCATTCGTTTTCTTTTTTTTTTTAGGCTTTTTCCACCCGGTGACCAGGCCAGTAACACACCTTCTGTGTTGGTGAGGCACTACTCTGGAGGAATAAGCACAGGAGGCACAGCAGACATCAGCATTGTCAGTCTTGAGGGGAGGGGAGTGTTAGATGTACAAGTAGATTTAAATACACTAACAAATTGAAGCCAATTTCATAAGCAGTTACAGCAAACCTTTTTTTTTCCTTTTGGGATAAAGGTTTTACATTAATAAATAAAATCTGATCATTTTAATCAGCCCTGCCAGTGGTAAATGGTTTGTCTCATCCATGTAAACTGATACATTCTGCTGAAGGGCTTGTGCTTTCGAAAAACAACACTTGCTGGCTGGATCACCAGATGAAAATAGAAGAAAGAAAGCCGAATGCAGCCACCACATCTAAGAAATGGTAAGCTGCAATAGAACGTTTGCTTTTGGGTTTAATATCCCATTAAAGAGCCGCCTTGTATCGGCGGCCAACCTCGGAGCCCACTGTGTAGATTCAGACCTCCCGCCGCTTCCTGAGTCCCAGCAATCTTCCAGTTGCTGGTCTGTGAGCGCTCACGGGCCTGTATGTGATCATAAGAACATCTCCTGCTGCTGGACTGATGAAGCGACTGTGAGCAAGATCTGTACGTACAGCCAGGGACGGCTCCAAGGCTGCAGATAACAATAGACAGGGGCTTATTGATGACACGTGCCTGATGGTGGAAGTAATGCAGAAAAACTAGTTCGGCAGATCTCATTGTCGACATTTTATTCTTCTACTTTTTTTTTTATAGCCACTTTGCGCATGGCTTACTCTACCCTAGGGCCCCATTCACACCTGGAGGTTTTGTATACATGCGCAAAAGCAATGTGTGACAAAACGCGGTGCCATTCATTGGTAATGGCACCCCAAAGGCAGCAAGCAGATGCACATTTTTATAAGCGCAAAAAAAAAAAAAGACTCTACAAATGCGTCAAAAAAGGTGCAAATGCCCAGAAAGCTTCATGAGCTGCTTCGCCATGGGTGGGGCAGCCAAATTGAAATGAATGGGCTACTCAGTGCACATGTTGTGCTTGCAGTGCCATTCATTGTTAATGGCACCCCAAGCGTGGCAAGCAGAGGCACCTTTTTATGAGTGCCAAGATAAAAACACTTGACAAATGTGTCAAAACGCATAAAGCTTGATGCCCAAGAAGCTACTTGAGCTACTTTTGGCAAATTTGTCATGGGTAGGGCAGCCCATTAAAATGAATGGGTTGTCCCCTGCACATTGCGTGAAAACGCGCACAAAATACGCGTGTTGTGCTTGCGGTGGCATCAATTGTTAATGGCACCCCAAATGTAGCAAGCAGATGCACGTATTTATAAGCGCAAAAAAAAAAATACTCTACAAATGCGTCAAAAAGGCACAAAGCTCAATGCCCAGAAAGCTACATGAGCTACTTCAGCATGGGTAGGGCAGCCCATTGAAATGAATGGGTTATCCCAGGCATGTTGCGTCAAAATGGGCACAAAACGCTCAAAAAGCTACCTGAGCTACTTTGGCACGTTTGTCATGAGTAGGGCAGCCCAATTGAAATGAATGGGCTACCCAATGCACATGTCGTGCTTGCAGTGCCATTCATTGGTAATGGCACCCCAAGCGTGGCAAGCAGAGGCACGTTTTTATAAGAGCAAAAAAAAAAAACACTCTACAAATGTGTCAAAAAGGCGCAAATGCCCAGAAAGCTACATGAGCTACTTTGGCATGGGTAGGGCAGCCCATTGAAATGAATGGGTTACCCCATGCATGTTGCGTCAAAATGGGAACAAAACGCTCAAAAAGCTACCTGAGCTACTTTGGCGCATTTTGTCATGGGTAGGGCAGCCCAATGAAATGAATGAGTCGCCCCATGCACGTTGCGTGAAAATGCACACAAAAAATGTGCGTTGTGCTTGTGGTGCCATCCATTGTCAATAGCACCCCAAACGCAGCAAGCAGATGCACTTTTTATGAGCACAAAAAACACTCGACAAATTAGTCAAAACGCGTAAATCTCAATGCAGAAAAAGCTACATGAGCTACTTTGACGCAATTGTCATGGGTAGAGCAGCCTCTTGAAATGAAAGGATTGCCCCGTGCTCGTTGCGTGAAAACATGCAGAAAAAACGTGCACTTAATTATGCGATCACAAAACGCTAGGCGTGAATGGGGCTTAAATCTGATTATTCTTGCTTGAGGTCGTCAAGCTTTACGCGTTTTGATGCATTTGTTGGGTGTTTTTTTTGCGCTCATAAAAACGCGCATCTGCTTGCTGCGTTTGGGGTGCCATTACCAATGAATGCTACTGCGTTCATTCTTATTCTTGCTGCAGGGATTCTCCAGAGGGTTGCGTTCGTTTTTATTTCTCCTGCCGCCTTCTGGTTTTTCGTCTTTTTCACTATTTTTTATTCATTCAGTAAAAAGTTTAAGAAAGATCCGGCGCCGAAACAAGCGAAGAACGGCAAAATAGAGGTCATGGTGGAATATGTTATATTTAAGTTACAGTCCGGACTTCCCCCTAAACTCGTCCCCGGTGTCCCTGGTCTGGCAGTGACGTCACGTCGCTCCTTGCCTCCAGTCAGCGCAGTCCGCACCGCCGTCAGCTCTGTACAGCGGTTGATGAATTGTGTTTGCTTATCCCGGCTGAACCCTGGCGACACTTGAAGCGTCCGTGCACAATCTGAGTTGTCAGGGGTTGTCAGTACTGACTAATCCTGCACTTTTTTTTCCCAGGAGATGCCGTAGCTTCGTCGCCCCGGAGCAGCCTGCGAACGTTAAAAACTGAACAGACCGCCAATAGCTGGCCGATGTGTTCACGTGTCATTCATGGCTCGACAAACCACTGGGCTTGTGTTTAACACTTTACGTGCCGGCATCGTTCCCTGACATTGGAAGGCTACCATGTCTACGGTCAGGTTACTAGGGGAAAAAAATGTACCAATAGGAGAACCACCAGACCAAACGATTTATTGGTTTGCATTAAAAAAAATTTAGCACTTCACCAGCCCACCCGGCTGACTCTTCACCAGCCCACCCGGCTGACTCTTCACCAGCCCACCCGTCTGACTCTTCACCAGCCAACCTGGCTGATTCTTCAGAAGCCCACCCGGCTGACTCTTCACCAGCCCACCCATCTGATTCTTCACCAGCCCACCCGGTTGACTCTTAATTTGCCACCACATCCCAAAGGTGCTCTATTGGATTGAGATGTGGGGACTGTGGAGGCCATTGGAGTATAGTGACCTCATTGGGCGACTATGTGGCAGATGAGGTTTAATGTTGATAAATGTAAAGTTCTGCACTTGGGGGCTAAGAATATGCATGCATCATACATGCTAGGGGGAGTACAACTGGGGGAATCAATGGTGGAGAAGGATCTGGGGGTTTTGGTAGATCATAAGCTCAATAATAGCATGCAATGCCAAGCTGCGGTTTCCAAAGCGAGCAAAGTCCTTTCTTGTATTAAGAAAGGTATGGACTTCAGAGAGAGAGAAGGGCAACCAAGAAAGATTAGAGGAACTGAATTTATTCTCTCTTGAGAAGAGGAGATTAAGGGGGGATATGATCACCATGTATAAATATATAAGGGGTCCATATAGGGAACTTGGTGTTGAGTTATTCACTTTACAGTCAACACAGAGGACAAGGGTGCACTCTTTACATCTAGAGGAAAAGAGATTTCATCTCCAAATACGGAAAGGTTTCTTCACAGTAAGAGCTGTGAAAATGTGGAATAGACTCCCTCCAGAGGTGGTTCTGGCCAGCTCAGTAGATTGCTTTAAAGAAAGGCCTGTATTCTTTCCTAACTGTACAGAATATAATTGGACACTGACATTTATAGGTAAAATTGATCCAGGGAAAATCTGATTGCCTCTCTGGAATTTTTTCCCCTGCTGTAGCAAATTGGATCATGCTTTTCTGGGGTTTTTTCGCCTTCCTCTGGATCGACTGTGGATATAGAATTGGGTATATGGGATCGTATGATATTTTTTATTTTATTTATTTATTTATTTATGGTTGAACTAGATGGACTTGTGTCTTTTTTCAACCTGACTAACTATGTAACTATGTAACTATTGTCATGTTCAAGAAACCAGTGGTGAGCTGATTAAGCTTTGTGGGACTCAAAAGAAAAGTCCCTCAATGAAAATCTCTGACAGGAGACAATATTGTTGCTTGATTGCAACAGATTTCCATTCAGAAGCTTTTCTTTTGAGTCCCATTGATACATTTATTATATTGTTTAAGCCCTGATGAAGGGGGTTTTTTGGTCCCAAAACGTGTTGGATGCTTTCGGTTTTCCTGTTGTCACTTGTGATACCAATAAAAGGCAATGGACCCTTGAGATGACGCATAGGACTTCAGATTTTTGAGATGTCCACTTGGACCTCTTTTGTAGTCTACAACTGAATTTCTCAATTTGGGTCACCCTATTTGGCGCTCTATTTTTTTTTTTTTTCTACGCCATAATATTAGAGACTGCTATCATGTTACAGAAGACTACTGAGATATTAACTGAGACAACTAGAGATTGCTGCCAAGTTTATACCAGAGGTCAGATACAAGAAGGGGGCTCATGATGTATTTGGTAAGAAAAGCCCCTTCCGTGTGCCTTTCTAATGTAGGTTCCACATTGTTAATAGGAACCTGACTTCCTTGAATTCAGTCACCTCCCAGCTGCCTATGATGGCCATTGAAGACCTCCCATTGGACAGAGTGCCTGCAATTGCTTGGGGGAAACAGGGATGCAATTGATCTTTTATGATAGTAGGTTACGATCGTATCTTAAATAATAACGACAATCCGCTTCCCCATGTGAAGCATACCGATCGAATGGGTTGGCAACTATAAAACTGATTATTCCTATCGAGAGAGTGATCAGAAAAGAAGTCGATCATTTATCTAAGCGTGTAAGGCCGCCATTCGATTTGCCAACAACAATGTATTGTACAGTTGGGTAGAAATTCATTGGATTGTATAGGTTTGTCCTCATACATGGTGAAGGTAACCCCTCTGAGCTGGCGCCTCCCGAACCTTTAAGGGGTTTCTGATACTGGGAAGCAGGGTGAGGTTTATGATCATGTGAGCGCTGTGATTGGCTGTAACAGCAGTCACATAATCGGAAAGCTCCCGTTAGCCACCGGTAACTGGGCCTGGGGCGGACGCCTTTAGCACAGCTGTGCCTACAGTGGGATATGCAAATATGCGACCGCTTGGTGCCAAAGGCCCACCCGCCGAGAGGCGGCATATATTCGCATACTTTCAGCATGAAGGGGTTTAAATGAGATTCTTCAGGGATTGTACATTCAGATTGTTGTGTGTATGGGCACCCTTAGGTGGGATTTCCAATTAAGTCATATATTAGCCATAATTATAGAATTACATATAATATATATTTATTGGCAAAAGGAGGTTGACAGTGACAATGCTGCAGTTAACAGTAACAAACCTCTAGCTAGAGATGTAGGCGGACCCCCCCCCCCCCTTTAATGACGGTGCTGCCGTAGCACAGCGGCGATCGCTCGGCGCGTTTCGTAATGAGCAGTTCACTCTCCGGATTACTTTCCGCCACCGTCAGCTACTTCAGCATCGCACCCGGCGATTCACATTATCCCGAGGAAAAGACCTCCAACAGGCTCTTCCCAGTTGCCCTGGAAACCATCAACGTCTGCGCTCAATCAAGGGGTGACAGCGTTGAAAATAGTCAATTATTACAGGGGACCTTTACAAAGGGTTTTTTTACGAGATGGGCGGGATTCTGTCATTCAAAAAAAGATTCAAACGTAGAAATGCCGAACAAAATCCCCAATTAACCCTCCGCGTCCGAACGCTCTGCTGAGCGGGAAAGACAGCGATGGAAGGGGAGCCGTGTGATATAGATGTGTGTGTATATTCATATATATGCAGTGCTGTGAAAAAGTATTTGCCCCCTTCCTTTTTTTTTCAATTTTTTTTTTTTTTTGCATATTTGTTAAACTTAAATTTTAATATCACACAAAAATAACCCAAGTAAACACAAAATACAGTTTTTAAATGAAGACTTAATTTAACAAAGGAAAAAAGCTGTCCAAACCTGCCTGGCTTTATGTGAAAAAGTAATTGCCCCCTAAACATAACTGGTTGTGCCACTTTTGGCGGCAACAACTGCAATCAAGTGTTTGCGATAACTGGCAATGAGTCTTTCACATTGCTATGGAGGAATTTTGGCTCACTCTTCTTTTCAGGATTGTTTTCATTCAGCCACATTGGAGGGCTTTCCAGTATGAAAAGCCTGTTGAAGGTCATGAGCCAGCATCTCAATTGGATTTAAGTCTGGACTAGGCCACTCCAAAACCTTCATTTGTGTTTTTTTGAGTCATTCAAAGGTGGACTTGCTGCTGGGGTGTTTTGAATTATTGTCCTGCTCCATAACCCAAGTGTGCTTGAGCTTGAGGTCAGGAACTGATGGCCGAACATTCTCCTTCAGGATTTTCTGGTAGAGCGCAGAATTCATTGCTCCATCAATTATGGCAAGTCGTCCAGGTCCTGAAGCTGCAAAGCAGCCCAAACCATCACACTACCACCACCATGTGTGGCTGTTGGGATGATGATCTTTTTGTGAAATGCTGTGTTAGGTTTACACCAGATGTAACGGGACGCACACCTTCCAAAAAGTTCAAGTTTTGTCTCATCAGTCCACAGAATATTTGCCCAAAAGTTTTAGGGATAATCAAGCTGTTTTTACGGCAAATGTGGTACTTGTGTTCTTTTTGGTCAGCAGTGGCTTTGGTCTTTGAACTCTCCCATTTTTGCCCAGTCTTTCTTATTGCTGAATCATGAACACTGACCTTTTAGATGTTGTTCTGGGTTCTTTTATGACCTCCTTGATGAGTCATCATTGTGCTCTTGGCATAGTTGCCAACGTTTCCAAGAAATTTTAGGAACACCTTTTTTCGAGAAAGCCACAGTAGGCAGAGCATAACAATAATTAGGGGTGGGGACATTCATTTATTATGGGCGTGGCAGTCATTTATTATGGACGAGGCCCAAGAAGCCCAAAGACTAACAAAAATGGCAGGATGGAGATGGCTGTGTGTGCAGTATGGAGACAACAGTGTGTGTGTGCAGGATGGAGATGGCAAGATGGAGATGCCAGTGTGTGTGTGCAGGATGACTGAGATAGACCAGTGTGTTTTTAGGGAGAGGTGCCTGTATTCAGTATTATTGGACAGTCTTGTACAGGGGAAACAAGCTTCCCAGTGAGAAGTGAGCACAAGAGAAGTATTACAGAAAATTATTAAATAGGATGTCAGTCAAAAAGCAGGTCATCTGTAGATCTGGGAACACAACAGTTCAAACTGAGCCGGCTGTGGAATGGAATTGAAGATACTGGTACTGAGCTATATGAGGAAGTCATAACTAGATGTTTCTAAGCAATGCAGTCAGTCAGCAATTACCAGAGAGTCCTCTGGTGGGGTTGTCTGCACCTCCTCCTGAGTCCTCTGGTCGGGTAGTCTGCACCTCCTCCTGAGTCCTCTGGTCGGGTTGTCTGCACCTCCTCCTGAGTCCTCTGGTGGGGTTGTCTGCACCTCCTCCTGAGTCCTCTGGTGGGGTTGTCTGCACCTCCTCCTGAGTCCTCTGGTGGGGTTGTCTGCACCTCCTCCTGAGTCCTCTGGTGGGGTTGTCTGCACCTCCTCCTGAGTCCTCTGGTGGGGTTGTCTGCACCTCCTCCTGAGTCCTCTGGTGGGGTTGTCTGCACCTCCTCCTGAGTCCTCTGGTCGGGTTGTCTGCACCTCCTCCTGAGTCCTCTGGTCGGGTTGTCTGCACCTCCTCCTGAGTCCTCTGGTGGGGTTGTCTGCACCTCCTCCTGAGTCCTCTGGTGGGGTTGTCTGCACCTCCTCCTGAGTCCTCTGGTGGGGTTGTCTGCACCTCCTCCTGAGTCCTCTGGTGGGGTTGTCTGCACCTCCTCCTGAGTCCTCTGGTGGGGTTGTCTGCACCTCCTCCTGAGTCCTCTGGTGGGGTGGTCTGCACCTCCTCCTGAGTCCTCTGGTGGGGTGGTCTGCACCTCCTCCTGAGTCCTCTGGTCGGGTTGTCTGCACCTCCTCCTGAGTCCTCTGGTCGGGTTGTCTGCACCTCCTCCTGAGT
Organism: Lithobates septentrionalis; assembly: GCA_037952835.1. Taxonomy (NCBI): domain Eukaryota; kingdom Metazoa; phylum Chordata; class Amphibia; order Anura; family Ranidae; genus Lithobates; species Lithobates septentrionalis. The sequence goes on from JBBDGP010002975.1 coordinate 66,370, forward strand.
CCTCTGGTCGGGTTGTCTGCACCTCCTCCTGAGTCCTCTGGTCGGGTTGTCTGCACCTCCTCCTGAGTCCTCTGGTCGGGTTGTCTGCACCTCCTCCTGAGTCCTCTGGTCGGGTTGTCTGCACCTCCTCCTGAGTCCTCTGGTCGGGTTGTCTGCACCTCCTCCTGAGTCCTCTGGTCGGGTTGTCTGCACCTCTTCCTGAGTCCTCTGGTCGGGTTGTCTGCACCTCCTCCTGAGTCCTCTGGTCGGGTTGTCCGCACCTCCTCCTGAGTCCTCTGGTCGGGTTGTCTGCACCTCCTCCTGAGTCCTCTGGTCGGGTTGTCTGCACCTCCTCCTGAGTCCTCTGGTCGGGTTGTCTGCACCTCCTCCTGAGTCCTCTGGTCGGGTTGTCCGCACCTCCTCCTGAGTCCTCTGGTCGGGTTGTCTGCACCTCCTCCTGAGTCCTCTGGTCGGGTTGTCTGCACCTCCTCCTGAGTCCTCTGGTCGGGTTGTCTGCACCTCCTCCTGAGTCCTCTGGTCGGGTTGTCCGCACCTCCTCCTGAGTCCTCTGGTCAGGTCTGCTCACTGGACTGTGTCCTCCTGTGTTCCTGCAGCTGCTTTGTGTCCTGTCGGGTCTGCTCTATAGTATTGGCTGCAGCCTCCTCCTGCAACTGAACGGGCTAGCGTGATCTCACCCCTTAGCTGGCCACACCCCCAAGGTATTCTGACCAATCACGCAAAAAAGCAGGAACCCTTTCCAGACTGATACATGCCAATTACTTTGTTTCTCATCTGTTCTTGAATTTCTTTAGATTGTGTCCATGATGTGTTGCTTTTTTAGATCTTTTAATGTACTTCACTTTGTCAGACAGCTTCTATTTAAGTGATTTCTTGATTCAACAGGTCTGGCAGTAATCAGGCCTGGGTGTGGCAATTGAAATTTAACTCCGCTTTCCAAAAACAGTCAGATTGGGTCCACCTGTCTGTTTTTCAGGCGTTCCCAATCGGACCCTCCATTCACTTTCTATGGACCAGCAGATATAAACGGACTTGTGCCGGTTTACACCTGCCTACCTCCAATCCAATCTGCTAAAAAAAAAAAAAAACAGAAGGGGATCCTTCTCCTTCTGTCAGGACAGCTGGAAGGGCCCATAGAGTAGAGCATATGCAGAGTGGAAACAGATCTGTCATCCACCTACTCTGTTTATTCTGGCCTACGACTGGTTACAAAATCACTTAAATGGCCCTCGCTCTTCAGAAGGTTGGGCGTCCCGGCTATAGATTGCCACTTTTTAGCAAGTTGCAGGGCGAGAGGCTACAGCAGGGGCAAATCTGTGGGGGACTTTAGTGAACACAGCCAAGAACTATACAGGCACCAAGGTTTACATGACTATGTCATCTCTGGGCCTTCATCTTAGTCCAGGAAGTTGTTGGTGACCCTGGACAATGGCTGAACAAAGATGGCGTTGTGTTTCTGGAGAGAAAAGCAGAAAAGGCATTGTTAGGGGGAGGTAATAAATACCTGAAAGGTTTACAATGCTACATTACCCAGCATGCTGCACTTATGAAAAATATATTCGATGACCGGTCCTCTTTAATCTTAATTAATGGCAGGACGTCATATTTATTTTATCTGTACAGAGTGCGGTGTATATATGTAGTCGGGAGGTGACAACTTAAGGATGTTTTTCTCATTGGCAGATAAACTGTGTGACGTTCCCACACCCGGACACCATGCCGGAACAGCAGCTGTTAAAACCCGGAGAGTGGAGCTACTGCGATTATTTCTGGGTAAGTGAACTTCTAATGTATTAATGGAATTAGAGTTTTCACGGATGAGCGGAGCCAAATCACTATAGACGGAGCTATCAACCGAATTATTCTGTTATCAGTCAATGCCGGGCAGGTGGACCAGAAAATGTCAAGTTGTCATTTATTATCTGGAATCAATTAAAATGTGATACAAGAAAGGTCAATGGCTGATGGGGCTATATTAATGAGATGGGTAAAAAAAGGCGTCTCAGGAACACCAATAACCACTAATCCAGGGAGAATCAATTGTTCACAAACTATGAGATATGTAGAACGAAAGATCTGGCGTCATACAGTGGAAATACTCCTCTTCCTAAAATGATCACAAATATTTAATTTAAATGCATTAAAAAAGGGCCTAAAGCAGGGGTTCTCAACATTTGTGAGACCAGGGCCTGGTAAATTCTTACAAAGCCTTCTATGTGGGCCACAGCCAGGTGGTTGGAAACCACTGGCCTAGAGAACCCCAGAATCAGAATAATGTGTAATCGTTACTCCAATAGCGTAATAGCCTCTAAATTCCTAATATAGTCTGCAGTCTACAATATACAGAAAATGTTAGAGGGGAATACATAGGAAATAGCCTAGAGTGGTGGTTCTCCGTCTTTTTGAGACCAGGCCCTGGTAAATTCTTCCAAAACCTTCCATGCCCCAACAGTAAAGAATAAAATGTATACTCCCACATTCAAAGTATGGGAATGCAAAATATATATTGAAATGCTGGAAGACTCTGGGTGGGGCTGCGTGTCACAGGGGAGGGGGGTTGCGGAGGAGGTTAGAGGAGCACTGTGGGACACTGCTGGAGGTTAGGGACACTGTTAAGGAATGGGGTATTTGCAGCATGCTAGGGGGCACTGTGGGATATTGGGTGGCACTCTGGGATGTTGGGAGGGAACTGTGGAGATGGAGGACTTTCAGGGGTTCTGGATGGTACTGTGGGCCACTATGGGAGGTTGCAGACCTCATGGCTCTGTAGGGTATAGGGTTTCTGGAGGAGGCTGGGGAGCACTGTGGGAGATGTAGGGCTTTCAGGGGGCCTGGAGGCCACTATGGGAGGTTGCAGACTTGATTGCCCTGTAGGATGTGAGATTTCTGGAGGGGGCTGGGGAGCACTGTGGGAGGTTAAGGGCTTTCTAGGGGCCTGGAGGGCACTGGGGTCCACTATGGGAGGTTGCAGATTTCATGGCCCTGTGGGGGATGACATTTCATGTGGGGGCTGCGGAGGACTTGGGGGGGGGGGGGGACTGTAGGACACAGTTGATATGTGCAATATCCGCAACAGTAAAGTGTGCACTGTGGGAGGCTGGGGGCACTGTGGAAGTTAGGGGTTTCAGGGTGCCTGGGGGGGGGGGTACTGTGGGCCACAATGATAGGTTTGGGGGCACTATGGGAGCTAGGAAGCACTGTGGGAGGTTAAGGGATCTAGAGGCCCAGGAGAGGGGGGGGCACAACCCAGCAGTGGGCCACAAGCTAGTGGTTGGAAACCACTGGCCTAGAAAACCCTGGCACCAGAATAATGTATAATTAATACTCCAATTGAGTAGTCAGGATTCTACAGAAAATAGCAGTGGTTCCCAATTTTCTTTGGACTTCCTCTGACGTCACAAGGCGTCAGAGGGGGGACGGGGTCACCTATTTACGTCACCGGGTGGCCACCGCCCTCAGCTATATAAGAACTGTCACCAAGTAGAATCGTCACTCGGCGGGAGCCTCCCATGGAGGCGGAGGTGTTGCATTTTTTTTCTTTTTTTGGCTCGTCGGGCGGCATGATAGAAGATGAATGGACATTCTGGGACATTTTTATTTTTTGATCTTTTAATAAAGGACTTGTCCCTAAGTGTCCTGTCTTTCTTATTATTTTTGACACTTTCTTTTGTGAAATGGTAAGGGTACCCCTTACCGGGGGGGGGGGTCGGGATCTGGGGGTCGCCTTGTTAAAGGGGGCTTCCAGATTCCGATAAGCCCCACGCCCACATACCCCCACAACCACCGGGCAAGAGTTGTGGGGATGAGGCCCTTGTCCCCATCAACATGGTGACAAGGTGCTTTGGGGGACTACTCCAAAGCACCCTCCCTATGTTGAGGGCATGTGGCCTGGTATGGTTCAGGAGGGGGGGCACTCTCTTGTCCCCCCCCTCTTTTCCTGCGGCCTGCCAGGTTGCGCGCTCGGATAAGGGTCTAGTATGGATTTTGGGGGGGACCCCTACACCATTTAAAAAAAAAATTTGGCGCAGGCTTTTCCTTAATTTTTATACCAGACCTGAAGGGCCAGGTATGGATTTTGGGGGGACCCGCACGCAATTTTTTTTTTTTAATTTTTGGTTCGGGGTTCCCCTTAATATTCATACCAGACCCAAAGGGCCTGGTAATGGACTGGGGGGGGGGGGGCATGCCGTTTTTTCTATGAGTTTTATCTATATTGCCGAGACCCGACAATTCATTACAGCCGCGATCAGTTTTAAATGACTTTTTTTCTTTATAAATGTCATTTTGCTGCAGTACTGTTCTAAACACGGGAAAAATGCGCCACTTAAAGGCACAATATTTAAAGGAATATTTCATTTTTATTGTTCCACTTTAAGCATTAAAAAAAAATCACTGCTCCCGAAAAAACTGACATTTTTAAAACTTTTTGTTGCATTGATACATGTCCCCTGGGGCAGGATCGGGTCCCCAAACACTTTTTATGACAATAACTTGCATATAAGCCTTTAAAATGAGCACTTTCGATTTCTCATTAGTGTCCCATAGACTTTAACGGTGTTCCGGCGGCTTTCGAATTAGCCCCGAACACCGCATATTGTTCGGTGTTCGCGAACGTCCAAACAACCAAAGTTCGGCCCGAATTTATGCTCGGGCTGAACCGTTCACCCATCCCTTCTCACAATTAGATTACAGAACAGGAGCTCCCACAGCCAGCCTGATTTTAGCTTCTAGCTGGTGTGCAGCTCAGCAGATTGATGACTTTTTGTGTGTGTTGTGTTTCCTGTGAATTGTCCCACCAGTAATTCCATCGCTGAGCTGAAATATGTATTGATCACAGTGGGTACAATATGCACTTATCTGACGCATTTCTTCTGCAGGCAGACAAGAAGGATCCGCAGGGGAACACAACGGTCACCGGGTTCGAGGAACTCTTGCAGAAGCAGCTGAAGGGGAAGCAGATGCAGAAGGAAATGGCTGAATTTATCCGAGAACGGTAATCAGAATTCTGCAGCCATCTGCAGAACATGAATCGTGTGATTGTGGCAGGATCCACTGGATTGGAGGGGGGGGGGGAGTGGATCTGCTAGCAAATTTCACATGATTAGCAAAGAGACTTTATGGCCAGGCTCAGACAAGTGCATATGTGCATGCAATAAGCACCTCTGAGGTGGGTCTTATTTTGGTGATTGGCCATGAACATTTACTATGTAATGTTTTGGCTTTGGCAATATTAGCCTGCAATTCACATTATTTTCTTCTAAATTTGCATTTATAAAATTATATGTTGAAAAATGTCTATTTTGCATTGCAATTTTTTTTCTTTTGTGTATTTTTTTATTTGATTTTTTTTTTTCACAGAAAAAAAGTTAAAAAAATAACGAGAATAATGAAAGAAATTATAAAATTTACCAAAAAAATACAACATACAAATAAAACCCCTCAAAGTTAATTGTACTCTAAATATTTTACCAAATGGCGAAAGTGAAAATGGTAAATTTTGCATATTCCTAGCCAAAACCTAAAACACTTTAATTTGTTTACAGTCACGCTGTCTTCTCTCTGCAGTCACCTCTTAAACATGGGCAAAACACAGCAGATTTTATCAGCACAGGAGCGCCGGGATTTCCAGGGTGTCTCTGCTTATGTCTGCTTATTTTTGCTGAGGACTTGGCTGCATTCATATTGGGAATAGTTGGGTGTGAAACTTTCACTCTGTTTAGGACTGTTGGGTGCACCCATTGCGGCACCCCAACTCTCAGCCAATCACAATGCACGGCCGGCCTGTTCCACCTGCCATCGTGCACATACCATCACATACACAGGTAATCAATAAAGGCTTTTGGTTGTTTCCATTTCTTAAATGCTTTCTTTTCTTTTCTTCTTCCCACAGAATAAAGATAGAGGAAGAATATGCAAAGAACTTGGCCAAGCTTTCCCAGAATTCGCTGGCATTCCAAGAGGAGGGGTGGGTAATTATAAGTCAATATTTAATCAATTATGGACACTGGGTGTATTACACAAGCCCAAAAACGTCATCAAAGTGCACAAGGTCTATGCAGTGCATACTGTCCTTCTGCAGCAGTGCCGCTTCCCCTCACACTTGGCAGCAATTCCCGGCTGTCAAAATGACAGCCAAGAGTTGTTGGGTAAATATGGAAGCTGTAATAACTGCTGCTGTCAAAAAATGGAACATCTGACACAGAGAGAGATAAAGTACCACTGTAAACATTGTTCAGACAGGAGATGGTAACATTGTTACTTTTTGTATCTATTCTGTTTCATTCATCTGCAGATCAATGGGATGAACTTCAGTCTGCATATGATGTCAGATAAAACAACAACAAAAAAATTCAATAAAGTTTATTCCTGTTTATCCCTTTATTAACTCTTAGTTTACCCTAGTCAGCCCCAATTACCCCCTTCTTCCCCTTTTCCCCTTAAGGAATATTTAATTATTGATTTTTTTTATTATTATTTTTATTTATTTATTTAAAAAAAATGTTTCATTCCTATTTTTCTAAAATGATTTTAATTTTTTTATTTTTTTCCCCCTTTTGTTTGGTAATTTTTTAGTGTCTCTTAAATAATTAAAAAAAAAGGTATAGAAAGTGAAAAAACTGATCAAAGTATAAAAAAGTTTTTTTTTTTTAGTTTTCTTAAAATTTTTGTCTATGGATTGCACAATAAAATTCATTTTCGCAAGCCAATATCATCAAATCGGCTCTATAACAATTTCGTACCAAAATTTGAAAAACGCATTACCTGTGTTAGAAGCCTCAGATTGAAGCAGCCCTTATCTCGGGTCATTAAGCTGTACCAGTTAGGAGATGTCATTTTTTTTTTGGTAGTAATGTGCAGCTCAGCAGTGTGGGAATGGCAACTTCCATCAAAGGCTTCTAATTTACTTTGCAAACCAGTGGAAGCCCTGACCCATTCCCCACTGATGGCAGCGATAATAGCGGCCAATTATCCTCTTGGGAAAAACTAACCAATGGAAGGGGAGAGCCAGACAATGCCATTTCAGCAGCATTGATCCTGCGGCTTGTATTATGTGATAAGCATTATCGCCATTGTACAGATAATTGTCAGGGGGCTTCCATCTCTTCCTGTACAGAATCCTCTCAGATCCGCATCTGTCACCCGTACATCGATTGGGGCGATAGAATGCATTTCTCTTTCCTTCCGCTTCCTTTCCAGGATCTTTATTCTCAGTCATGTGACCACATTTCAGACCTCAGTGGACTCAGCTAAAAATAATTGTCACTTTTTTTTTCTTCTTTTTTTAAATACGGATTGTTATCTTGGTATGTTAGCTCTATGAATTGAGTAGATTCCGATTCACCTTCTGAGATTTCCAAAACCCGTTCAAAGACAGAATCAGATTCATTGCAGCTTGCAGGTCTAAAATCAACCAAACCGCTTCACTGACGGATGTGGGAGGAGCATATGGAAATACCTGGGAGGGGGAGGAGGGGACAGGCTGCCATATTACTGCTCAGCTATAACAGAAGGCACCCCGGCATCCCCGGTATATGTGCACTAAACTCATATAGAAAGGAGCTCAGCGTTCCTCTAAATATTATCATTAAAAGGGTCCCTGTGCAACTGAACTCAAAAAGTCAAGATTTGCTATGTTGTGGGACTATCTGGAAATTTTATTTATACCAAAATGTTCTGTGCCTAGGCACCCCTTTTATCAGTTCTTTTCCTGTAATGTCAGTGTTTCCTTTTCCTAGGCATTCCTGATACCAGTTCACTTCCTGTGCCTAGGCATTCTAGATAACTGTTCACTTCCGATGTCTAGGCACCCCTGATATCAGTGCTTTTCCTGTAATGTCAGTGTTTTCTTTTCCTAGGCATTCCGGATACCAGTTCACTTCCTGTGCCTAGGCATTTTTGATACCTCTGCACTTCCTGTTCCTAGGCAGTCCAGATATATGTGCACTTCCTGTGCATAGGTACCCCTGATATCAGTGTTTTTCCCGTAATTTCAGCGTTTTTCCTTTGCCTAGGCATTCCTGATACCAGTTCACTTCCTGTGCCTAGGCATTCTTGATACGTGTGCACTTTCTGTAACTGTAATTTCCTATGCATTGACATCTCTGATATCAGTGTTTTTTTTCCCTGTAATTTCAGTGTTTCCTTTGCCTTCCTGCACTTCCTGTGTCTAGGCACCCCTGATATCAGTGCTTTTCCTGTAATTTCAATGTACTTCCTTTTCCTAGGCATTCCTGATATCTCTGCACTTCCTGTTCCTAGGCAGCCCAGATAGATTTGCACTTCCTGTGCAAAGGTTACCCCTGATATCAGTGCTTTTCCTGTAATTTCAGTGTTTTTCCTTTACTTAAAGTGGATGTAAACCCAATGTCATCCTTTCTAAACTCCTGCCATAGGGGTTATCTATAAGGATATACATGCCTCCTGCATGTATCTTTACCTGTCAAATGTCTCCCCTCTGTCTGTTATTAGACCCGAAAAACTGCAGATTCTGTGGGCGGAGTCTGTTGTCTGGAGCTCGATGGGTGGAGTCGTGATGTCAGTAGACTCCCCGCCCACCTCTACACTCCCCTTGTCAATATTTAGTTTTCTCCTGTGTATTTCTTACACTGAACTTCTGCTATGATCTCTAACATCCAGTGAAAAGACAGGAAAGTAACCACATGACTTCAGCATGCCCAATCATGGTGAGGTGTGGAACAGCCAATCCTTGCAGAGCTGCTGAAGTAAGGAGTGGGGGAGGGAATTAAAAAAATAATGCCTGTGTCTTAGGCTGGTGCACGAGATATGTAAATCACCTGTCACTCACAGCAAGGGGGAGGATTTGACAAAGTTTTTCTCTATTTGTCAAGTTTTATCTCACTGAACAATAAAAGAGGATTGCTCAGAGCTGGATTAACTCTTTGTGGCAAGACTGGGCTCAAATTATAGGAAATCTTATACTCTGCATTATGACATCAGAAAAAAAAAAAAAAATTGGGGGTTTACATCCACTTTAATCATTTATAAAACCAGTGCACTGTCTAGGCATTCTTGATAACTGTATAGAAGTGTATAAACTCCCGCGCTTATGGTATGAAACAGACGAGAAGAACTGCAGCCTCTACCAATAAATCCATCAAAAGGTGAAAATAGAAGAAATGGGAGGGAGGGTAGAAGTGGCGCTGTTCTGGGGTATTTTAAACCTCTACTGGAATAGTGAAATCCTGGTATGGTACCTGTGCAAATGACGCAATAAAAATGTGCAAAATACAAAAAATATTGTGCAAAATATAGTAATTACCATAAAAAAGTGCAAAGTGTGCAAAAAAATCGGATAAATTATTACCACAGCCTGATAAACTGTTGCTGGTATATAAAAACCGTATGGTAACTGTGCAAATAATGCAAATGAATGTACAAAACTCCTGTGCAATAGCCATAAATTACCGTATATACTCGAGTATAAGTCGTTCTGAGTATAAGTCAAGGCCCTAATTTACCACAAAAAAATGGGAAAAACTTAGTGACCCGAGTATAAGACGAGGGTGAGAAATGCACAGCTACTGTAAGTGGAAAAGAGGGTCAACAATGCCCATTTGCAGCCTCACTGTGCCCATTTGCATGCCTCACTGTGCCCATTTGCAGCCAACGGTCCCCCGAACTTCAAACTCGGTAGTTAAGGGTTCATAGATGCCCCCTAGCTGCAGCCAAAATTTGGGGTCTCTGAACCCAAATGGTCCCGAAATGACATTGCTGCAGATGGACACAGTTGACCGAACTTGGGGCCCCGTATCTCGGGGCCACTTAGAGCTAGGAACCCCAAATTTGGTGTGCAAACTCAGTGGAACTAGCACCATAAAATATTCAAAGCTGGCTAGCACTAGCACCAAGTGTCCCCGAGATACAGGGCCCCAAAAATCGGTTCAGAAAATGTCAAGCACTTTTCTGCAGCAGAGAATGACATTTTCCGAACCGGGTTTGGGGCCCCGTATCTCAGGGCCACTTAGTGCTAGGAACCCCAGCTTTGGATATGTTGTGGTACCAGTTCCACTGGGTTTGCACACCAAATATGGGGTTCCTAGCACCTAGTGGCTGCGATACGGGGCCCCAAAGTCGGTTCGGAAAATGAAATTTTTTTGCTGCAGAAAAGTGCTTGACTCGAGTATAAGTTGAGGGGGGCACTTTCAGCACAAAAAAATGTGCTTAAAAACTCGACTTATACTCGAGTATATACGGTAGAACCAATGCTCTACTGTGACAATAATGTATAATAATGAGCATAACATATATGTAATTCCTCCAATGAACCGTACTGGTGCACTACAAAGTCCAAATATTGTGACAATGATAAAGTGACAAGTGCTCTTCACAACTGTTATTCGGTGCTTCTTAAAAGGTGCCCCATAGGAAATGCACTCGCCGCAATTATTCACCCCACGAGGGGGTATTAAGCCTTCACAGTATTTGCCACTGTGTAGCACACAGGAAAACCTTTGGTCCTATGTCAGCTGTTTGCTTCCGTGTTTGCAGTGTAATGCCGCGTACACACGATCGGAAATTTGGCCAGCAAAAGACCGATGAGAGCTTTTGGTCGGAAAATGCGACCGTGTGTATGCTCCATCGGACTTTTGCTGGCGGAATTCCAGCCAGCAAAAGATTGAAAGTATGTTCTCAATTTTTCAGTCGGAAAAAGTTCTGATCGGAAATGTCGATCGTCTGTAGCAATTCCGATCGCGCAAAATTCCTACGCATGCTCGGAAGCAATTCGACGCATGCTTGGAACCATTGAACTTCATTTTTCTCGGCTCGTCGTAGTGTTGTACGTCGCCGCGTACTTGACGGTCGAAAGTTCAGCGAACTTTCGTGTGACCGTGTGTATGCAAGGCAAGCTTGAGCGGAATTCCGTTGGAAAAACCATCCAGGATTTTTCCGACGGAAAGTCCGCTCGTGTGTACGCGGCATAAATGGTCTCCTTGCAGCTAGCCTTTTATTACTGTGAAATATCCTGGAAGGGAAAAACTTGACTTCACCTACTTATTCTGCTAAGTCAGTCTTGTAGTTCACACTGCCATGACACCAGCATTTCCTACAGAAGAAATAACAGGGTACAAAGGATCCCAATCACACACTGCTGTGACTTCCTTGATAACTGTTGTCAATGCTTTTCCGGTAATTTCACTGTGTTTTCATATATGTACTTCCTGTGCCAAGGCACCGCTGATACCAGTGCCCTTCCTGTACCTACCCTGTTTCCCCGAAAATAAGACCTAGCGTGATTGTCAGTGATGGCTGCAATATAAGCCCTACCCCCCAAATAAGCCCTAGTTAAAGTCCTTGTAGGTCTTATTTTCAGGGTAGGGCTTATTTTCGGGGAAACGGGGTAGGGCTTATTTGGGGGGTAGGGATTATATTGCAGCCATCGCCGACAATCACGCTAGGTCTTATTTTCGGGGAAACAGGGTAGGCATTCCTCTACCATGAGGATGCAAAGCCCTGCTTCTTTACCAAGATAGCCACCTCCACACAGAGACACAGTCAGGGGCGGACTGACAACTCATGGGGCCCCCGGGCAATGGGAGAAGTTTATGGGGCCCCCGGGCAATAGGAGATTATGGGGCCCCCAGGCAATAAGAGATTATGGGGCCCCTAGGCAATAGATTATGGGGCCACACAGTATACACAAACATACAGTATACACATACACAATATACACACACAGAATACACATACACACACTGAAAAGGTACTGGAGAGGGGGGCAGCTATAATCTTGGGATTTAAAAAAAAACACCGATTTTTACATACTGTCCCTAGTTTTATTGAGGCTGGCAACCCTGATGGGGCCCCTTAGCGGCACGGGGCCCTTGGGCAGTGCCCGAGTGCCCGAATGGTCAGTCCGCCCCTGGACAATGTGCAGCACAATGTATGGGGTCAGCTGAAAGGCGAGCCCCCCCCCCCCCCCCGCCAATACTGGCGCTTAGTCCTTCGCCCTCTTCTTACAAAAAAAACACCAAACCAGCGCTGTCCCCATAAGCAACACACAGTCCCGCCGGCGCAGCCTGACGTCACTCATGGCCGTACAAGGAAGACCAAAGTGAGTAAAGTAACTCCTCCCAGCTAGCAGAGCAGTTGCCACGACAACATGTTTCGGAGGCGCAGCCTCCTTCTTTAGGTACTCTTTTTGGCCACGAGTGACGTCACGCTGCGTCGGCGGGACCGTGCGAGTGTTATACAGCAAACGCGGCATGACACGATGAGGAAACGGAGTTCGCTCTGACACATCCCCCATCCATACCACTCGTTTTTGGGAGGCTTTCCATTAATTCAGGCCAGGAGAGGAGACATCTGCCTTGCTGTACATGCGATCCTCTGATCCATGTTTGTGAGTGTAACCCTTTTAACTTGAATCTGCATCTTTGCCATTAAACAGTATTACACTAGGGCAGCCTTGCGCTCTCTTTTCTTTGTACATTTCGTCCTCTTCGTGCCTTTTTTGGGCACAGCTTCCACACCACAGGTCCTCTTCATAATAAATTGCAGCTTACACCAGGACTGCCTGTGCTGCCATCGTTCAGCGTCAGGGGCGTACAGAGTGTGTGACCTTTAGGATGACAGATGGTAATGAAGGTAATTATGTCACTCCGTTTATGGCCTCGCGGTCAGAATATAATGTGGGAAGATCAATACGAATATAATGGGCTTTTCCGAAGGGGCGGTGATATATATGTTCGGGCTGACGGCTCGCTATTTTCCTCTTAAAGGGTTAAAAGCTGGAGCAGCCAATTACAGGGCAATCAATGAAGAATTAATTATAGGTGAAGGCTACGTGCATCATAACATGTCAACACTGGCACTATTAAAATATATATATATATATATATATATAATAGATCTCTCTCTCTCTCTCTCTCTCTCTCTCTCTCTTTATTTATATATATATATATATATATATATATATATATATATATATAGACATAGATAGATAGATAGATATACAGCGTGTAAAATAAGTATTGAACACGTCACCATTTTTCTAGGTAAATATATTTCTAAAGGCTCTATTGACATGAAATTGTCACCACATGTCGGTAACATCCCATGCAATCCATACATACAAAGAAACCACAACAAATACGTTCAGAAATGAAGTTCTGTGTAATAAAATGGAATGACACTGTGAAAAGTATTGAACACACTAACTGAAATGTATTTAATACTTGGTACAAAATCCTTTGTTGGTAATGAGAGCTTCAAGACGCCTCCTGTATGAAGAAACTAGTCGCATGCGTTGCTCAGGTGTGATTTTGGCCCGTTCTTCCACACAGTCTTCAAATCGTGAAGGTTCCGTGGTATTCTTCTATGAACTCTGATCTTTAGTTCTTTCCATAGAAGTTAAGTGATTGGCTGGGCCATTCTAGCAGCTTTATTTTCTTTCTTTGTAACCAAGTGAGAGTTTCCTTGGCTTTGTGTTTTGGGATCATTGTCTTGGTGAAATGTCCACCCTCGTATCATCTTCATCATCCTGGTAGATGGCAGTAGATTTTCATCAAGAATGTCTTTGGTACATTTTTCCATTCATCCTTCCTTCAAGGATATGAAGATTGCCAGTACCGTATGATAAAAAACGGTCCCACACCATGATGTTCCCACCTCCAAACCTCACTGTTGGTCTTGGGGGTGTTTTTGAGGTGATGTGCCATGTGACCTCCAAACATGGTGTGTATTATGGCATCCAAACAGTTCATTTTTGGTCTCATCTGACCAGACTATATTCTCCCAGTATTTCACAGGCTTGTCTAAATGTTGTGTACCAAACTTTAAATGCGCTTCAACATGCTTTTTCTTCAGCAATGGAGTCTTGTGTGGTGAGCGTGCATACAGGCCATGGCGGGTGAGTGCATTACTCATTATTTTCTTTGAAAGAGATGTACCTGCTAATTCCAGGTCTTTCTGAAGCTCTCCACAAGTGGTCCTTGGTTCTTGGACAACTCTTCTGATAATTCTTTTCACTCCTCTGTCAGACACCTTGCCAGGAGCACCTGGTTGTGCCTGGTTTATGGAGAAACGATGTTCTTTCCACTTCCGAATTATGGCCCCAACAGTGCTCACTGGAACATTCAGAAGTTTAGACATCTTTCTGTGACCAATGCCATCAGTATGTTTTGTAACAAGAAGGTCTTAAGAGAGCTCTTTCCTTTTACCCATCATGAGACGTTTCTTGTGTGACACCTTGGTAATGAGATACCTTTTTATAGGCCATCAGTTGAGACTGAACCAGCTGATATTAATTTGCATTGCTTTCTAAATACTGATAGATTTCAGCTGGTGTCTTGGCTTTACATGCCTTTTTACACCTCCCTTTCTTCATGTGTTCACTACTTTTTTCCCTGTGTCATTCCATTTTATTACACATAATTTAATTTCTGAACTGATTTGTTTTGGTGTCTTTGTATGGATTGCACGGGTTGTTACCGACGCATGGTGAAAATGTCATGTCAATAGCACCTTTAGAATTATATTTACCTAGAAAAATGGTGACGCGTTCAATACTTATTTTACCCGCTGTATATATACAGTATATACATTATACACACACAGCTCTATGTACATGGAGTTTGCATGTTGTCCCTGTACTTGCGTCAGTTTCCTCCTACACTCCAAAGATGTGGTTCGCTCTTGTCCTAATGGGCCCAATATGTATGTATGGGAGATGGTGACCTTAAATTGTAAGCTCCTTGATGGCAGGGAATGTACAGTATGTAAAGTGCTGCATAAACCGACAGCACTATATAAAACCCTGTAATGAGAAATAATAGAAGAACTGAATTATATTGAACACCTATTGCTTGCTATAGTGTTCTATGTGGGATTCTCTCTAAACTTGAGCCTACAGTGCCACCGTGTGCTTTAGTTGTGTAACTGCAGGACATGAAATTCTGGCAGGATGTTTTATATTATTATTAAAGAACAAATAAAGTGACACACTGTGCAGACAACTGTACTGCATCACAATCTACATGGATTCGCAGTGGAGAGTTATATAAAGGCAGGAGAAGAAGATTTGCAGCAGCGCAGAGAATTTCAGGAGAGGAGAGTCCCATTCATACCTGTGCAATGTGCACCAGCATGCGTTTTTTGCATGCGATGCCGTAGGGCAGCCCATTCACTTGAATAGGCAGCCCTACGTGCGACAAACGCACCAAAGTAGTTTCTGGACCTTTTTTCATGAGCAGACCTTGGCGCGTTTGTTTACTGCACAACAAAATGCACGTTTCCTTGCTGTGTTTAAGAAAAATGGCAAAATGCAGTGCGTTCTTTGAGCAGATTTCAGGAATGTGTTTCTGTGTGCGTTTCCAGAAGGCAAAGGTGTGAATGAGACCCCAGATAGAGGAAAGGAGCAGAGTTTTCTGGCAGTGCAGAGTATTTCAGGAGCGGAGAGTTATAGAGGAAGGAGCAGAGTCCTCCAGCAGTGCAGAGTATTTCAGGAGAGGAGGGTTATAAAGGAAGGAGCAGAGTCCTCCAGCAGTGCAGAGTTTTTCAGGAGAGGAGGATTATAAAGGAAGGAGCAGAGTCCTCCAGTAGAGCAGAGTATTTATGGAGAGGAGAGTTATAGAGGAAGGAGCAGAGTCCTCCAGCAGTGCAGAGTATTTCAGGAGAGGAGAGTTATAGAGGAAGGAGCAGAGTCCTCCAGCAGTGCAGAGTATTTCAGGAGAGGAGAGTTATAGAGGAAGGAGCAGAGTCCTCCAGCAGTGCAGAGTATTTCAGGAGAGGAGAGTTATAGGGGAAGGAGCAGAGTCCTCCAGCAGTGCAGAGTATTTCAGGAGAGGAGAGTTATAGGGGAAGGAGCAGAGTCCTCCAGCAGTGCAGAGTATTTCAGGAGAGGAGAGTTATAGGGGAAGGAGCAGAGTCCTCCAGCAGTGCAGAGTATTTCAGGAGAGGAGAGTTATAGGGGAAGGAGCAGAGTCCTCCAGCAGTGCAGAGTATTTCAGGAGAGGAGAGTTATAGGGGAAGGAGCAGAGTCCTCTGGCAGTGCAGAGTATTTCAGGAGAGGAGAGTTATAGGGGAAGGAGCAGAGTCCTCCAGCAGTGCAGAGTATTTCAGGAGAGGAGGATTATAAAGGAAGGAGCAGAGTCCTCCAGTAGAGCAGAGTATTTATGGAGAGGAGAGTTATAGAGGAAGGAGCAGAGTCCTCCAGCAGTGCAGAGTATTTCAGGAGAGGAGAGTTATAGGGGAAGGAGCAGAGTCCTCCAGCAGTGCAGAGTATTTCAGGAGAGGAGAGTTATAGGGGAAGGAGCAGAGTCCTCCAGCAGTGCAGAGTATTTCAGCAGAGGAGAGTTATAGAGGAAGGAGCAGAGTCCTCTGGCAGTGCAGAGTATTTCAGGAGAGGAGAGTTATAGAGGAAGGAGCAGAGTCCTCCAGCAGTGCAGAGTATTTCAGGAGAGGAGAGTTATAGAGGAAGGAGCAGAGTCCTCCAGCAGTGCAGAGTATTTCAGGAGAGGAGAGTTATAGAGGAAGGAGCAGAGTTCTCCAGCAGTGCAGAGTATTTCAGGAGAGGAGAGTTAGAGGAAGGAGCAGAGTCCTCCAGCAGTGCAGAGTATTTTGGGAGAGGAGAGTTAGGCCCCGTTTACACTTGTGGTGCCCTCTGAAGCATGATCCACTTTTGGATGCGATTGTGGGGTATCTGCGGCATGGCCCCATTCAGATGAATGGGTCATGTTCAACAGGCAGACCTCCAGCACTGCAGAGTATTTCTTTTTTTTATTACTTTAAAGCAGAATTCCAGAAATTCAGCCACTATAAAAAAAAAAGTGCAGGCACACTATGAGTTAAGTCCAAGGAGGTGCATCTCTATTCACATTTGACAGGTTTATTGCTCTGCCAGAAAGACACTCTAGGATCTGAGAGGAGAAAAGTACTCAGAGCAGCAATGCCCACCCTCGCCTCTGATGCCCATTCATAGACGCCTTTGTATTTTGTGAACGTGTTTACATAATACAAAGGCTCCTGTACATGGACAGGAGGAGGGGAGGGCCAGGCATAGCAGCTGCAGCGACTCTCCTGCTTTAAGATGCAGAGCTTTAGAAGGATCAGCATTGGACTCCCAGAACTACAGCGACAGCTGTCTTCTTGGCGTACTATGAAGCTGTCAGATATAAATAATAGAGCTAAGCGCAGGAGATGGCATGCACCTCGCTGGACTTCACTCATAGTGTGCCTTTATTTTTTACAAAGGAGCTGAATTCCTGGAATTCGTCTTTGAGGCTGATGGAATCTTTTTTTTTTTGATGTGCAGACACGGTTGCGGTTTTCCTCTCCCCTGTACGTTGCGTTTTATTGCGGAAGATAAAATGTGTTCTCCTCGGATTAAATATTTTTGTTGTTAAATATTTGCCGCAGTTTATATCCGGGGGCAGATTTGTGGCGCGCTCCGTACAAGATGTAACGTATTGCAGTTTCCATATTAATCGTCTATAATTCAGCTAAATGAGATTTCCATCCAAATACTAAATGAAATATATTATTAATGCGGCAGATTAAGAGCTCAGACTCCTCGTGAATATTCAGCGAAGCGATTTGTGCGCCGACTCGCGCGCTCGTAAAACAACTTTCCCGACACCATCCATCCTGAAGAGTAAATGTCCATGGCACAAGGAATGCGTAAAGATTCAGAAATGATTCTTCACAATACGAGAAAAAATGTTTTGTGGGTTTTTATTTCCCTTTTTTGACTTTGTTACATATTAGAGAACCAAATTAATTTAAATGATTAAAGTGCTCGGCGCTTATAATTAAACTTCCCGACTATTCATCACAAACACAATCCTATGTTTCCTTTTCTACGTGCGCAAAATAAACGCTAATCCTTCATAAAGGAATTATATATATATAAACAAAACAACGAAACCAATATAATAAATCCAATCAATAAAAGAACAAATGATACAATCCTGAATTCTACGCTATTGTGCGTCTAATCCGTCATCAGAATAATTCTCTCCTTGTAATTGCAACCCCAAATCCTTCACCCGCCCCCCCGCGCAATATCCAACAGGGAGATAACCCAAAAAAAATAGGGGGTGCGCGGATTTGACGGGGTTTACGTCATGAGTTGTTATTGGCACCGTCTGTTGGATTTGTTTATTTATTGATCAGATTTATTATATTTGTTGCATTTATTTTCCTTTATATTGGATTGTTTATTTTGCACATGTGGAAAGTATAAACAAGATTGTTCATGTGGTTATTAGTTGGCAACAGAGGGGGGGAATGTATATCTCCATATACTGGGACTTTAAATGAAGTGCACAAAGAAAGGGGGGTAGTGCGCCTCCATCCCTAATTATAAATTCAAAAAATCAAAATTTTTTGAATGTGGATATTAGTTGGGCAGTTCAATTATAAGCACTGAATACTATTTAATTAGTTTATGTTTAACCACTTAAGGACCGAGCCTCTTTCTCAGATGTGTTGTTTACAAGTTAAAAACTTTTTTTTTTGCTAGATAATTACTTAGAACCCCCAAACATTATGCATTTTTGTTTTTCTAACACCCTAGAGCAAAGATGTCAAACTGGCAGCCCTCCAGCTGTTGCGGAACTACAAGTCCCATCATGCCACTGCTTTCGGGAGTCATGCTTGCAACTGCCAGCCTTGCAATGCCGCATGGGACTTGTAGTTCTGCAACAGCTGGAGGGCCGTCAGTTTGACACCTGTGCCCTAGAGAATAAAATGGCGGGCGTTGCAATACTTTCTGTCACACCGTATTTGCGCAGCGGTCTTACAAGCACACTTTTTTTGCATTAAAAAATAAGACAACAGTAAAGTTAGCCCAATTTTTTTTGATATCGTGAAAGATGATGTTACGCCGAGTAAATCGATACCCAACATGTCACGCTTCAAAACTGCGCCCGCTCGTGGAATGGCGACAAACTTTTACCCTTTAAAATCCCCATAGGCGATGTTTAAAAAGTTCTACGGGTTGCATGTGTTCAGTTACAGAAGGAGGTCTAGGGCTAGAATTATTGCTCTCACTCTACCGATCGCGGCGATACCTCACATGTGTGGTTTGAACACCGTTTTTATATGCGGGCGCTACTCACGTATGCGGTTGCTTCTGCACGCAAGCTCGTCAGGATGGGGTGCATTTAAAAAAAAATGTTTTACCTTTTTATTTTTTATTTTTACACTGTTCTTTAAAAAAAAAAATGTGTCACTTTAATTCATATTACAAGGAATGTAAACATCCCTTGTAATAGAAAAAAAGCATGACAGGACCTCTTAAATATGAGTTCTGGGGTCAAAAAGACCTCAGATCTCATATTTACACTAAAATGCAATACAAAAATTTTTTTCAGTTTAGGTGGACGGCCATGTCTTGGTAGGTTTGCAGTTGTGCCATACTTTTTCCATATTCGGATGATGGATTGAACAGAGCTCCGTGAGATATTTTTTTATAACCTAACCCTGCTTTAAAATTCTCCACAACTTTATCCCTGACCTGTCTGGTGTGTTCCTTGGCCTTCATGATGCTGTTTGTTCACTAAGTTTCCCTAACAAACCTCCGAGGGGTTCACAGAACAGCTGTATTTATAATGAGATTAAATTACACACAGGTGGACTCTATTTACTAATTAGATGACTTCTGAAGGCAATTGGTTCCACTACATTTTAGTTAGGGGTATCAGAGTAAAGGGGACTGAATACAAATGCACGCCACACTTTTCACATATTTTTTTGTAAAACATTTTTGAAAACCATTTATCTTTTTCCTTCCACTTCACAATTATGCGCCACTTTGTGTTGGTCTATCACATAAAATCCCAATAAAATACATTTACGTTTTTGGTTGTAACATGACAAAATGTGGAAAATGTCAAGGGGTGTGAATACTTTTTCAAGGCATTGTAGATTATAGGTGTGATAAATGATAGTTGTATGTGATAGAAATTCTAGGTAATAATTGATAAAAATGATAGGTGATATGGATGATAGGTATATTGATATAGATGATAGGTGGTTTAGGATATATGTAATTGTTCTTGATGACGGATTATCTGAATTATAGGTGTGATTGATGATATAGGTGATGGGAGTTCCAGGTAATAGTTAATAAATGTTAGGTGATATGGGTGATAGGTACTGTATTGGTATAATAGGTAATAGATTTAGGTGATATAGGTGTACATGATAGCTGATATAGGTGATACAGATTATAGGTGTGATAGTTCACACTTCCACGACTTGAGAGTTCAAAGTCACATGACAAGTGCAATGAAGTCACAATGAAGTTGCGTGACTTGGATCATCCTCAGTTGGGAGAGCTTTCTTCTTGGGAAACCAAGGGATAACGCCCCCAATGGATTGTGTACAGCGCTCCACCTTATGTTGGTGCTGCTGATGATGTCATTTTATACAGTCATGGGTCTTTAAATGAACAAATGCCATATGACGTGTGTTTTTTCGGCAGAACGCTGGGCGAGGCCTGGGCACAACTGAAGAAGAGTCTGGCGGATGAGGCTGAAGTCCATCTGAAATTCTCCTCCAAGGTAAGTACCGGAACATCGTTTTCCCATCCTCATCTCACTGATTTCACTGATTTGTTACAATGTTATAATAACAATGTATATAATAAATGCCACAGGGGGCAGGAACAAAGTGTCATGGGACAGAAGAGAACACTTTCTCATTGATAGTTTCCATAATCTCCAAATTCACTATTTTACTTAATCTAAGGGATTTTGAGGATCTCTGTTTCGATTAGGATCTTCATCCTGCTCCCGATTTGCTGTATTCAATGGCTTGTAGCTGTCAGGTGTGGGCACACTTAGCGCCAATGTGCACTGCACTCGGGGGGGAGAAGAAGCCTAGGGGATCATGGATCTGACTTACACCAGATGAATGCCGTGACCGTGGGTTGCGTGGTGGGATTTCAGCAAAGTTCACGAATTTTAGTTTTGCTAAAATTTTGGTAAAATTTTCTTCCAATTTCCAAATATATAAGCTCCATGAAGTTTAAACTAGAAACCTCATCATAGTCCCTAGCTTTGCCCCTCTCTTTTTAGGGTGTTCTCTCTTATCCTGATATATTGTCCATAATATAAAGGAATAAGATTTAAGCCGGGGACTCAGCACCCCACTGGAATTTTCGAGAGATACGAGATACCACCTGGTAAGTGTATCTCTTATGTAGCCACCAAACACTGAACACCACTGAAAGGAAGAGAGGCAGTCCTGAGGCCTTGGTGAAGTTCTGACTGGAGCTCGGTTTTGGGGGATTTGGAAGGAAGGTTTTAAAGGGCACCTGGAACCATCAAGTGGTGGATGCCCCTATGGGCCCCGGTATATTTTTTTATAATTTTCCCTTAAAAAAAAAAAAAGTTATATTTAAAGGAACCTGACAACACAGTGAGCTCCTCTTCATTTATGGGGCCCGTTAGAGTTCAGTGGGAATCTCTCCCATTGGGGGCTTTTGGCATTCCTGGTTGAAGCTTCTCCATGAACATTGATATCCTCATCCTTGTTTTCTGAACACGCAGTAGATGAGATCTCTCTCCTCCCTACAGTTACAGAGTGAAGTGGAAAAACCATTACTGAACTTCCGAGAAAACTTTAAGAAGGACATGAAGAAGTTTGACCATCACATCGCCGACTTAAGGAAACAGCTGAGCAGCCGATACGCAGCCGTAGAGAAGGTGGGTAAGGGGCTCTGTGATTGGTCATCGTTATTACCCAGATATAATGAATGCACTGTGATTTGTCATTGTTATTGCTCTGATATCATGAATGCTTTGTGATTGGTTGTTGCTGTTACCCAGGTATAATGAATGTGCTGTGATTGGTCTTTTTTATTGTCCAGATATCATAAATGCTTTGTGATTGGTTGTTGCTATTACCTGGGTATAATAAATGTTCTGTGATTGGTCATTGTTATTACCCGGGTATAATAAATGCACTGCGATTGGTAAGAACGAATGCGCTGTGACTAGTATAATGTTGACAATGTTATATTATTTCTCACCTGTTTATCAATGTGTGAAATGTCCTGTGAACCCCCCCACCACCACCTTAGTTTCCTCCTGCATCTATTTATCCCTCCCATATTTTTCCTCCAACAGGCCCGCAAGGCTCTCGCTGAAAGGCAAAAAGATCTAGAAGTGAAAACACAACAACTAGAAATTAAACTGAGCAACAAGACGGAGGAGGACATCAAGAAGGCGCGACGGAAGTCCACACAAGCAGGTAAGAAGCAGTCATGTCACCTCCTTATACCGGAGCGCGGGAATATTCTAGATCTCTCACTGGGGTGTTTTTTTTTGGCCGGGAGGTTTTTATTTTTATTTTTGGATTCTTTTTCTTCTGTTTCGTGTTTTCATTTACTTTTGTTATTCTGAAAACATGTCCTATTTTTTCTGGATGGAAATCAGAGAAATGAGAGATTGTTCCCTTCTCCTGTACGGAATGTTCCCAGGAAATGGAAATGTACAAAGTATCTGCCAGAGAAACATTGCTGGTGCCTTTATGGGAGTGTACATATGTCTGGTTGCTCCACCCCAATGGAGTTGGTTGCTCCACCACAAAGTCCTTCTACATATGGTGGATTGCTCCACCCTCATATAAGCTTAAATATGGTTGGTTGTTCCACCCCCCATGACAGCCAACATATGATTGGTTGTTCTACCTCTATGGCAGTGTACATGCAGTTGGTTGCTCCGTCCCATGGCAGCGAAAATATGATTGCTCCATCCCAGTGGCAGTGTATATTTGGTTGTTTGCTACACCCCCTTATGGCAGAGTAAGTATGGTTGGATGTTATTCTCCATGGCAGCACAGATATTGTTGGTTGCTCTGCCTATGTCACTTGCTTGGCCCAATGGTAGAATACATATGGTTTGTTGCTCCACCCCATGGCAACTTTCATTTGGTTGATTGCACAGCCCCAAAGGCAGCATACATATAGTTCATTGCTCCTTCCCAGTGGCTGTGCATATATAGTTGTATGCTATACCCCCCCCCCCCCAATAGTAGTGTGCATATGATTGGTTGCTCCAGCACAATGGCACTGGCTGTGTACATATCTGGTTGCTCCACCCCCATGGCAGAATATACATCGTTGGTTGCTCCACACCCAAGTCAGTGTACATACAGTTGGTTACTCTACCCCCCCCCCCCCCCGCAGCCTACATATGATTAGTTGCTCCACTCCCATGACATTGTAGATATAGTTGGTTGCTCTATCTCTATGGCAGCGTACATATGGTTGGTTGCTCCACCCCCATGGCAGTAAACATATGATTGGTTACTCCACCCCCATGGCAGTATACATATGGTTGGTTACAACACACCCCCATGACAGTGTACATATGGTTCGTTGCTCCACCCCCATGGCAGTGTACATATGGTTGGTTGCTTCGCTCTCATGACAGCACATATACGGTTGGATACTTCTCCCTATAGCAGCATAGATATGGCTACCCAATAGTAAAATAAATATGGTTGGTCTCTCCACTCCATGGTAATTTACATATGGTTGTTTTTTTCTGCCCCATGGTAGTGTACAAATTGTTAGTTGCTCTGGCCCATTGCAGCTTTCATTTGGTGGGTTGCCCAGCCACAAAGGCAGCATAAATATGGTCGATTTCTCCATCCCCATGGCAGTGTACAATTAGTTGGATTCTCCACCCAATAGCAGCATAGATATTGTTGCTTGCTTTTGTCTACTTGGTAGTAGGGATGGGCTGACTGTTCGAGTTGAACATGAGTTCTACTCGAACATTGGCTGCTCGATCGTTCGCCAAAGATCGAACATTATGGGCCATTCGCACAACATTTGAGCGGCGCGTCATGGCCCATAATGCACTGCGTTATCGCAGTGCTTTGCTGGCTGATGATTGGCCAAGCATGCACTATGACCCGCATGCTTTGGCCAATCACAGTGTCGTAAGCAAACAGAGCCATAATTGCCCAAAGGCAGGGTGCCTTTGGCCGATTATGGCTCAGGGAGTTAAGTACACGCCCCACACTATATAAGGCCGCCTGCACGGCGGCCCTGTGTAGTGTGTTGCTGGCGTTATAGAGAGATAGATAGAGAGAGAGAGAGAGAGAGCGTGTAATTTCATTTACTTTGAGCAGGCAGTTTATTCAGTTAGCTAGATCTCACTGCAGACCGTTCCTGCTGTACTATTTATAATCTACTTCAGACAGGCAGTTGATTCAATATATATGTGCATATATATGTACATTCAGACTGATTGATATATATCCACTGTATCCAGTTTAGCTAGATCTCACTGCAGACCGTTCCTGCTGTACTGTTTCTAATATACGTCAGGCAGTCAGTTGATTCAGTTAGCTGCAGTGTATTTCATTTATATATATATACAGGCTTGTATATACTGCATTGTAGTCCAGCCAAGCCTATACCTGACTGTAGGCCATTCCTGGAGTACGTGTTCAAAGACACTTTCAGACAGGTAACTCAGTGAGGTGCAGTTCAAAAAATATTTATCGACTGTATTGTAGTCCAGCCAAGCCTATACCTGACAGTAGGCCATTCCTGGAGTACGTGTTCAAAGACACTTTCAGACAGGTGACTCAGTGAGGTGCAGTTCAAAAAATATTTATGGACTGCATTGTAGTCCAGCCAAGCCTATACCTAACTGTAGGCCATTCCTGGAGTACGTGTTCAAAGACACTTTCAGGCAGGTGACTCAGTGAGCTGCAGTTCTTTTAATATATATATACAGGCTTGTGGGCTTGTGTATATATATATATATATATAAAATCTAGCCAAGCCTTTACCTGACAGTAGGCCATTCCTGGAGTACGTGTTCAAAGACACTTTCAGGCAGGTGACTCAGTGAGGTGCAGTTCATAAAATATATATCCACTGCATTGTAGTCCAGCCAAGCCTATACCTGACAGTAGGCCATTCCTGGAGTACGTATTCAAAGACACTTTCAGACAGGTGACTCAGTGAGGTGCAGTTCAAAAAATATTTATGGACTGCATTGTAGTCCAGCCAAGCCTATACCTAACTGTAGGCCATTCCTGGAGTACGTGTTCAAAGACACTTTCAGACAGGTGACTCAGTGAGGTGCAGTTCAAAAAATATTTATTGACTGCATTGTAGTCCAGCCAAGCCTATACCTGACAGTAGGCCATTCCTGGAGTACGTGTTCAAAGACACTTTCAGGCAGGTGACTCAGTGAGGTGCAGTTCATAAAATATATATCCACTGCATTGTAGTCCAGCCAAGCCTATACCTGACAGTAGACCATTCCTGGAGTATGTGTTCAAAGATACTTTCAGGCAGGTTGCGCTCAACAAAAGTATCTGTGAGGCTTTACAGTGTTGTGCCACCACCACCACAGCCTAAGGCCCAATTTTTCTGCCCCTGTTTAACAGGTGCATGTAATTACAATTCTTGATATAATATTTCACAGCAGGGCCCTTTCCAGCGCCCAGCAAGAGTAACTGTGAGGGCTTACAGTGTTCTGGTACCACCAACACCTAAGGCCCAATTTTCCGCAGAGTGTATAGGGCAGGCCGTATAGTATATACAGACAGTCCCTATTTTCAAAAATCCGACTTACAAACGAGTCCTACTTACTAACGGAGGGAGACAACAGGAAGTGAGAGGAAATCTAACCCTAGGAAGGGAAAATGTCTCCTGTTAATATGGGAAAAAGGTGTCTCCTCCACTGATTTATCACCAATCCTTGTTTTCCTTAAAAACCCCAAATTTTCTAAATCCAATTGTCATCGGGACAGAAAGTGAGGTGAAATCTTCTGAAGAGGTGCACAGACAGCAAAACAAATGTTACAGGGGTGATAACCCTTCCCTATGTTTTCCAAAAAGCTTTAAAATAGATTTTTTTTTGGCTGGAGCTACACTTACAAAATGTACCTGTTCCAAATTACAAACAGATTCTACATAAGAACAAACCTACAGTCCCTGTCTTGTTTGGACCACCTGTATACTGCTGTTCAGAGTATATAGGGCCTGGGGGCCCAACGCCTTTTCTTTTTTTAATTTCGGTGCAGGGTTCACCTTAATATTCATACAAGACCCAAAGGGCCTGCTTATGGGCTGGGGGGGGGGGGGGGGTACCCATGCCGTTTGTCTCACTAATTTTATCCATATTGCCAGGACCCGACATTACATTACAGCCGCAAGCAGTTTTGAATGACTTTTTTTTCCTTTAGAAATGTCATTTTGTGCAGGGACTGTTCTAAACACGGGAAACACGCGCTGTACAATATTTAAAGGAATATTTCACTTTTATTTTTTCACTTTAAGCATCATTAAAATCACTGCTCCTGAAAAAACGTCCGTTTTTAAAACTTTCTTTTGCATTGATACATGTCCCCTGGGGCAGGACCCGGGTCCCCAAACCCTTTTTAGGACAATAACTTGCATATTAGCCTTTAAAATTCTCACTTTTGATTTCTCACGTTTGAGTCCCATAGACTTTAACGGTGTTCGAATGTTCGTGCGAACTTTCGGTCCATTCGCATGTTCTGGATGCAAACGGAACCATGGGGTGTTCGGACCAACCCTACTTGGTATCATACATATGGTTGGTAGTTTGGCCAATGGCACCATAGAAATGGTTGGTTGCTCAGCCCCCCACAAATAAAAAGAATTGTAGCTGGAATATCAATATCTTAGTATTTTTAGGTAAAATTTCCAATGTTTTTTTTCCATTGGCCCATCCCACTTCCCCAGATCCGACCCTTAGAGAAGTGATTGGAGGAAGTTTTATCCACCACCGATACAGAATACTTCCCAACTTTAGAAGAACTCCACCTGATGTCACCGGTGCCTCTAACTGCCCGGTACATGTGGAGAAGGTTCTGGGGGTTTGGGTAGATCACAAGCTCAATAATGTCAAGCTGCGGTTTCCAAAGTGAGCAAAGTCCTTTCTTGTATTAAGAGAGGTATGGACTCCAGAGAGAGAGAGATATAATTTTGCCCCACTGTACAAATCATTAGTAAGACCTCATCTGGAAAATGTAGTTCAGTTTTGGGCACCAGTTCTCAAAAAGGATACCAGGGAACTAGAGAAAGTGCAGAGAAGGGCAACCGAACTGATACGAGGCATGGAGGAGCTCAGCTATGAGGAAAGATTAGAGGAACTGAATTTATTCTCTCTTAAGAAGAGGAAATTAAGGGGGGATATGATCAACATGTACAAATACATAAGGGGTCCATATAGTGAACTTGGTGTTGATTTATTCACTTTAAGGTCATCACTGAGGACAAGGGGGCCCTCTTTACGTCTAGAGGAAAAGAGATTTCATCTCCAAATACGGAAAGGTTTCTTGACAGTAAGAGCTGTGAAAATGTGGAATAAACTCCCTCCAGAGGTGGTTCTGGCCAGCTCAGTAGATTGCTTTAAAAAAGGCCTGGATACTTTCCTAAATGTACAGAATATAACTGGGTACTGACATTTAGAGGTAAAGTTGATCCAGGGAAAATCTGATTGCCTCTCGGAGGATCAGGAAGGAATTTTTTCCCCTGCTGGAGCAGGGGCGGGTCCAGAGGGGGGGGGGGGCAACGGGTTAATTGCCCCCTCCGAGAATGCTGGGGAGAGGGCAGGCAGCTGGGTCCGCGGGAGAGAGAGAGCAGATGGCCGGGCAGGTGACAGTCTGAGACTGACTGTCAGTCTCAGACTATCCCCAGCCCCACCGGCCGTCCGCTCTCTCACCCGCCCACTGTCAGTCACTGACAGTGGGCGGGTGAGAGAGCGGACAGCCGGGGGGGCTGGTGACAGTCTAAGCCTGACAGTGGGGTGGGCGGATGAAAGCGGACGGCCAGTGTCTTGCCGAGAAAGTGGCCGCTGGTGACATTTAGAGAGCGGCCAGGCTGCTGGCCAATCAGGGAGCCGGCGGGCGGGGGAGCAGAGAGATGACATCATCTCTCACCGCCCGTCCTGCATCCCTGCAGTTCCGCCCTCACCGTGCAGGTAGCTACGGGCAGCAGAGAGATTACATCATCTCTCTGCTGCCTGACTGGTAATCTGCTGCCTCACCCTCTGGGAAACAGAAAGTGACAATTGTAGCTGTAGCAGGCAAGTGACAATCCGCAACGTGTGGCAGATGATGTGGCAAGTGACAATCTGCAACTGGTGGCAGGCGACATGGCAAGTGACAATCCGCAATGTGTGGCATGTGACGTGACAATCCGCATCTGGTGGCAAGGTGACGTGGCAAGTGACAATCCGCATCTGGTGGCAAGTGACAAACCGCATCTGGTGGCAAGGTGACGTGGCAAGTGACAAACCGCATCTCGTGGCAGGTGACGTGGCAAGTGCCAATTGTAGCAGGCAAGTGACAATCTGCATCTGGGGGCAGATGACGTGGAAAGTGACAATCCGCAATGTGTGGCAGGTGACGTGGCAAGGTGACAATCTGCATCTGGTGGCAGGCGATGTGGCAAGTGACAATTGTAGCAGGAAAGTGACAATCCACATCTGGGGGCAGGTGACATGGCAAGTGACAATCTGCACCGTGTGGCAGGTGAAGTGGCAAGTGACAATCCGCATCTGGTGGCAGGCAACGTGGCAAGTGACACGCTTGGGGCTCCCACTGATTCTGCATTATGGTGAGTTGAACTATTTCATTTTATATAACAATGTAATAATAAAAGAAAAAATGCACTTCAATCATCCTAACACCATAACAACCATGGTGCTGTGATGATTGAAGTGCTAACACCGGCCATTTCCCTGATAAATTCCCCCCAAAAAACGTATTTTCTGGCAGTGCCCCTCCCGAGACTAGGCTCTGGATCCGCCCCTGTGCTGGAGCAAATTGGGTCATGCTTTGCTGGGGTTTTTCGCCTTCCTCTGGATCCACTGTGGGTATAGGTTTGTGTATACGAGATTGTATTTTTTATTTTTTTTGGTTGAACTTGATGGACTTGTGTCTTTTTTCAACCTGACTAACTATGTAACTATGTGGAGAAATTTAGCTGTGGGCAGAGTCCTTGCTGATCAGATTCTATCCAGGAAAACCTAAAGAAGCTTACCATCATCCGAGTTGCGTGCAGACACATAGTTTGTCAGGGTATCAGGAGATTGTGCCTTAGCTGCTCCCCAATTGCAGTAAAAATATAATTTCTTGTATGAAATGTCAACAGTGCAGCTTCTCTGAGGGATAATCAGACTTCTATTTAACGCTCCTCGCTCTTCTCTTCGCCACAAACGTGTGATAATACCTGAGCTGTATAAAGACAAAGTTGTTAGAGAGGTTCCTAGACGGATTTCTGCGTGACCTTCGCGCGGTTCTCCCTACCTTCTCCTCTCCACTCCGGCTTTGGTGTACGCTCGGCGGTGATATAATGAGCTCCGAGCCGCCATCTTGTCCCGCCGCACTCCGTCTTACTGTAAGCGATCTCCTGGCACAAAGTCGATATCTAATTCTCTGTAAAGCGTCTCCGGCGATGATTGGGAATAATGGATTGTCTGCTGGCGAGTCGGGTGCTCCTATCGCCGCCTGTCGGATGTAATGAAATATTCTGCTTTAACGGTTCTTGAATCAGCGACGGGCGTCCATCAAACAGCGTGGGAGCGTCGATCGGGGGCCTGAGCGCGCTGCCGCCTCTCTGTGATCAGTGGAATAATTCTCCCTTATTGATGGTCAGTGTCTGGCTGCTCCTTTATTTTTCATAATAAACTTTTATTAACTTTGTGTCCGTGGAAGGAAGAGAAGGTATATCAGAGTCAATATATAAACCTAGCGATGTGTGTACAGCTCTTGTATACATCACATAGGAGAACAATATATTCCAACAAGAAAAATACAGCGCAAAAACGAAGGGGCCACATCGGGACGGGGGTGGGGGTTGACATTTTTCCTGCTCAAATACCTGGGTCGCTGGTGGTGGTATGGCCCTTGTAGGGCGGGCGGACTCTCAATGGGTATATGGTTTAACAAGTTATACTGTAAAATACGATCTGAGGTTGTCTACAGTTAATGATCTAGAGCAGGGGTCTCCAAACTTTCTAAAAAAAAAGTGGCCAGTTTATTGTTCTTCAGATTTTAGGGGGGCCGGACTGTGGCCAGCGGGAGTGAATATTTTCTGGGCATCAGTGGGAGTAAAAGGAAAAGGGTAGGGGAGCGCAAGAAAATATTATATAAATCAAAAAGAAACTAATTATTGTTCAATATATCCAAAAAAATACATTCAAGTAATGGATACCAGCCTGCTTGAGTGAAAAAGTTTTGAATAGACAAAAACATTCCCTGAAAACAAATTATATATATATGTGTTCAGTAGTGATCTTAGCACATAATCAAAAAGACATATTCAATAAATCAAATAAAGTAAAGTGAAAAGTCCAACAAAATTCAAAAGTTGATTGTGATGAAATCCTGATGTGAATCTTGATATCAGAAAGAGTGAGCAGCAAAATCCCTTCACCATCACTGAGAATAACACACCAATGTGCTCATGGGAATAGGTGTACGCTTACCAGATGGAGTTGACCAATTTAATTAAAAAAAGGTCAAATAGGCTTTAGCAAGATA
Source organism: Lithobates septentrionalis (assembly GCA_037952835.1). NCBI lineage: Eukaryota > Metazoa > Chordata > Amphibia > Anura > Ranidae > Lithobates > Lithobates septentrionalis. The sequence continues at coordinate 96,880 of JBBDGP010002975.1, forward strand.
ATGCTTGCTGCAATGGAAGGAATAAACCAGACTCTTGTCCTCACATCACAGGGTCTCACGCATGGGATATAAAATAGATGGAGAGGAACCGAACATAGTGTAACACCATTTATTTAAAAATACAAATAAAAACAAAGCATAGCCAAATGGCTACTCACATAGAAGGTGCCATCGCCCGGCACTGAGGCTAGGAAGCGTATCTTTTGGAGTGAGAAAATCAGCTCCGTGTGGAGGGATTCCCAAATGGTCGCGGCAACGGCGTGCGTTCCACCTTCGACGGACAAGCGAACCACGGAAGCCGGATGTGATGTAATTGCGTGACCAAGTACCGCCTCGACGTACGTTTCGTTAAACACGTCTTCAGGAAGCGTACTTTGGTCACTTAAGGAGAGACTTTAAATAATGTTGAATTTGCATAAGGGGAGGGGTTGAATGCTTCCCAGCCACAGTGCCTTATTCAGAACACCGTACAACCGTCTCCAACAACATCCGCAAACAAAGCGGTTCAGTAAAACTTCCACAACGAAATTGAATAATCTTAAATACTAGTACAAATGGAAAATATATATTTCAAAAGGACACCATATTAGTGATGCTATATTTTGCCAACTACTGGCTGCTAAAAAATAAAAAGCTAATGAAAAATTGGTAATGAATGATAAAAATTGAATAATGGCATTCTCACAATTGGAATTTAAAAAATCTAGAAAAAATGGCAGATACCCAACAGTTGCATGGATAAGGGCAAATTTAATAAAAAATATATATATATATATACCCTCAAAAACGGCATCAAAAAATTTTTTTTGGTACCGGTTACCTTGGATAACTAATTCAGAGGAGAAGATTGATATAATAAGGATCAGACAGAAAAACTAATCATTGGTCAAAAAACAATTAAGGTCCAGTTCGATATTTAAGCCATGTGGCTGCATCGTTTGTAAACGGTACAGCCACTGGGTCTCATTTTGAGAAACAGCCTTTTTAAGATCAGTGCCTCTCCAATTGGGGGCAATCTTATCAATACCGTAAAAAGTGAGTAAACGGGGGTCCCTATTGTGGACCATGCGAAAGTGGCGTGATACGCTGTGATTCAAAAAGCCTTTAGAAATATTAGCTACATGTTCGTTAATACGAACCCTCAATTTGCGGGTGGTACGCCCCACATACTGGATTGAACATGGGCACTCCAGCACATATGTGACATAGCTGGAATTACATGTGATCAGGGGTTTTATAGAGAATTCTTGTTGGGTGACTTTAGAATGAAATTTGGAAATCTTTTTCCCTACTCGATTGGTGGTGCGACAAGCTTTACATCTCGTGCAATAATGGAAACCCGATCCGTCCAGGAAAGTAGAAGGTTTCCTGGGAGGATCGGGTACGTTGGGGGCTATCATATTCCTAAGTCCCGGTGCCCGTCTATAGATAAACTTCGGTCTCGGGGGGAGTAAAGTCTGTAAGTCTCTATCCCTACAAAGTATAGGCCAGTATTTTTGGAATATTTTCTCCACTCCTTTGTACTGACGATGAAAACCTGATATAAAGGGGATGTCCCCCAGGGAGGGTACTTTGTCCTTAGGGACTAGAAGAGAGTCTCTATTCATGGCCAAAACTTGGTTTTTGGTCTTAGTGAGATTATTAAGAGAATAGCCCTTCTCATGAAACCTATGGGTGAGGATCTCGGATTGTGTATGGTAGTCAACAATGTCATCACAATTTCTCCTGATGCGCATATACTGCCCCTTCGGGACTGCTCCCAACCATTGTGGGTGGTGACAGCTATTGACTGGTACAAATCCATTGCGGTCAGTAGCCTTAAAAAAAGTTTTAGAGACCAACCTATCCCCTTGTTTGGTTAGAGTGAGATCTAGATAATTAATAGTATCCCAACTGGATTCAGCAGTAAACTTGAGTCCATAGGAGTTGTTGTTCAGACCCAAAAGGAATTTTTGAAAATCAGATATAGTGCCCTCCCACAAAAGAATGACGTCGTCAATGTACCTTTTATAGTATTTTAACGATTTGTTAGGTTGGTAATAGATGGTTTCCTGTTCCCATTTGTTGAGCACTATATTTGCTACACTGGGGGCATACCTAGCCCCCATAGCAACTCCTTTTACTTGGTTGAAGAACTGATGGAGTGCCCAAAAATAATTGTTCCCCATGGCCAACTTCAATCCTTCAACCAGAAATTCTATTTGCAACAGTTTAAGTTTTGATTGATCCATAAGTGCTAGTTTCACTGCTACCAGGGCATCTTGTTGTTTAATATTGGTATAGAGTGATTCTATATCAATAGTCACTAAGAGAGTGTTTGCAGATATTGTAATACCTTGTAAGGATTGAATCAGATCTCGGCTATCTTTCAAATATGATTGTCCACAGATGACCAGTGGCTGTAGGTAAATATCCAAATATTCTCCTACGCGGGAAAATAGAGACCCTATCCCGCTCACTATGGGTCGACCGGGAGGTTTTTCTTTGCATTTGTGTATCTTGGGTAATATATATAAAACTGGAATGCGTGGGGCTCGGGGAATAAGATAGTGGGCTTCCTTTTTGTTCAGAATATTTAACTGTAGACCCTTGTTTACCCAACAAGAGAGCTGTGTTGTATATTGTGGTGTAGGGTCTGACAACAAGGGTTTGTAGGTGGTGGTATCTTGTAATAATCTTTGCATCTCCAAATTATAATTCTCTTTGCTAAGGACTACTACTCCTCCCCCTTTATCCGCCGGTCGGACTACTATTTGTTTATTATTTTCTAATTTTTTAATACCTTCACGGATAGACTGGTTGGCACCAAGTTTTGGGATTTTTAGTGATCTTACTTCCTCTTGGACCATATTTTTAAACACTTCAATATGGTGATGAGTGTTTTTCTTAGGATTAAATACTGAGTTGTTCTTGAGTCCACTGTGCAAATAAGTGGTCTCGATCCCATTGGGAGGGGAAGGGGTATTTGGTTGTGAAGAAAAATGTTTTTTGATATTCAGTTTCCTGATAAATTTCTCTATATCAACAAATATGTCAAACTTGTTGATATTTTTACTGGGTGCAAATTTTAGCCCTTGCGATAATACCAATAATTCTTCCTCTGAGAGATCTACTCCAGATAAATTAAAAATCCCTGTATTCAATTGTCCCGTTTTCTTTTTCTTTCTCCTTCTCCCTCTGCTACCTCTTTTTCTGTAGGTTCTTTGGAAAATTGGGGTGTAGTGGGTGGGATCCTGTAGGGTCCTTTCCATTCCCTCCATTCCCCCCCTGGTTGATGATAATTGTATGAATTATAGGGTCGACCTCGATGGTTACCTCTATAATTACCTCTAGGGGGTCTAGGTTGGTAATAATTGGGTTCTGGATTATGATATTGATAATCATAATCAGATGGTCTATTAGACAAAGGTGCAAACCTGTTATATGTAGGTACCATATATGGTGCTGGATAAGGATAATTATTATGATTCTGTGGGGGGTAATTTTTTCCCCTCTGAGGGGGATTAGTTTTGGGGTGAGAGGCTGCTTTATTAGGGGTTCTCGCTGAAGTGTGAGGAGTCGCCCTTTTATTGAAGTCTTTGGTTAATTGACTAACCGCATTATGCATCTCCAGGTCTCGCTCAGCTGGGGGTGCATTGGAATTATTTGGGATTAAATCAGTTTGCCACTTATACACCTGATTCTGTTCAAAGTCTTTAATATCTCTCTGGTATTTCTTGAGTTTCTTCTGCTGAATGTCAGTATCATATTTGGACAAATGGGTATGCAACTGTTGGGCTTTATCTAAAAATTCCTTAGTTCCTTGGAATGGTTCCATTTTTTCTTTAAGCTCAGAAATTTTGGCTTCGAGGATGCGTCCCTTGGCTTGACGCCTCCTAACCATCATTTGCATGAGTTTTTGCTCGCAAGCATTGAAAAACTGGAACCATTCGTCTAAAAGTGTAGGGTCCTCAACTCCATCATTAGGGTAAATATCCCACCGTAATCTCCTGGGGGTGAGGTTTTTTTCAATATATAAATCAAAAGAGGCTATGTCCCACCATAGCCTGACCTGTTTCTCCATATCTGATTGTAGTTGTTTAAAACCTATTTCAAGATCTAAATTAGGGCTGGGTGCTTTTTGAAATAATTCTTCAATATTAATCTGGCGTCCTTTCATAAAATTAAAGACGTCCATGGCTGCGTGAATAAAGATCCCAAAAAAGAAACAATAAATTTTGGAAACAAACCAGTGAATAGATGAGTGATTCCGCGCCACAAAATATAAATAATAAATGGTAAATATTGCATCAAATTGCATATTTGATATAAATCAAAAAGAAACTAATTATTGTTCAATACCAAGGCTGGTATCCATTACTTGAATGTATTTTTTTGGATATATTGAACAATAATTAGTTTCTTTTTGATTTATATAATATTTTCTTGCGCTCCCCTACCCTTTTCCTTTTTTTCACATGTATGCATCAATGATTCCATTCATTTTTGTTTAGGGTGTAGCTGCAATATTTACCATTTATTATTTATATTTTGTGGCGCGGAATCACTCATCTATTCACTGGTTTGTTTCCAAAATTTATTGTTTCTTTTTTGGGATCTTTATTCACGCAGCCATGGACGTCTTTAATTTTATGAAAGGACGCCAGATTAATATTGAAGAATTATTTCAAAAAGCACCCAGCCCTAATTTAGATCTTGAAATAGGTTTTAAACAACTACAATCAGATATGGAGAAACAGGTCAGGCTATGGTGGGACATAGCCTCTTTTGATTTATATATTGAAAAAAACCTCACCCCCAGGAGATTACGGTGGGATATTTACCCTAATGATGGAGTTGAGGACCCTACACTTTTAGACGAATGGTTCCAGTTTTTCAATGCTTGCGAGCAAAAACTCATGCAAATGATGGTTAGGAGGCGTCAAGCCAAGGGACGCATCCTCGAAGCCAAAATTTCTGAGCTTAAAGAAAAAATGGAACCATTCCAAGGAACTAAGGAATTTTTAGATAAAGCCCAACAGTTGCATACCCATTTGTCCAAATATGATACTGACATTCAGCAGAAGAAACTCAAGAAATACCAGAGAGATATTAAAGACTTTGAACAGAATCAGGTGTATAAGTGGCAAACTGATTTAATCCCAAATAATTCCAATGCACCCCCAGCTGAGCGAGACCTGGAGATGCATAATGCGGTTAGTCAATTAACCAAAGACTTCAATAAAAGGGCGACTCCTCACACTTCAGCGAGAACCCCTAATAAAGCAGCCTCTCACCCCAAAACTAATCCCCCTCAGAGGGGAAAAAATTACCCCCCACAGAATCATAATAATTATCCTTATCCAGCACCATATATGGTACCTACATATAACAGGTTTGCACCTTTGTCTAATAGACCATCTGATTATGATTATCAATATCATAATCCAGAACCCAATTATTACCAACCTAGACCCCCTAGAGGTAATTATAGAGGTAACCATCGAGGTCGACCCTATAATTCATACAATTATCATCAACCAGGGGGGGAATGGAGGGAATGGAAAGGACCCTACAGGATCCCACCCACTACACCCCAATTTTCCAAAGAACCTACAGAAAAAGAGGTAGCAGAGGGAGAAGGAGAAAGAAAAAGAAAACGGGACAATTGAATACAGGGATTTTTAATTTATCTGGAGTAGATCTCTCAGAGGAAGAATTATTGGTATTATCGCAAGGGCTAAAATTTGCACCCAGTAAAAATATCAACAAGTTTGACATATTTGTTGATATAGAGAAATTTATCAGGAAACTGAATATCAAAAAACATTTTTCTTCACAACCAAATACCCCTTCCCCTCCCAATGGGATCGAGACCACTTATTTGCACAGTGGACTCAAGAACAACTCAGTATTTAATCCTAAGAAAAACACTCATCACCATATTGAAGTGTTTAAAAATATGGTCCAAGAGGAAGTAAGATCACTAAAAATCCCAAAACTTGGTGCCAACCAGTCTATCCGTGAAGGTATTAAAAAATTAGAAAATAATAAACAAATAGTAGTCCGACCGGCGGATAAAGGGGGAGGAGTAGTAGTCCTTAGCAAAGAGAATTATAATTTGGAGATGCAAAGATTATTACAAGATACCACCACCTACAAACCCTTGTTGTCAGACCCTACACCACAATATACAACACAGCTCTCTTGTTGGGTAAACAAGGGTCTACAGTTAAATATTCTGAACAAAAAGGAAGCCCACTATCTTATTCCCCGAGCCCCACGCATTCCAGTTTTATATATATTACCCAAGATACACAAATGCAAAGAAAAACCTCCCGGTCGACCCATAGTGAGCGGGATAGGGTCTCTATTTTCCCGCGTAGGAGAATATTTGGATATTTACCTACAGCCACTGGTCATCTGTGGACAATCATATTTGAAAGATAGCCGAGATCTGATTCAATCCTTACAAGGTATTACAATATCTGCAAACACTCTCTTAGTGACTATTGATATAGAATCACTCTATACCAATATTAAACAACAAGATGCCCTGGTAGCAGTGAAACTAGCACTTATGGATCAATCAAAACTTAAACTGTTGCAAATAGAATTTCTGGTTGAAGGATTGAAGTTGGCCATGGGGAACAATTATTTTTGGGCACTCCATCAGTTCTTCAACCAAGTAAAAGGAGTTGCTATGGGGGCTAGGTATGCCCCCAGTGTAGCAAATATAGTGCTCAACAAATGGGAACAGGAAACCATCTATTACCAACCTAACAAATCGTTAAAATACTATAAAAGGTACATTGACGACGTCATTCTTTTGTGGGAGGGCACTATATCTGATTTTCAAAAATTCCTTTTGGGTCTGAACAACAACTCCTATGGACTCAAGTTTACTGCTGAATCCAGTTGGGATACTATTAATTATCTAGATCTCACTCTAACCAAACAAGGGGATAGGTTGGTCTCTAAAACTTTTTTTAAGGCTACTGACCGCAATGGATTTGTACCAGTCAATAGCTGTCACCACCCACAATGGTTGGGAGCAGTCCCGATGGGGCAGTATATGCGCATCAGGAGAAATTGTGATGACATTGTTGACTACCATACACAATCCGAGATCCTCACCCATAGGTTTCATGAGAAGGGCTATTCTCTTAATAATCTCACTAAGACCAAAAACCAAGTTTTGGCCATGAATAGAGACTCTCTTCTAGTCCCTAAGGACAAAGTACCCTCCCTGGGGGACATCCCCTTTATATCAGGTTTTCATCGTCAGTACAAAGGAGTGGAGAAAATATTCCAAAAATACTGGCCTATACTTTGTAGGGATAGAGACTTACAGACTTTACTCCCCCCGAGACCGAAGTTTATCTATAGACGGGCACCGGGACTTAGGAATATGATAGCCCCCAACGTACCCGATCCTCCCAGGAAACCTTCTACTTTCCTGGACGGATCGGGTTTCCATTATTGCACGAGATGTAAAGCTTGTCGCACCACCAATCGAGTAGGGAAAAAGATTTCCAAATTTCATTCTAAAGTCACCCAACAAGAATTCTCTATAAAACCCCTGATCACATGTAATTCCAGCTATGTCACATATGTGCTGGAGTGCCCATGTTCAATCCAGTATGTGGGGCGTACCACCCGCAAATTGAGGGTTCGTATTAACGAACATGTAGCTAATATTTCTAAAGGCTTTTTGAATCACAGCGTATCACGCCACTTTCGCATGGTCCACAATAGGGACCCCCGTTTACTCACTTTTTACGGTATTGATAAGATTGCCCCCAATTGGAGAGGCACTGATCTTAAAAAGGCTGTTTCTCAAAATGAGACCCAGTGGCTGTACCGTTTACAAACGATGCAGCCACATGGCTTAAATATCGAACTGGACCTTAATTGTTTTTTGACCAATGATTAGTTTTTCTGTCTGATCCTTATTATATCAATCTTCTCCTCTGAATTAGTTATCCAAGGTAACCGGTACCAAAAAAAAAAAAAAAATTTTTTGATGCCGTTTTTGAGGGTATATATATATATATATTTTTTATTAAATTTGCCCTTATCCATGCAACTGTTGGGTATCTGCCATTTTTTCTAGATTTTTTAAATTCCAATTGTGAGAATGCCATTATTCAATTTTTATCATTCATTACCAATTTTTCATTAGCTTTTTATTTTTTAGCAGCCAGTAGTTGGCAAAATATAGCATCACTAATATGGTGTCCTTTTGAAATATATATTTTCCATTTGTACTAGTATTTAAGATTATTCAATTTCGTTGTGGAAGTTTTACTGAACCGCTTTGTTTGCGGATGTTGTTGGAGACGGTTGTACGGTGTTCTGAATAAGGCACTGTGGCTGGGAAGCATTCAACCCCTCCCCTTATGCAAATTCAACATTATTTAAAGTCTCTCCTTAAGTGACCAAAGTACGCTTCCTGAAGACGTGTTTAACGAAACGTACGTCGAGGCGGTACTTGGTCACGCAATTACATCACATCCGGCTTCCGTGGTTCGCTTGTCCGTCGAAGGTGGAACGCACGCCGTTGCCGCGACCATTTGGGAATCCCTCCACACGGAGCTGATTTTCTCACTCCAAAAGATACGCTTCCTAGCCTCAGTGCCGGGCGATGGCACCTTCTATGTGAGTAGCCATTTGGCTATGCTTTGTTTTTATTTGTATTTTTAAATAAATGGTGTTACACTATGTTCGGTTCCTCTCCATCTATTTTATATCCCATGCGTGAGACCCTGTGATGTGAGGACAAGAGTCTGGTTTATTCCTTCCATTGCAGCAAGCATTATCTTGCTAAAGCCTATTTGACCTTTTTTTAATTAAATTGGTCAACTCCATCTGGTAAGCGTACACCTATTCCCATGAGCACATTGGTGTGTTATTCTCAGTGATGGTGAAGGGATTTTGCTGCTCACTCTTTCTGATATCAAGATTCACATCAGGATTTCATCACAATCAACTTTTGAATTTTGTTGGACTTTTCACTTTACTTTATTTGATTTATTGAATATGTCTTTTTGATTATGTGCTAAGATCACTACTGAACACATATATATATAATTTGTTTTCAGGGAATGTTTTTGTCTATTCAAAACTTTTTCACTCAAGCAGGCTGGTATCCATTACTTGAATGTATTTTTTTTTGGATATATTGAACAATAATTAGTTTCTTTTTGATTTATATAATATTTTCTTGCGCTCCCCTACCCTTTTCCTTTTTTTCACATGTATGCATCAATGATTCCATTCATTTTTGTTTAGGGTGTAGCTGCAATATTTACCATTTATTATTTATATTTTGTGGCGCGGAATCACTCATCTATTCATCAGTGGGAGTAAGCATCGCCGCATTTGGTATTAGGAGAAGGAATTGTGCCCCATCGTTGGTGTCATTGGGAGGAATAGTGCCTCATTGTTGGTGTCATTGGGAGGAATAGTGCCCCATTGTTGGTGTCATTGGGAGGAATAGTGCCCCGTCGTTGGTATCATTGGGAGGAATAGTGCCCCATCGTTGGTATCATTGGGAGGAATAGTGCCCCATCATTTGTATCATTGGGAGGACAAGTGCTCCGTTGATGGTATCATTGGGAGGAATAGTGCCCCATCATTCGTATCATTGGGAGGAATAGTGCCCCATCGTTGGTAACTTTGGGAGGAATAGGGCCCCATCGTTGGTATCATTGGGATGAATAGTGCCCTATTGTTGGTATCATTGGGAGGAATAGTGCCCCATCATTCGTATCATTGGGAGGAATAGTGTCCCATTGTTGGTATCATTGGGAGGAATAGTGCCCCGTCATTGGTATCATTGGGAGAAATAGTGCCCCGTCGATGGTATCATTGGGAGGAATAGTGCCCCATTGTTGGTATCATTGGGAGGAATAGTGCCCCATCGTTGGTATCATTGGGAGGAATAGTGCCCTATTGTTGGTATCATTGGGAGGAATAGTGCCCCGTCGTTGGTATCATTGGGAGGAATAATGCCGTATCATTGGGAGGAATTGCGCCCCCGCAATGGTATCATTGGGAGGAATAGTGCCCCATTGTTGGTATCATTGGGAGGTATAGTGCCCCATTGTTGGTATCATTGGGAGGTATAGTGCCCCATTGTTGGTATCATTGGGAGGTATAGTGCCCTGTCATTGGTATCATGCCTCATCGATGGTATCATTAGGAGGAATAGTGCCCCATTGTTGGTATCATTGGGAGGAATAATGCCCCGTCATTGGTATCATTGGGAGGAATAGTGCCCCGTCGTTGGTATCATTGGGAGGAATAATGCCCCGTCGTTGGTATCATTGGGAGGAATAATGCCCCCTCGTTGGTATCATTGGGAGGAATAGTGCCCCGTCGTTGGTATCATTGGGAGGAATAGTGCCCTGTCGTTGGTATCATTGGGAGAAATAATGCCCCGTCGTTGGTATCATTGGGAGGAATAGTGCCCCGTCCATGGTATCATTGGGAGGAATAGTGCCCCGTCAATGGTATCATTGGGAGGAATAGTGCCCCATTGTTGGTATCATTGGGAGGAATAGTGCCCCATTGTTAGTATCATTGGGAGGTATAGTGCCCCGTCGTTGGTATCATTGGGAGGAATAGTGCCCCGTCAATGGTATCATTGGGAGGAATAGTGCCCCATTGTTGGTATCATTGGGAGGTAAAGTGCCCTGTCGTTGGTATCATGCCTCATCGATGGTATCATTGGGAGGAATAGCGCCCCATTGTTGATGTCAGTTGGTAGAATAGTGTCTCATATCAGTGGGAGGAATAGTACCCCAAGGGCCAGATAAAGGCAAGCACAGGGCCGCATCTGGCTCCTGGGCCGCAGTTTGGAGACCGCTGATCTAGTGCATACTGAGTTTTTACAATGTAACCAACGCACCCAAGTGTTGTAGCAAGCATCCTAATTGCCATTCATCTATTCCGCCACTGGTGGCAGTCTAGAGCAGGGGTCTCCAAACTTTCTTAACTAATGTCTAGTCTACTGTCCTTCAGACTTTAGGGGCAACAGACTATGGCCAGTGGGGGTAGAAAATGCCCAGAAATCAGTGGGATTAAACAATGCCTTAGGCTTGGTTGCCAGTGGGAGTAAGAAAATTACATTTTCCTGACCTGTGGTCAGTAGGAGGAGAAATAGTGCCCCATCATTGGTATTGGTGGGAGGAATAGTGCCCGATCGAGGGTGTCAGTGGAAGGCATAGTGCCCGATCGATGGTGTCAGTGGAAGGCATAGTGCCCCATCATTGGTGTCAGTGTGAGGAATAGTGCCCCATCATTGGTGTTAGTGGGAGGAAGAGTGCCCGATCGATGGTGTCAGTGTAAGAAAAATAGCGCCCCATCGATGGTGTCAGTGGATAGAATAGTGCCACATTGTTGGTGTCAGTGAAAGGAATAGTGCTCCATCGTTCGGTGCAAATGAAAGAAATGTGTTCCAGGTTGGTCTCCACTGAAACACACCCCACACACCTTCCAACAGGGTGCTCACCCAGCCCGTATGCTGCACTAGAAGCAAGAAGAATGTCCGGAAGGCCGCACTCCCTGACTATCCACTTTATTGTACATTAGGCAGGACGAGACACAGTGGAGGAGAGATAGGCTGATACGTTTTGCACTTTCAGCGCTTATTCATTCATGCGCGAAATGTGTCAACCTCTCTCTCCTCCACTGTCTCTTGTTCTGCTATGGATTTTATGTCTAATGTACAATAAAGTGGATCGTTAGGGAGTGCGGCCGTCTGGACATTCTTCGTGTGCCCCATCGTTGGTGTCAGTGGAGGGAATAGTGCCCCATTGTTCATATCTGTGGAAGGAATAGTCCTCCATTGATGGTGTCAGTGGCAGGAATAGTGAACCATCGATGGTGTCAGTGGCAGGAATAGAGCCCCATTAATGGTGCCAGTGGGCGTAATAGTGCCCCATCGGTGGTGTCAGTGGAAGGAATAGTGACCCATCATTGGTATCAGTGGGAAGAATAATAGCCCATTGTTGGTGTCAGAAGAAGGAATGTTGCCTTGCATCAGTAGGAGGAATATGCCCCAAGGAACAGATAAAGGCAAGCAAGGGACCATATCAGTCCCACAGGCCATGGTTTAAAGACCACTGGTCTAGAGCAATGGTTCTCAACCTCTTTTAAAACCAGAGCCCAGTAAATTCTTCCAAACTTTGCATGCCCCAACAGTAAAGCATAACGGATTTACTCACACAGGCTCTGGATGGGTCTGTGGAGGTGGTTTGGGGACTCTGCAGTTGACTTGGTGGCCTTGTAGGGGGATGAGGTATCTGGAGTTGAATGGGGATCACTGTTGGAGGCTGAAGTCCCGATGAAGGGCTGGAGGCTCTGCAGCAGGCAGGGGAGCACTGTGGGAGGTTGGAGGCACTGTGGGACACTGTTGGAGGTTGGGGGCACTATGGAGGGCTAGAGACTCTGCAGCAGGCAGGGGCACTATGGGGGAAGGGGACTGCAGGATACTGCTGGAGGTTGGGGGCCCTATGGAGGGCTGTAGGTTCTGCAGCATGTAAGGGGGCACTGTGGGACACTGTGGGGGGCACAATTAAAGGCTGGAGGTTTTGCAGCACGTAGGGTGGCACTGTGGGAGGTTAAAGGGGCACTGTGAGACACTGTTGGAGGTTTGGGGCACTATAGAGGGCTGGAGGCTCTGCAGCTAGTAGGGGGGGGGGGCTGTGGGGGGTTGAGGGGGCAGTGTAAGACACAGTTGAAAGTTGGGGGCATTATGGAAGGTTGCAGGCTATTCAGCAGGTAGGATTGACTGTGGGAGGTTGGGGGCACTATGGAGGGTTGGAGGTTCTGCAGGAGGCAGAGGGGCACTGTGGGAGGTTGGAGGCACTGTGGAACACTGTTGGGGGCACTATGGAGGGTTGGAGGTTCTGCAGCAGGCAGGGGGGCACTGTGGGAGGTTGGGGGCACTGTGCGACACTGTTGGGGGCACTATGGAGGGTTGGAGGTTCTGCAGCAGGCAGGGGGGCACTGTGGGAGGTTGGAGGCACTGTTGGGGGCACTATGGAGGGTTGGAGGTTCTGCAGCAGGCAGGGGGGCACTGTGGGAAGTTGGAGGCACTGTTGGGGGCACTATGGAGGGTTGGAGGTTCTGCAGGAGGCAGAGGGGCACTGTGGGAGGTTGGAGGCACTGTGGAACACTGTTGGGGGCACTATGGAGGGTTGGAGGTTCTGCAGCAGGCAGGGGGGCACTGTGGGAGGTTGGGGGCACTGTGCGACACTGTTGGGGGCACTATGGAGGGTTGGAGGTTCTGCAGCAGGCAGGGGGGCACTGTGGGAGGTTGGAGGCACTGTTGGGGGCACTATGGAGGGTTGGAGGTTCTGCAGCAGGCAGGGGGGCACTGTGGGAAGTTGGAGGCACTGTTGGGGGCACTATGGAGGGTTGGAGGTTCTGCAGGAGGCAGAGGGGCACTGTGGGAGGTTGGAGGCACTGTGGAACACTGTTGGGGGCACTATGGAGGGGGCGAGGTCCTGCAGCAGGCAGGGGAGCACTGTAGGAGATTGAAGGCACTTTGGGACACTGTTGAAAGGTTACATTTAACTTCATGGGTGATCCATCGGGGAGGGTGACACCATCATTTGGTTTTGGAATGGTTTTGGCAGTTGGGTCAAGCTGGGAGTTTCATTGGGGGAATATCCCTGCTCACCAAGACGTTAAAAAAGCAAAGATTGGACCCAACTTGGAAGACTAAACTGAAATCTTAGTTTTCGGTGGAATTAATCTTTACTAACAGAATTGTAGAAATTGATTGCGCTATAAAATCAGAATCTTGTTTTTGTGAGATTCTGCTGTCACCTAGTGGACGAAATCCAGATTAATTGTATGACCGATCTGCACATGGAGATGTAATTTCCACATTTATTGTGTATATTCCGCTCTTTTCATTATTTATGTTTGTGAAGAATTATTGTCATCGACCTACCAAGCATAATTGATTGAAATTCCAGCAATGACTGTATAAAATGAAGAACATTTGTCATCAAACCTCTAGTCCCCCTCCTCCATCCCCTCCAGGTTCTGCGGTTACATTGTGACTCATTACACAAACCACAATTTTCTCAGTAATCTTTAATAGAACATCGATACAAAATAACATGAATTGTGTTTTCTTCTAGGGGACGACCTGATGCGCTGTGTGGACCTCTACAACCAAGCGCAGTCCAAATGGTTCGAAGAGATGGTGACCACCACTCTGGTAGGTCTTTCATTTTAATATTTAGGAGTATATAGGATTTTTTTTTTTTAATGTTTAGGACCAAAAAGCATTTAGTAAGAGTTTACACAGTACATCCCCCCCTAGTGGCCTGACCCCCACCACACAGCCCCAAAGTCTGCACCTACTTTTTTATTCATAGTACAGCCCCACCTAGTGGCCTGACCTCCACTACATGGCCCCAAAGTCTGCATCTTCTTTCTGTTCATAATACAGAACCCCCTAGTGGCCTGACACCCCCCCCCCCCCCCCACACACACACACACACACAGCCCCATAGTCCGCGACTCCTTTCTATTCATAATACAGAACCCCCTATTGGCCTGACCCCCAGCACACAGCCCCATAGTCCTAACCTCCTTTCTATTCATAATACAGAACCCCCCTATTGGCCTGACCCCCACCACACAGCCCCATAGTCCGCGCCTCCTTTCTATTCATAATACAGCCCCACCTAGTGGCCTGACCCCCACCACACAGCCACATAGTCCTAACCTCCTTTCTATTCATAATACAGAACCCCCTATTGGCCTGACCCCCACCACACAGCCCCATAGTCCGCGCCTCCTTTCTATTCATAATACAGCCCCACCTAGTGGCCTGACCCCCACCACACAGCCCCATAGTCCGCGACTCCTTTCTGTTCATAATACAGAACCCCCTATTGGCCTGACCCCCACCACACAGCCCCATAGTCCGCGCCTCCTTTCTATTCATAATACAGCCCCACCTAGTGGCCTGACCCCCACAACACAGCCCCATAGTCCGCGCCTCCTTTCTATTCATAATACAGCTCCCCTAGTGGCCTGACTTCCACCACACAGGCCCAGAGTCTGCATCTTCTTTCTGTTCACAATACAGCCCCACCTAGTGGCCTGCTCTCCACCACCAAGCCCTATAGTCAGCATCTTCTTTCTGTTCATAATACAGAACCCCCTAGTGGCCTGACCTCTATCACAGAGCCCCATAGTCCATGCCTCCTTTCTTCTCATAATATAGCCCCACCTAGTGGCCTGACCTCCACCACACAGCCCCATAGTCCTCACCTCCTTTCTATTCATAATACAGCCCCCCTAGTGGCCTGACCCCCACCACACAGCCCCAGAGTCTGCACCTCCTTTCTATTCATAATACATAACCCCTGATTTCCCTGACCCCCAGCACACAGCCCCACAGTTCTCAGCTCCTTTCTATTCATAATACAGCTCCCCCTATTGGCCTGACCTCCACCACACAGCCCCATAGTCCTCACATCCTTTCTATTCATAATACAGCTCCCCTAGTGGCCTGACCCCCAGCACACAGCCCCATAGTCCTCACCTCCTTTCTATTCATAATACAGCCCCCCCCCCAGTTGCCTGATCCCCACCACACATCCTCAGGGTAAGGCGGATTGAAAAATCCGGAGTGATGTTGCCATGGTTTCAAGAAGCAGAAGTTCGATTTCTCAGTGTTAATAAATGTCAAATGTCTTCGGGTTGGAATGGAAAAGCGATGATTTCAAATGGGTTTTTAGAGCCTTTGGGTGTTCAATATAAATGGCACTAAGTGAAAGTATGAAACACCCGGAATGGGACGATGTTCCTCTGTAATCCTGATTTCTGTTCCCGCAGGAACTGGAGCGATTGGAGGTGGAGCGGGTGGAGATGATCCGGCAGCACCTTTGTCAGTACACACAGCTACGCCATGAAACGGACATGTTCAACCAAAGCGTGAGTCCCCCCGAGATGTTCATGTTTTGTCCAGTGCAGGGCGTTTAATGCACTCATTGATGTCCGTTATGCCGCATGCTAATGTGCGTTGCGTTATGGCAACCTATTCAATCGAATGGGCTCCCTAATGCACCAAAAAGGTGTATGTACTTTTTTTTTTTTTCATGCAAGTGCGTTCGTGGAATGCAACAACAACACATACATTGGTAAGGTGCATTGGGGTGCCATTAAGAATGAATGGCTCCATGGCAGACCAAGGAGATGACCCTAAAGGTTGGGTTCAGTATTGCACACTGGTGTGTTGCGGTGCCATTCACTCTTAATTGCACCCCAAAGCAACTTGCCAACTGCTGTGCCTTGCAGCACACCCCGATGTCTGGTATCACACTACTGTGCGTTGTGGAGTGCTATGCTACAAAAAATAAAATACATCCACAATTTTCAGTCCCATGAATTCTTTCTGTGCTGGTAACAGTGCAGTTGAGAAGCGAGCCCCTCGGAAAAGGTTCATTGTCGGCATCCAGTGACATACCGCACCTCAAGATGTGTGTCACCTGCAGTGGCCATTCCCAGGCTCAATGGCATTGTGTACCCCCAGATTCCGACCATCACCCGCAGTGGCCATTCCTAGGCTCAATGACATTGTGTACCCCCAGATCCCGACCATCACCTGCAGTGGCCATTCCTAGGCTCAATGACATTGTGTACCCCCAGATCCCGACCATCACCTGCAGTGGCCATTCCTAGGCTCAATGACATTGTGTACCCCCAGATCCCGATCATCACCTGCAGTGGCCATTCCCAGGCTCAATGACATTGTGTACCCCCAGATTCCGATCATCACCTGCAGTGGCCATTCCCAGGCTCAATGACATTGTGTACCCCCAGATTCCGATCATCACCTGCAGTGGCCATTCCCAGGCTCAATGACATTGTGTACCCCCAGATCCCGATCATCACCTGCAGTGGCCATTCCCAGGCTCAATGACATTGTGTACCCCCAGATTCCGATCATCACCTGCAGTGGCCATTCCCAGGCTCAATGACATTGTGTACCCCCAGATCCCGATCATCACCTGCAGTGGCCATTCCCAGGCTCAATGACATTGTGTACCCCCAGATTCCGACCATCACCGGCAGTGGCCATTCCTAGGCTCAATGACATTGTGTACCCCCAGATTCCGACCATCACCTGCAGTAGCCATTCCTAGGCTCAATGACATTGTGTACCCCCAGATCCCGATCATCACCTGCAGTGGCCATTCCCAGGTTCTATGACATACCATACCACCAGATTCTGATTGTCACCATTCCCAGGCTTAGTGACATACATAAGCGTGCGCACAGGGTGCGCTGGGTGTGCCTGGGCACACCATAATCACCCTGTGCGGTGTCAACAGGGCTGCTGATAAGGCAGTACAGCCGGCTCTCCTGTACTGGGCCCAGGACCCATCAGTTCAAAAGGGGGGCCCGGGCAGGAGGGCCGGCTGTACTGATTTAGTGCATACACCGATCCTCTTCTGCCTCCCCCTGCAGGGCTGCCAGCTTCTCCTCCTCTCCCTCAGCTGCACTGCAAGTGGATTGGTTCTAGCACATGCGCCCCTTCCATCTGCTGTCTGGGCTCCCCTGTATGCCCCCCCCCCCCCCCCCATCACTACCGGCTTCCTTCCTTTCCTGCCGGCACACAGGGGGATACCATTTACTGGCCCCTTCGTTTCCTAAATGAACACAGTGAGCGATCGGTACTAATCCCTCCTGTGTCCATTCATCACTGAAGCCTAGTGAACTATGCTTACTATGTTTGTGAATGAGCAGGAAGCTTCAGAGCGCTTCCTATTCATTAATCCAGGGGTAGGCAACCTTGGGCCCTCCAGTCCCACGAGACATTGCAAGACCCTGATAATCACAGGCATGGCTCCTAGAGGCAGAGGCATGATGGGATTTGTAGTTTCACCACAGCTGGAGGGCCGAGGTTGCCTACTCCTGCATTAATCTGTGCAGCTGAGGCTGTAGAGAAAGGGACTGATAAATCTATGTCCTCCATCACTTTTGGCCAGGGGGGGGCCTTGTCAGGTAGGCTGTATGGGGCCCCGTGATTTCAAACAGCAGCCCTGGGTGCCAATTCACCCTGCTTCCTGGCGTCCCCTGTCTTTCACCTGCAGTGCTTTCAGCTTCCCTCTTCTCCTCTCCTGCTGGCTGCTGCGGGGGGATATTTCAGGTTGGATGAATGAATGAACACAGTGAGTGATCTGTACCGACTCGCCTTGCATGTAAAAGTCAACACTAAGGACGGAGTTATCCCACATTGCTACACAGTGGCACATACTGGAGGTGTTTGACCCCAGGAGGGGGTGAAGGATATTTTTAAAAGCAGATTATCATTAAACAATTGGCTGAGGGGAGAAGCGATCCTATTGGGTGCCAAGGAGGAGGAGACGCAGGGGAAGCCAAGGAGGGGGGGCCGTCCAGAGGAAGTGCTGCGACCTAGATGGGCCTGTAAAGCATTGCACCCATGATCAGCGGGAAAGGCACTGCTATTTGTCAAAATTCAAGTGATAAAAATGCCTTTGTTGAAGGTCACAATCAAGATAGAGCCCATGATTACCAACAGAACAAAATAAGGGGTGATCAGCCCTCCTAGGTTAAAAAATAGTGCCACATCCAACAAACTAATACATACAAAGAGACGGGGTTCCCCTAAACGGACTTCAAAGGCACTCTTTTTTTAAGAAAGAATTTTTTTAGATAGTGAAGAGTATAAACAACGTATTAAAGGTAACAAAGTTTATTCGAAGACAAAATATATTAAAACATGTGTACATAAAAATTCAACGAAACATTTGCATCATACACAGATTCCATGTTGTCGCTATAGTGTTTTTTTGTTTTTTTGTTTTTTTTTAATATATAAGGCTCTTTTCACACCCAACGCGTTTCGGAATATGCAGTGATTTAGACCTTCTTCATGGGTTTAGAAGAAAAAGAGAAATTCAAAATTCTCTTTTCTTCTACACCCCTGAAGAAGGACTAAAACACTGCATATTCCGAAACGCGTTGGGTGTGAAAAGAGCCTTACAGTGTTTTTTTTTTTTTTAATATATAAGGCTCTTTTCACACCCAACGTGTTTCAGAATATGCAGTGTTTTAGACCTTCTTCAGGGCTGTAGAAGAAAAAGAGAAATTCAAAATTCTCTTTTCTTCTACACCCCTGAAGAAGGACTACAACACTGCATATTCCGAAACGCGTTGGGTATGAAAAGAGCCTTATATATTAAAAAAAAAAAACACTGTATGGTGACAACAATGAATCTGTGTATGATGCAAACGTTTCGTTGAATTTTTATGTACACATGTTTTAATATATTTTGTCTTCGAATAAACTTTGTTACCTTTAATACGTTGTTTATACTCTTCACTATCTAAAAAAATTATTTCTTAAAAAAAAAGGGTGCCGTTAAAGTCCGTTTAGGGGAACCCCGTCTCTTTGTTTGATTACCGACAGAGGAATTTTCCTACTATAGCACCATATCAGCCTTTAAATGGGAATACACCTAACCATAAGCGCCTCTTACCTAACGGACAGCTGAGATACTGAGGCCCACTGGAGATCCACGGCATCAGGGGATTGGAGTATACAGACAATCTATCTGGGTATATCAGTCCGGACGTTCCTTTCACTCAAGCAAAGGCCTTGGCTGGGCTTATAGCCACCTGCTTTGCTTTTGCTTGCCACCTGGTAAGCGAGTTTTCTATTGGGTGGTGGCACTTACCGGTAATTGTGGATGAAGCTCACCTTGGTGTTTTGTTTTGAATTCGTTTGAACTGCATTTATTATCTTGACATTTACAAGCCATTGCTGATTTGCACCTTTTATACAGCGCAGCTTCTCCTTTCCATTCCATTTTTGTGTATCTTGCAAATAAGCTGCTGCTCTTTGGACTTTGGTTTATATAATACTTCTTTATAATTTCTAAATCAATTTTGTCACATAGATCTAGCATGTTTTTTTCCTTTTTATACAACTCAAGTAAATTCAGCTGTATTTTATTTTTTTTTCTTCAAGGCCCCCCATGCGGGTTATACCATAATGTACTAGTATGCACAGCATATTTACCAATATTAACCAATAGGGTCTCTTCTGTCATAAGTACCCAGCTTGTCAGAGGATTGTTTTGTTTTTTTCCATAATTTTTATTGTTTCCTGGATAATTTGTACCAGAGGTTATCATACAGAATGTGTCAAATAACGCTTCTATTGGAAGAATGATAAATTCAGTATGTGCGGTTCATCTGATAATAATAATTTGTACTCTAAGCGTAATATTAATTGTTAATTGTCAGAGGATTTTTAAAACAAAGAGTTTACTTCCTCTTTTTAAAGTTCATGTGCATGTAAAAGCAGGCGTCCCAATAATTTTGACAAGATAGTGTATGTCAACCCAAGATCCAATCCCAAAAAATAATCAAAAAATTAACTAATAATAATAATAATAATAAAATAATAATAAAAGAAAATGAAAAATAAAAAAATAATAATACAAAAAAATGAAAAATGAAAAAATAATAATAAAAAAAATAAAAATGAAAAAATAATAATAAAAAAAAATAAAAAATGAAAAAATAATAATTAAAAAAATGAAAAAATAATAATAAAAAAAAATAAAAATGAAAAAATAATAATTAAAAAAAAATTAAAAATGAAAAAATAATCCCCCCCCCCCCCAAATTTTTAAATATCCCAAAAAGTTAACATGTTCTCGTCAATTCAAAAGTCATTTTTGACCTTTCTAAATAGGATTTTTAATACAAAGAGTTTACTTCCTCTTTTTAAAGTTCATGTGCGTGTAAAAGCTGGCGTCCCAATAGTTTTGACAAGATAGTGTGTGTCAACCCAAGATCCAATCCCAAAAAATAATCAAAAAATTTAATAATAATAATAAAAAAAAAAGAAAATTATAAAAGAAAATGAAAAATGAAAAAATAATAATAAAAGAAAATGAAAAATGAAAAAATAATAATAAAAATGAAGAAATAATTAAAAAAAATGAAAAACTAATAATAAAAAAAAATAAAAATGAAAAAATAATAAAAGAAAATGAAAAAATAATAAAAAAAAATGAAAAATGAAGAAATAATAATAAAAAAATGAAAAAATAATAATTAAAAAAATGAAAAATGAAGAAATAATAATAAAAAAAATGAAGAAATAATAATAAAAAAAAAATGAAAAAATAATAATAAAAAAAATGAAAAATGAAAAAATAATAATAAAAGAAAATGAAAAATGAAGAATTAATAATAAAATAAAAAAATAAAAAATTATAATTAAATGAAAAATAATAATAAAAGAAAATTAATAATGAAAAAATAATAAAAAAAAATGAAAAATTAAGAAATAATAATAAAAAAATGTAAAAATAATAATAAAAAAAAATTAAAAGCAAAAAAATAACCCCCCCCCCCCAAATTTTTAAATATCCCAAAAAACTTAACATGTTCTCGTCAATTCAAAAGTCATTTTTGGCCTTTCTAAATCTGCACCTTTCAATAAACTAATCCCTGGTGATCCTGCCACGAAGGTCCTTGTTTAGGCACTTCCTGTTATAGAGTGACAACGCTTTGTCCCTGTCTCCCAATTGTGCTCCTGCGTTGTCACCCTGTCACACAGGCTTCCATTGGAGACTACAAGAGGCCATTTCAGCGCACATTACACAGGTATGGTGGTCCACTGTTGTCACCATCAGGGAAAACCCAGTCTTAGAAATGCCATACAGCCATGGCTGGGGGTGCCTGTAGACAGGAAGTGTCTAAAAAAATAGGCTACAGGAGACACACAGCACTGAAACAAAGGATTATAGCAAGGTTTCTCAACCAGGGTTCCTCCAGAGGTTGCTAGGGGTTCCTTGAGCAATAAACAATCTCTGCCTATCGCAGTGGTTCTCAACCTTTCTGGTGCCGTGACCCCTTGATAAAATTTCCAAGTTGTGGGGACCCCTAACAGTAAAATTATTTTCGTAGCGTGAGTTGTCAGCACCCAAGACAAGACAAGTAATTTGCGCCTCTAACCCACGGACATTTAGCGCTCCCTGAGTCCATTCCATTCGTACAGTATTAAAACCCCTTATGATACATTTTAGGATGTAGCACTCTTTCTCTTTGTTCTCCTTTCTTTCCCTTTTATCTCTCTCTATCCTAATTTTTTTCCCCCCTATCCCCCTCTCCAGCCATCTTCTCGTTCTTTCTCTCCCTTTTTCTTTGTTCCTCCACCTCTTTTCCTCTCCCTTCCATGTATTCTCTATTTTTATTCCTTCTCTTACTCCTTGGTGGGGTGTGGGGGGGGGGGGGGGGGGGGGGGAATGGGATGAGTGGCAGTGCTGGGGGGAGTTCTGATCAGCCAACTTAGGTGCTCTTGATCAAGGTCATCTGCTGATCTGAGAACTGTAGTGGGGACCTTTAATGGCAACTGTAATCACAGGCAGTGTTACCCATTGTGTCTCCGACTTTGTGGTGTCTCATAGCAGTGACACCTATGCCGAAATCAGGAGATAGGGTCTCCTCCAGCCCCTCCCACTTCACATTCCTCACCAGTCAGCTGACCTCTAGTCTCTGCCCCCCCAGCCATGCCCAATGAATGGGTGGCTGCGAAGAGGCTGCGGGCTCCAGGAACAGCCCAGCTGGGCGGCAGCAAAAAGGCTGGGAGAGCGGTGTGGGCTTCAGAAACAGCCCAGGATTCGGTGACCCCTGGCAAATCATCATTTGACCCCCAGGTTGAGAACCACTGGCCTATTAGATAAGTTCCCACTGACACCATTGATCTTTTTAGCTGTCTGTAAGGGGGTAATTCTTCCCAATGACCACAAGTGTAAGTCCCACCGACCATCACAATAAAGTTGTGAGTTGTACATATAGTAATTTTTTGCAGGGGTTCCCTGAGAACGGAAAGTTATTTCAAGGGTTCCTCTGTGTTAAAAAGTTTGAGAAGAAAGGCTGGATTATAGTAAAAGCATGAAAATGCCACCAATTTAAGGTTTATATTTCTTTAACCTGTGTGTGTGTGTCTTCTGTCCCTACAGACGGTGGAGCCGGTGGACCAGCTGCTGCAGAAAGTGGATCCAGCCAAAGACAGGGAGCTTTGGGTGAAGGAGCACAAGACGGGGGACATCCGACCCATGGACATGGACATATAGACATTTAATGGCTCGCGGTTTCTGCGGAGTTCCTCTGGTTGGAACTCCTGTATATATTCCTGTAAGATACACAAAATGTCGCTTATTCCCATGTCACCACATGGTTGAAAATGGGACGCCGGTGACGCGGCGAGATCTGGGACTGTGAATGTGGATGACGCGGGGTGGACCCCCCACCGGCCGTCTGAGGTCCAGCCTATAGAAAGTATACGGCGTCCGGTTGGCCATCCTTATTGCGTTCGGCGCACACAGAATCCGATATTCCCGAAGACTTAAGGAAAGGACTCTGCTGAGCTCTGTATATAAAACGTCCTCATTGTCATCGTAGAAAATCTGCAATCCATTCGGCGGAAAACTTGCTCCGTTTTTTCGATGCCACCATACCTGTGACTGCCCAGTACAAATGCAGAGATTCAAATATTCGTTCCTCTATGTGGCCGCTCCGCACCCGCAACATGTTATAACTGAACCAGGAAAAAAAAAAAAAAATCACAGCCATGATGCAAAGGCAACTGTCCCTGCTCTGCTCCTGTACAATCTGCAAAGGAATGTCCGGGGGGGGGGGCGGGGGCACAGACCCCACTCTGCGATTTACTTATTCGCTGCTATATCTTTGCCAAGAAGGGGAAGAGGAGAAAAAGTGTATACACACCGCCCCAAATACACAGCTCAGCCAATAGCTGCTTCCATCACAGCCTTCTCACCAAGGCCGCCCCCCCCCCCCCCCCCCCCCCCCCCGTTCACATCACTGCGTTTCCGATGCAAACCGCTCGGGAAAAAAAAACCGCACGCTTCAGAAATGCAACGCCCATCACCCTTGCATTGCCATTAAATGTTAATGGCACCCCAAGCACGGGTAGCGGGCGCACGTTTGTCACGTGTTTTTGTCGCCACCGAAAAGCACGGTACAAAATAAGCGCCACGCTCAGCTCCAAAAGAAAAAAAAATACAGGAACTTCTTCGAGGGCGTTTTCTCGAAATGTATTAATGTGAAAAAAACGGCAAAAAAAAAAACCGCAAGCCGGAGCGCGAGTTCCCACTACGCTCTGATGTGAACGGGGCGGGGCCTAAGGTGTTTGCTTCAAAAAGGCGATAAATGGGTTTAAATAGTATTTATGATCTGCATCGATGCCTTTAGAGGGGCGCCCACGTTTACATCTGGCGATAGGGGATTCCCGCGGCAATTCCAAATCGAAACTGCAATAGTAGCAAAACGCACCACGCGTGTTTTGGATGCCTTTAATTTTTAATGGCACCTCGCGTGTCGCGAAAAGATTGCAGTCCAAAAAAAAAGGAGTTAAAGCTTCTTTTTTGGGCGTCGAGCTTCGTGCGGTTGCGGCTTGCTACGGGGTTTTTTATCACAGGCAAAAACGAACCGCATTGGGAATCGCGGCAGATCTGCCCAACGGTCTGAAATCACCAGATGTGAACGGGGGGCGCTAAAATCTTCCCATTGTGCTCAGTTAAGGCTCCCTCACATGAACGCCTACAAAACAAAAAACATTTTAGGCATTTAGGTGTTTTTTGTTTTTTTTTTAAATGCAGCCGATTGTTTTTAGTGGGCCTGTGAAGGAACACTTACACTCGCTTCAACAATAACACACATCAATACGCCTACCGCTTCAACATGCTTTTTTGATGTGTTTTTGACGCTTCTGTGACGCTTAGGTGATGCTTTTTGTTTCTAATTGTTTAAAGGGGCCCAGTAGAACCCGGATCAGTAGTACCGCCACGCAGCAGATCCCCAGTTTATCAGTACTTTCGTTCAGCACATCCCCTGCTCAGTAGTACCCCCATTTAGTAAGTCACCAGCTTATTAGTACCCTCGTTCAGTGGCCCCTAGGCTCAGTAGTACCCCCAGCTCTGCTAATCCCCCACTCAGTAGTAACCCCCAGTTCTGCTGATCCCCTGCTCAGAAGTAACCCCCAGCTCTGCTGATGCCCCGCTCAGAAGTAACCCCCAGCTCTGCTGATGCCCCGCTCAGAAGTAACCCCCAGCTCTGCTGATGCCCTGCTCAGTAGTAACCCCCAGCTCTGCTGATGCCCTGCTCAGTAGTAACCCCCAGCTCTGCTGATGCCCTGCTCAGTAGTAACCCCCAGCTCTGCTGATGCCCCGCTCAGTAGTAACCCCCAGCTCTGCTGATGCCCCGCTCAGTAGTAACCCCCAGCTCTGCTGATGCCCCGCTCAGTAGTAACCCCCAGCTCTGCTGATGCCCCGCTCAGTAGTAACCCCCAGCTCTGCTGATGCCCCGCTCAGTAGTAACCCCCAGCTCTGCTGATGCGCTGCTCAGTAGTAACCCCCAGCTCTGCTGATGCCCCGCTCAGTAGTAACCCCCAGCTCTGCTGATGCCCCGCTCAGTAGTAACCCCCAGCTCTGCTGATGCCCCGCTCAGTAGTAACCCCCAGCTCTGCTGATGCCCCGCTCAGTAGTAACCCCCAGCTCTGCTGATCTCCCGCTCAGTAGTAACCCCCAGCTCTGCTGATCTCCCGCTCAGTAGTAACCCCCAGCTCTGCTGATGCCCCGCTCAGTAGTAACCCCCAGCTCTGCTGATGCCCCGCTCAGTAGTAACCCCCAGTTCTGCTGATGCCCCGCTCAGTAGTAACCCCCAGCTCTGCTGATGCCCCGCTCAGTAGTAACCCCCAGCTCTGCTGATGCCCCGCTCAGTAGTAACCCCCAGCTCTGCTGATGCCCCGCTCAGTAGTAACCCCCAGCTCTGCTGATGCCCCGCTCAGTAGTAACCCCCAGCTCTGCTGATGCCCCGCTCAGTAGTAACCCCCAGCTCTGCTGATGCCCAGCTCAGTAGTAACCCCCAGCTCTGCTGATGCCCAGCTCAGTAGTAACCCCCAGCTCTGCTGATGCCCCGCTCAGTAGTAACCCCCAGTTCTGCTGATGCCCCGCTCAGTAGTAACCCCCAGCTCTGCTGATGCCCCGCTCAGTAGTAACCCCCAGCTCTGCTGATGCCCCGCTCAGTAGTAACCCCCAGCTCTGCTGATGCCCCGCTCAGTAGTAACCCCCAGCTCTGCTGATGCCCCGCTCAGTAGTAACCCCCAGCTCTGCTGATGCCCCGCTCAGTAGTAACCCCCAGCTCTGCTGATGCCCAGCTCAGTAGTAACCCCCAGCTCTGCTGATCCCCCGCTCAGTAGTAACCCCCAGCTCTGCTGATCCCCCACTTAGTAGTAACCCCCAGCTCAGCTGATCCCCCCCGCTCAGTAGTAACCCCCAGTTCTGTTGACCTCCCGCTTAGTAGTAACCCCCAGCACTGCTGATCCCCTGCTCAGTAGTAACCCCCAGCTCTGCTGATCCCCTGCTCAGAAGTAACCCCCACCTCTGCTGATCCCCCGCTCAGGAGTAACCAACCAACTATGCTGATGCCCCGCTCAGTAGTATCAACCAGCTCTACTGATCCCCTAATTAGCAGTAACCCTCAGCTCTGCTGATCCCCCGCTCAGTAGTAACCCCCAGCTCTACTGATCCCCTGGTTTGCTGATCCTTCTCTCTCTCAGGTCCCCGCTCACCTCCCGCTATATTGCTCCCATGCTGCTCACCATGTGTGACATCTAGTTCCTCCTGCTCTGTTCCTCAAGCTCTGCTGATCCTCTGCCTCTCAGTCCTCTCCCCCGGTCCCCGCTCACCTTCTGCTATAGCGTACCCATGTTGCACACCATGTGTTCTGTCTGCTAGTTGCTCCACTCCAGACTCCACTCACCTTCCTGCTGCTCCACGCTGCACACCAGATGTGACTTCTGCACCAGACACTCCCAGAATATATGCACATGAACCGTCTTTCTGGGTTGCTTGTTGGTTTCCCAGTGCATCCTGGGATACCTCATACCTCCAATACCTCCAAGGCAAAGCTAAATCTGAATAAAAGCCTCTGAAAAGATTCAGGTGCTGTAAGGGAGCGTTGTCATAGACTTCTATGGAGGCTTTGGAGACACT
The DNA here is from genome assembly GCA_037952835.1 of Lithobates septentrionalis. Lineage (NCBI taxonomy): Eukaryota > Metazoa > Chordata > Amphibia > Anura > Ranidae > Lithobates > Lithobates septentrionalis. The sequence goes on from JBBDGP010002975.1 coordinate 123,957, forward strand.
TTGAAGCACCAAGGAAGTGACATGGGTTATAATTTTTAAAGCAAACACAACGTATGAACAGGACTGTAAGGGAACCATTTTATTTAGTGACAGGAGCTTTGATTGGCATTCAGAGTGCTTTTAAAAAAAAGTGTGTCCAATGCCACAATTTTGAAGCAAGTGTAAACGAACCCTAAGTTTGTTGCGGTGGGTACATGTCTACAGAATGCGCTCAGCCCTCTGGTTCGTTTAATAAAACAAAGGATGTTGATGAGCCAACCCACAAACCTATTAGACTGTATTCTGCTTTCCTCCAATGAATGGCCTATGAGATCCCATTGGCTGCTCTTTGCCTTTGTTATACAAGCCTGCAGGTGTCTACAGTTCCCCCATGGCAACACATAAACCTTGAAAACTCGCTGAGCCTGTTCCGGCCTAAGGAACTAACCAGGTTAGAAATTTGGTGCAGGCAGGTGAAGATTTTACGGCATCTGAAGTATTTAAAATGGATCTGTCACCCATTGGACGAAGTGTCGTAGAACAGACTGAAACAACGTTTCCTTTTACACTTATCCAGCATGGCGCCCCTCCCCCCCTCCACAGGACACGTAGTCGTTTAGTGAACTGCTGCATACCCACTGACTATTTCCTGGTGAAAGGATTCCCTTTAAGGACTGGGAGCACCTATGCAAACTCCTCAGCCAGGCCGGTGCAAGTACTGGCTGTATTATAGTGTGTTGTGTTGTTACAATGTTTAAATGATGTTGATACAATGTTGATGCATGTAACGCACACGGGGAGGGCTATGTAACAAGCTGAGGTCACTGCAAAATGTCCACATGATGATTTAGATTTCTCCATTCTGTGCAGAATCAGGATTGATACAACTCGTTTTCATGTGTTAAGGTTTGCTGCATCAAGGCCATCTATTCAGTTGTAAAGGCAACCTTCCATGGCAAATGGGAGATACATTTTTTTTTCCAGCCCTCTGCCACCCCCCAACACAAATAACCTATTAAACAAAAAACAAAAACAAAAAAATTCAACCCTGCCACCCCCAGGCTTCTAGGAGGCATGGATGGTGTCACCATGCCTCCTGGTAGAGCTTGAGGCTCAAAATCCCACGAGAATGCATTCCAGCCTTTTGCAAGCATGCATACTCATGGGATTTTGAGCCTCCGTTTCCAATGATATCACCCATGCCTCCTGGAAGCACTGGAGTCCAGGACTTAGTTTTTGGGTAAACTTTGGGGGTTAACTTAATGGCTTTTTGGGAGGCAAATAAGTGAGCCCTCCATGGACCACTGTCTGCTACAACATACAAGCTCATAGAAGGTTCTGTTCGGACCGGGACTAGCTAGGGGGCTCTCAAATAAGAGAACCCTCCGTTTGCCATGGAAGGTCCAATTGGGCGTATTGGGATGCAATTCAAAATGAATGGCACCAATCCCTGGATCACTTCTTACTACAACCTACAGGAGTGGTCATCAACCCTGTCCTCAGAGCCCACTAACAGGCCAGGTTTTATGTATTACCTTGGGGGAGATGCAGACTAGAATACTGCAATCACTGAGCAGCAAACGATATCACCTGTGATGTATTTCAGTTATCTTGCAAACCTGGCCTGTTAGTGGGCCCTGAGGACAGGGTTGATGACCACTGACCTACAGGGCTCATAGGAGGTTTTGTTCAGACCAACAATGGAATGCTCTGAGATTTGGTGATGCTTATTTTATATCCAGACCTAGAGGACCTGTCTAAGGGCAAACTCCATACAGATTTCTGAGCTTCCCTTTCTAAGCCCTTTTTTCTGCTAAATCTAATTTTTTGCTGGTCACAATTTATTATTTTCTACTCTTTCTGTTGAGTGTTTGAAGTTTGGAGTGCCAGTTGTGTTCAACTTCCTAACAAGCGTGTGCAGCCAGTAATAACACGCATGAACCTGCAACTTCAAATAGCCAATCAAAACACTGGAATGATGATGTTACAGGGTGTGCCGCTCTGATAATGAGCTGTCATGTAAATTAGGATGAGGCCCGTAGGTGACATAATCAATGCATGGAAAAGCATTGGGGAAGATGGGAGAGATTTAAGAAGGAGCAGTGTCCTACAGCAGAACAGGGTATTCCAGGAGAGGAGGGTTTGCACTGCTGGAGGTCTCTGCTCCTTCCTCTATCCAAATCTCCTCTCCTGGAATATTCGGCTCAGCTGGAGGACTCTGCTCCTTCCTTTTGACTCTCCTTTCCTGAAATACTCTGCTCTGCTGGGTGACTCTGCCCTTTACATAGTAGGCGAGGCTGAAAAAAGACACAAGTCCATCAAGTCCAACCTATATGTGTGATTATATGTCCGTATTACATTGTATATCCCTGTATGTTGCAGTCATTCAGGTGATTATCTAATAGTTTTTTGAAACTATCGATGCCCCCCGCTGAGACCACCGCCTGTGGAAGGGAATTCCACATCCTTGCTGCTCTAATAGTAAAGAACCCGCTACGTAGTTTAAGGTTAAACCTCTTTTCTTCTAATTTTAATGAGTGGCCACGAGTCTTGTTAAACTCCCCTCCACGAAAAAGTTGTATCTCTATTGTGGGGTCACCAGTACGGTATTTATAAATTGAAATTATATCCCCTCTCAAGCGTCTCTTCTCCAGAGAGAATAAGTTCAGCGCTCGCAACCTTTCCTCATAACTAAGATCCTCCAGACCCTTTATTAGCTTTGTTGCCCTTCTTTGTACTCGCTCCATTTCCAGTACATCCTTCCTGAGGACTGGTGCCCAGAACTGGACAGCATACTCTAGGTGCGGCCGGACCAGAGTCTTGTACAGAGGGAGAATTACAGTTTTATCTCTGGAGTTGATCGCTTTTTTTAATGCATGCCAATATTCTGTTTGCTTTGTTAGCGTCAGCTTGGCATTGCATGTCATTGCTGAGCCTATTATTTACACTAGGACCCCCAGGTCCTTTTCCATCCTAGATTCCCCCAGAGGTTCTCCCCCCAGTGTATAGATTGCATTCATGTTTTTGCCACCCAAATGCATTATTTTACATTTTTCTACATTAAACCTCAATTGCCATGCAGTTGCCCACCCCATTAATTTGTTCAGATCCTTTTGCAAGGTTTCCACATCCTGGGGAGAAGTTATTTTCCTGCTTAGCTTAGTATCTTCTGCAAATACAGAGATTGAGCTGTTTATCCCATCCTCCAGGTCGTTTATGAACAAATTAAATAGGATTGGTCCCAGCACAGAACCCTGGGGAACCCCACTACCCACCCCTGACCATTCTGAGTACTCCCCATTTATCACCACCCTCTGAACTCGCCCTTGTAGCCAGTTTTCAATCCAGGTACTCACCCTATGGTCCATGCCAACGGACCTTATTTTGTACAGTAAACATTTATGGGGAACTGTGTCAAATGCTTTCCTTTCCTTTGCTCTCCTGAAATACTCTCCACTGCTGGAGGACTCTGCTCCTTCCTCTATCTAAGTTTTTCAGGAGAGGAGAGTCAGAGTCAAAGGAAAGGGCAGAGTCACCCAGCAGAGCGGAATATTCCAGGAGAGGAGAGTCAGAAGAAGGAGCAGACACCTCCAGCAGTGCAGAATATTCCAGGAGAGGAGAGTCAAAAGGAGGAGCAGAGACCTCCAGCAGTGCAGATTATTCAAGGAGAGGAGAGTCAGAAGGAGGAGCAGAGACCTCCAGCAGTGCAGAATATTCCAGGAGAGGAGAGTCAGAAGGAGGAGCAGAGACCTCCAGCAGTGCAGAATATTCCAGGAGAGGAGAGTCAGAAGAAGGAGCAGAGACCTCCAGCAGTGCAGAGTATCCCAGGAGAGGAGAGTCAGAGGAAGGAACAGAGTATTTCAGGAGAAGAGAGTCCTCCAGCAATGCAGATTTAAGGACAGTGGACGAACCTGTTAAAATAATATTTAGTACAGATATATTAGATATTTTTTTTTATCATTTGTAAAGACTTGTACCTCTCTGACGGAAATGTTTAAATGAATGCACACTGATGTAAAATAGCACTATAATAAAGCTTGATACATAGTCCTCAGCAGGTTTATGGGATGTATGAATTGCATGCTATAGGAAATATTTCTTGATGTAGCAACCAAAATCCTTTTATCAAGTCTATTTTTAAGAAACGTTGGAAGTTTATGATCTGCTAAATATTTCCTATAGCTCTTTTTGTACACCAGCGTCCCCACCCCCGCCCCCTTCCTCCCACCCCCTACATTAGAATTTCATCTTTTTGTACAGATATATTATAAAAGAAAAGTCATTTTCAGAGTATATAAATACTAATTTAAGATTATAAACTTGATTATACTGGGACCGAAATGACCCCCAAATGGTGTGTAAACGTACTTTGTACATTGTTCCGATTTTGTGTTCAAGTCGTGATGTTATTACAGATGTTTTGTCTTCATTTTCTATAAGAATTGTTACAGAGAAATGAACGCCTTTTATTTTTTGGCTGAAACAGAGAAAAAAAAATGGTTGTTATACAATACAAAATCCTGTCATTTGGTCCTCAGACGTCTGAACGAAGTGACAGAAATCTGTTTTATCTTCCAGTATTCAATAAAATCCAGATTATATATATTGATCTCAGACTGGAGAGTCTTACTGACGTGAATGGAGAATGTCCTGAATGGCACAGGTGACAATGATGGGGTCCAGGTTCGTTCTTTAAAGGGGGAAAACAGAACTTTGGGGTTTTTGGAGGGGTAGCCCATCTGTCAGGTTTGTAAAATCAATAGAAAAGCGCCAGACGCTTGTCTTAACAGCCCTCAATCATTTATTGATGAAATCAAGACAACAGGAAGGTAAAAGTTAGGGGTCAAACTAACCCCCATCAGGGTTTTTGGTAAGAAATGACATTGCTTCCTATAGGACTAAATTAGGGATGAGCTCAGATGTGTTTTGATTTCTAGTCTGAACCCACCTGAGCAAGTCCACCAGGAAGCTGTCAATTCTACTGGGCCAATTATAAGTGGCTGGGGAAAGCCTCGGCTGCTTATGATTGGCCCAGTACAGTGACCGCAACCTGGAGGCATCACTCAAGTGGGTGGGTTCATACTTGGATCTGAATGTACCTGAGCTCATCCCTAATCTCAATCTAAAGATACTAATTGAAAGTGTTCTCATAAAAGGAGCATTGATAGTCACAACTATTACTAGGGCACATGTAAGATTGGCACGTCCATTACAACTATCAATGCTCCTTTTGATGAGAACACTTTCAATTAGTATCCTTAGATTGAGTCTAAGGATGAGCTCAGATATGTTCAGATCCTAGTCTGAACTCACCTGAGTGAGCCCACCAGGAAGTGATCAATTGGGACAATCATAAGTGGCTGAGAAATGCCTTGGCTGCTTATGATTGGCCCAGTGGAGTGATGGCTTCTTGGTGGTGGGATCACTCAAGTTGGTTCAGACTAGGACCTGAACATACCTGAGCTCTTCCCTAGACTCAATGTAAAGATACTAATTGAAAGTGTTCTTAAAAAAGGAACATTGATATTCACAATGGACGTGTGCTCAGGGCCGGTGCTAGACGAATTTGCGCCCTAGGCAAGACCAGCTACTTGCCCCCTCCCCAAAAAATAAAATAAAACTTCACCTGTAGTTCTTTTTTGCCCCTCCTAGCACACATCTTTTTTCCCCTCAAATTTTCCACTTTAGCGCAAATCTTCTCCCCCAAATCCCCCCACCTAGCAAAAATCCCCCAAATCCCATCTCTTTGCACAAATCCCCCTAAATCCCTCCTAGCACAACCCCCTCCAAATTACCCTTCCCAGCACAAATCCTTCCTGGCTTCCTCCTCACCCAAATCCACCCTCCTAGCACAATCCCCCCAATCCCCCTTCCTAACTTAATCCTCCCCCAATCCCCCCCAGTCCCCTCCCCTAGCACAAATTTCCCCACCCCTCTCCTAACACAAATCCCCCTAATCACCTCTCCTAGCACCACAACCCCCAATCCACCCTCCAAGCAAATTTCCCCCAATTCCCCCTCCCAGCACCAATCCACTTCCTTAGATTTCCCGCCTTCCTAGGACCAATTCCCCCAAATCCCTCCTTTAGCTAAAACCTCACAAAATTATGATTTCCAGCCCTAAAATCCTCCCACCTTACCCAAATCTCCCCAAAACTCCCCACCTACTTTTAGCACATATCCCCTTATTCCTTCTCCTAGCACAAATATGTTCATATCCTAGTCTGAACCCATTTGAGTGAGTCCACCAGGAAGCAATCAACTGGGCCAATTAAAAGTGGCTGGGAAATGCTTCAGCTGCTTATGATTGGCCTAGTACAGTGACGGCATCCTGGAGGGATCACGCAAGTTGGTTCAGACTAGGACCTGAACATACCTGAACATACCTGAGCTCTTCCCTAGACTCAATGTAAAGATACTAATTGAAAGTGTTCTTAAAAATGGAACATTGATATTCACAATGGACGTGTGCTCAGGGCCGGTGCTAGACGAATTTGCGCCCTAGGCAAGACCAGCTACTTGCCCCCTCCCCAAAAAATACTTGAATCTGAATGCACCTGAGCTCATCCCTAGACTCAGTCTAAAGATACTAGATGAAAGTGTTCTCATAAAAGGAGTCATAATGATAGTCATTGGACGTGTGCTACTATTACTAGGGTGCATGTAAGATTAGCACATGTCCATTGCGGACATTATTCTGCCAGTTATCTCAATCCCAAACATAGGGGGGATTATGGTGGAGCTGCCACGGTTCAGCCAACAAGCTAAATGAATGGTCCTTGACTGACGAATGAAAGATCTGAGTCCAGCGCCTTACATCTATCCTTTCTTGAGGTTTGTTTTGCTGGCGATGAGTCCATTGGGGGCTTCCACTCACTTTATGGTCACCAAGACAGGAAATCTTTGTAATCGGGACACATTAATCAAAACTGGCCCCTTACGTTTTTCCAGTTTGAAGTTCTAGTTTGGAATCTAATCATAAAGCTCCACAAAATATTACATTTTCTCCAAAATCCTTGGATCTTCCACAGGTTTGAACACTAATTGATCTGTATGTCTCCTCCTGACCCCTGCATGTCAATACCGACCACTGATACTCTCCTCTATCAGGGCAGCCAGTTGGCTCAGGGGGTAGCTGCTCTGCCTCTCATGCTGGAGACCCTGGATCGAATCCCCACAGGTCACTTTATCACTTGGCTCCTGGCTGTAGGAAAGCCCCCTACAGCTGGGAGTTTCTCAGCCCACAAAAAAGTAAGACTCTCATTTATAGTGGCTGCCAGGTCACAGACAGCCACATTATATTGTATAGTCCTAGTCATCCCCATTAACAGGGACTGGCAACTATTTCAAGGAGTTATCACTGAGACCAGAACCGGGAACTCCAACACCACTGCTGGATCAGCTCCTGGCAGCTAACCCTCTGAGCCAACTCTCAGCCTGAACTTCAAATCAAAGTATCTCAATGTCCTCATTAGGCCTACACAACATTCAGGGAATAAACTGCAACCAAAACCAGGATTCAATCCCTGGTCTCCCTTAATCCATCACAATCAAACTGGTCATGCTGGATTAGTACATGGCTGATAACCCTCTGAGCCAACTCTCAGCTTGAACTATCTCAATGCTGCTTTGAGCCCTGGTCTCCAACTATCATCAACTAACACTGAAAGAGCATAGATAAAATTCTGACCAGCACTGGGATTCGAACCCAGGTCTCCAAAAACACATACTCTGGTCCTCAGAATACTGAGCTACACATCAGTACCTCATTTACCTTTTGTGCTTCTAAGTGTCCTCATTAGGTCTACTCAATATACAGGGAATAAACTAGAACCAAAACCAGGATTTGATGCCTGGTCGCCAGCAATACCAGAAGGTATCTAAATCAACACGGTGGATGCTGGCTGGTAAGCCCTCTGAGCCAACTCTCATATCTCAGTGTCATCAGGTCTACACAACATATTGGGAATAAATTCTAACCAAAACCAGGATCCGAACCCTGGTCTCCATTAATCCACCAGGATGAAACTGATCATGCAGCATTAGCACATGGCTGCTAAGCCTCTGAGCCAACTCTCAGCTTGAAGCACCTCAATGCAGATTTGAGCCCTGGTCTCCAACTATCATCAACCAACCCTGAAACAGCATAGATAAAATTCTGGCCAGCACTGGGATTCGAACCCAGGTCTCCAAAAACACATACTCTGGTGCTCAGAATGCTGAGCTACACATCAGTGCCTCATTTACCATTTGTGCTTCTAAATGTCCTCATTAGGTCTACTCAATATACAGGGAATAACCTGTACCAAAACCAGGATTCCATCTCTGGTCGCCAGCAATCCCAGATGGTATCTAACTCAACATGGTGGATGCTGGCTGGTAAGCCCTCTGAGCCAACTCTCAGCCTGTGCAGTAAGGTAACATACCTCAGTGTCATCAGGTCTACACAACATATTGGGAATAAATTGGAACCAAAAGCAGGATTCGAGCCGTGGTCTCCAACAATACTGGTTTGGCTGCAAAGCCAGAGCCAGCTCCCAGCCTGAACATGCAATTGATGTATCTCACTGTCATCAGGTCTACACAACATACAGGAAATTAATGGAATCAAAACCAGGATTTGAGCCCTGGTCTCCAACTATCATCAACCAACCCTGAAACAGCACAGTTTAAATTCTGGCCAGCACTACGATTCAAACCCAGGTCCCCAAAAATGAATACTCTGGTGCTCAGAATACTGAGTTACACGTCAATGCCACATTTACAATTTTGCTTCTAAATGTCCTTGTTAGGTCTACACAATATACAGGGAATAAACTAGAACCAAAAACAGGATTTGATTCCTGGGTTCAAGCAATCCTGATTAGCACTCAAATAATCATAGCGGGTGCTGACTGCAAACCCTCTGAGCCTATCATACATATCTCAGTGTCATCAGGTCTACACAACATACAGGGAATACATTTGAGGAAAAACCAGGATTTGAGCTCTGGTCAACAACCAATAGATTATGTTGGATCAGCACCTGGCTGCTAACCCTCTGAGCCAAATATCAGCCTGAAGTATTGCAGTGTCCTCATGAGGTCTAAAAAACACACAGGGAATTAACTGGACTCAAAACCAGGTTTCGAGCCCCAGTCTCCAACAATACTTGTTTGGCTGCTAGCTCTGAGCCAGCTCCCAGGCTGAACATGCCCTTGATGTATCAGTGTCATCAGGTCTACACAACATACAGGAAATTAATGGAACCAAAACCAGGATTTGAGCCCTGGTCTCCAACTATCATCAACCAAACCTGAAACAGCACAGATTAAATTCTGGCCAGCACTTGGATTGGAACCCAGGTCGCCAAAATCAAACAAACTGGTCCTCAGAATACTGATCTATACATCAGTACCACCATTGCCATTTGTGCTTCTAAATGTCATCATTAAGTCTACACAATATACAGGGAATAAACTGGAACGAAAACCAGGATTCAATCTCTGCTCTCCAACAATCCGGGATGGCATCTAAGCGATCATGGTGGATGCTGGCTGGTAAGCCTTCTCAGCCCAAGCAGCAAGATGACATATCTCAGTGTCATCAGGTCTACACAACATACCGGGAATACATTGGAACCAAAACCAGGCTTTGAGCCCTGGTCAACATCCAACAGATCATGTTTAATCAGCACCTGGCTGCTAACCGTCTGAGCCAACTCTCAGCCTGAAGCAGCAACTCCATGTCCTCATCAGGTCTATACAACACACAGGGAATTAACTGGACTCAAAACCAGGATTCAAGCCCTTGTCTCCAACAATAGCTGGTTTGGCTGCTAACCCCGAACCAGCACCCAGTCTTAACATGCAATTGATGTACAGTATCTCAGTGTCATCAGGTCTACACAACCTACAGGAATTTAATGGAACCAAAACCAGGATTTGAGCCCTGGTCTCCAACTATCATCAACCAACCCTGAAACAGCATAGATAAATTTCTAACCAGCACTGGGATTCGAACCCAGGTCACCAAAAATACATTCTCTGGTACTCAGAATACTGAGCTACACATCTGCACCACATTTATCATGTATGCTTCTAAATGTCCTCATTAGGTCTACACAATATACCGGAAATAAACTGCAACCAAAATGAGGATTTGATCCATGGTCTCCAGCAATCTTGATTAGCATCTAAATGAGCATGATGGATACTGGCTGCTAAGCCTTAGAAGCAACTCCCAGCCTGTGCAGTCATGTGACATATCTCAGTGTCATCAGGTCTACACAACATACCGGGAACAAATTGGAACCAAAACCAGGATTAAAGCTCTGGTCAACATCCAACAGCTCATGTTGGATCAGCACCTGACTGCTAACCCTCTGAGCCAACTCTCAGCCTCAATTATCTCAATGTCAGGTCTATACAACACACAGGGAATTAACTGGAATCAAAAATAGGATTCGACCCCTGGTCTCCAACAATACTGGTTTGGCTGCTAACCCTGAGCAAGCTCTCAGCCTGTACATGCAATAGAGTATCAGTGTCATCAGGTCTACACAACATACAGGAAATGAATACAACCAAAACCAGGATTTGAGCCTCCAACTATCATCAACCAACCCTAAAACAGCACAGTATAAATACTGACCAGCACTGGGATTCAAACCCAGGTCTCTAAAACAAATACTCAGGTCCTCAGACTACTGAACCACACATCAGTGACACATTTGCTATGTTTGCTTCTAAATGTCCTCATCCATCCACAGTTTATTATATAAAAGAAAAATTATGTACAAAAGTTAGGCAGTCGTACTTTTCTGCTTACTTTTGTTTGCATTACTCTGTATTTGTACACCACACATTTCTTCTAATAAAAATAAATTAAATAATAATAAAAAAATAAAATAAAAAGAAAGAAATGTTGGCCAATCTAGCAATTAAATGTAAAATAAAAAGGAAAAAAAAGAGAAGTTGGCCAGTCTACCAGACACAGAAAAAAAAATCCTAATAAAAGTTTGAGCATATGCAAACTGTGCTCATCTTTGAAGTCCTATTGAGAGGTGGCGTTATCTGTAATATTATATATTAGGCATGTGCAATTCGTTTCGTTCCGAATTCGTTTTTTAACGAATTTCGACAAATTCGTTAATTCGGGAATATCCGATTTAACGAAAACCTGTTTAACGAATTTTTTCCGAATATTTGTAAATTCGATAAAATTGGACATTCGTAAATTCGGGCAGTCGTACATTCATAATTTACATTCGTACATTCGTACATTAGTAAATTAGTGCATTCGTAAATTTGTAAATTCGAAAATTCGGAAATCTGAAATAATAGTTAACCAATAATAACTTAATAGTAATTACTAGTAGCTTTTAATTTATAGGTATTGTAATTTCCTTTTAAATTTGGCTGTTAGTGAACGTAACACGTACAAATTTATCCGAAGTTATGAATGATCCGAAAAAACGGAATGGAACATAATGAATTAATAATAATAAATAACAATAATAATAATAATAACAACGTTTTATTATTATTATTGATTATTAATTTTTTCCGTTCCATTTGTTTAGATGCAGCATTCCTTTTGGATAATTCGTAACTTCGGATAAATTCGTATTTGTTACGTTCACTGACAGTCAAATTTGAAAGGAAATTACAATACCTATAATTTAATAGTTAGTTACTATTTCAGATTTTTGAATTTTCGGGTTTTTGGATTTTCAAACTTCGAATTTACAAATTTCCGAATTTTCTAATTTACAAATGTACGATTTTACGAATGTATGAATTTACGAATGCACAAATGTAAAAATGTACGAATGTACGAATGAACGAATGTTCGAATTACGAATGTACGAATGAACGCATTTACGAATTTACGAATGAACGAATTTACGAATCGCGATCATAACGAATGACCCGAAAAACGAAAAAAATAATAAACTAATGAAACGAAAATGAAAATGAACGAATTTTTTTGGTTGTGCACATGTCTATTATATATATTATATTATATATTAAAGCGGGGTTCCACCCAAATTTTGAACGATATCTGTATGTATTCTCTTCCTTGCCTAGATGCTGACATGCTGTTTAAAAAAATTTAAATCGCCGTAATTACCTTTTATTTTTCTATTCTTCTTTGCACTTCCTGGTTCTCCTCCCGTGGGAGTAGGCGTGTTTCTAGCCTCTCCCAGACTCCTGGGAGCTAGTCTCAGGCTTCCCAGGATGCCACTGAGCATGTGCGGGAACGAGCAGTGAATGCTGGGAGCACAGCATTCACCACATCCAGGAAATAAATGCTTGTGGGCTTCAAATGCCCACAATGAAGATGGAAACCGCCTGCAGTGAATAATATAAGTTATTCTTTCCGACAAAATCTGACACAGGCGGACATATTACACACAATATGTGAGTATGTAATGCTGAGAAGAAAAGTTTGTGAATGAACTAAAAAAAAAAAAACGATAGATAGGTGGACCCCCGCTTTAATAAGGGATTAGGTAATGAGGTATCAAAATTATTTCAAAGAGAACTTTTGCCCCAATGAAGGGTCACCAAAAGTTGCTTTGAGCACATTCCCACCATAACCTACATCCTAAATTCTAGGAGTCGCGTTAGTTCTGGGTCTGGTGAGTCATTGTGTGTGCACTGCTGGTGAACTTGGCCCTTGGACTTGCCCATTTTATGTCTTCTAGTCGACCTGAATTTTTTTTTTTTTTTTTTCACCTCTGATAATGGCTCATAGACAATCATAAAGTATATAATTGCAGTTGGAATACCTAGACACACCCTGGGCGTTTTTTCTTTTTTTTCTCAGGAACGAAGATAGCAAAACTGGTTTGTCTAGATTTGAAGTCAACTTTTTTCTTCACTTTCTTGCCTGGCTTTAAGAATGGCGACGGCTGATTTGAGCTCCGAGCTCCGTTGCTCCATCTGCATAGACATTTACGTTGATCCGGTGACCCTGCCATGCGGACACAGCTTTTGCCGGAACTGTATCACCCAGGCTTGGGACCACCAGGGAAGGGGAGACTCTAAATGCCCAGAATGTAAGCAAATATATGGGAAGAGGCCCGAACTGAAGATAAACGTGAGGCTTCTTAATATTGCAAAGGTTTTTCGATACAGTCAACCAGATGAAGATGGGACCGGGGTCTACTGCACTTATTGCGAATCACATGTTCCAGCTGCTAAGTCCTGCTTGCAGTGTGAGACCTCCATGTGTGATAACCATCTGAGGAAACATAACAGGACAGTACAACATGCTTTAATTCCACCTACCATGTCTGTGAGAGATAGAAAATGCTCCATCCACAAGAAGATACTAGAACATTACTGTGCCAATGATTCTGAATGTATCTGTGAGTCCTGCAGGTTGCATGAAGAACACAGAGGACACCTGATGGAGTCACTGGATGAAGCTTCAGAGAAGAAGAAGAAGAAACTCGGAAATGTTCTGGAGATGATGACAACAAGGAAGGAAGTGACTGAGGATAAGGTCCATAGACTGCAGGAATGCAGGACAGCCACACAAGAAAAAGCAGCCAGAGTAACCGAGAGAGTCTCTGCCCTGTTCAGAGACATCAGGGGGCAGCTGGAAGACCTGGAGAAGAAAGTCTTGAGAGAAACCTCCAAGCAGGAAGAGAAGATTTTGTCCTCAGTCTCCAATCTGATCCGGAAACTGGAAACAAGGAAGGGCAAGCTGTCGAGGAAGATGCAGCGCATTGAGGAGATGATTAACATGGCAGACTCGCTGGCCGTCCTACAAGACAAGGGCTCAGACAAAGAAGACTTTTCTGATGCTGAGGACCGAGATGATACAAAGATCACGGATGTTGGAGATCTGACTTTCTCAGACACATTATACGCAGGTTTTTCTGATATTATGAAATGCGCAAACATTTTATTTTACACGCAGGACCCCACTGACCTAACGCTGGATCCAAACACAGCTGCCAACAACCTCAAAATGTTACATACATTAAGGATGGTGCGTTGGTCACAGGTGGACCAAAAGAATCCACAGATCCCAGAAAGATTCGAGAAATATCAGGTCATGAGTAGCAAGAGCTTCTCCTCGGGGCGCCATTACTGGGATGTGGAGACCGGTAGGTCAGGAGGTTGGGGGATCGGGGTGTGTTACCCCAGTATAGAGCGAAGGGGGGACCAGTCCATCATTGGAGAGAACAGCCGCTCCTGGTGCTTGCACAGACTGTGCTTGTGGAGGTGGTATAACCAATATTCCGGGAGACATGATGGTCACATTATACAGATACCCCAGAATATTACCAGTGATAAGATCAGAATCTATCTGGATTATGAGGCCGGGCAGATCTCTTTTTATGAACTGTCTGACCCCATCCAACACCTACACACCTTCACCGCCACCTTCACCGAGCCCCTCCATGCTGCCTTCTATGTATGGGGGGACTGGTGGTACAAGGACAGCTGGGTAAGAATCAAGAGCACTTCTGAATCCCTCAGCCATGAACCTGATTGGGTGAATAGCCATTCAATAGGGTCCAGCACTGAGTGATGCTACTTAAAACTGATGACTGTAATAACCTGACATGTCTAGGATGATGAACATGGGTGCAAATACTGTACATACTCTACCGGGCCAAAATGTAGGCTTGGTTTACTCCTACGTGTGACCAAGCGCAGGCCCATTTCCGCACGTTGCATGTAGGGCAGCCCATTTTTTTCAATGGGCCGCCCTACATGCGAGAAACGCGGAAAAGGAGCCCCTGATTCTTTTCCAAAATGCACTGAACTGCATGGTGTTGCGGCATTTGTAGATGCATGGGGGTGCCGTTAACAATCAATAGAATCGCTGTGCGTCTGCTGAAGGGCAGCGCGTTTCCGGAAAGTCAGGAAAGTGCGCAATTTTGCGGGTGTTCCCTACATGCAAAGGTCTAAACTTAGACTTATAGTATATCTAAATCTAAAAAAACTAAAATATAATAGAATGCAGCTCAGCATTCCTTAGATGTGGTGGCTGCATTAGTTTTCTTTTTTGATAAGTGATTTCATGATTTAGTTTTTTATCCAGTTGTTTATTTCTTTAAAGTATAGCTAAAGACAAAACTTGTTTTTTTAAGTTTTGGATAGAGTAGAGAGGGATTAGACCCCCCTGTCAGGTTTTTATTCCCGTCTGTGCCCCTGTTAGGGAGTTTCACCCTCTCTATTTGTCCTGTTTATCCGCCATCACCGAGAGTGAAAGAAAATCCCACCAGCACCGGAATAGAGGGAAATCCTCCAATGGGGACACTAGTTCTGGCAATTACCAGGAATTCTCTCACTTTAGAGGGATTTCCCCTCACTTCCTGTCTTGGCTACGGGACAGGAAGTGGAGGGAAATCTCTCCCCAATGGGACACAGATGGCGATAGAACACTGACAGCTGTTATAACCATCCCTTACTCCATCCATGAAGATGGCGCTTTGTCTTTAGTTCTGCTTTAATTCAACTGCGTGCCCCATAGGGCCAGCCCATTCACCGTAATCATCCTTAAGGCTCCATTCACACTAGCGCGTTTTTTGATGCATTTTGCATTTTGCAGAAATGCATGGGAATTTTTTAACATGGGTTCCTATGGAACATGTTCACATCAATGCCTTTTTGTACCTCTGTGTTTTTGGAAAGGGTCGGGGACTTTTTTTCATGCAAAATGCAGCGTTTTGCATGTAATAGAATTCAATGGACAAGCATCAAAAACGCAAGTGCAGTGTTTTTGCGGCGTTTTTACAGCTTTTTTGATGCGTTTTTGATGCGTTTTTGGCGGGGTTTTTTTTGGTTTTTTTAAAAAAAAATTTTTAGACTGTGTACAAAAAAAAAAAAAATGCAAAACACCGCAAAAACGACGCAAAAACGCTGTAAAAACGCTACAAAAACGCTGCTCAAAAACGCGGCAAGCATCACAAAAAAAACTCCAAAAACGCTCAAAAGCAACATGCATAGATCTGCTGAAGAAGTCCCCGCCCACTGGGACGCAACGCATCCAGAACGTAACGGCGTGACGTCACCCGCTGCTACCGCGCATGCTCCATCACCGTGTTTACACACGGCTGTATCCTGTATTGCATCTCTTACTACTGCTTTCGTCCTGGCACTTGTGAAGTGCCATATATGTAAGTGCAACTTTTATCTTTTATAATAAATACGTTGGACCATACAGAGAGCACTATTGTTGTTCCTTTTATATTGCATATGCCATGTGAGAGTTACCCTGATCTACAGCCCAGTGGTTTATGACGGAATTCCTGATATCTGGAAATGGACATTCATTTGTTTTGACCCTTATGGGAATGCTCTTCTGACCCTCTGTAATTAAAGGGTCCTGGTCATCAGGTGAGAGGCCACCCAGTATATCAGTGAAGGGCACACTCATCATTCACTTTTACTGGCATGCTGTCACGTTTGGTGGAACCTCACTGAATAACTTAGACATTTTATTGCTTTATATATATTTTTTTCAACAAAAGGACTATACGTTATGCTATATTGTTATCTTCGTATCTTGTCCCTGGAAGGTTTCATTTATTGATTTAGCGCTGCACCTTCTTTTATTTATTTGATCTAAGGGATTTGATTGTTTGACCCTGGTGTACAGCTGCTTTAGTGTTTTACATACACGCGCTGATTTATTTTCATTTTAAATTTTAGATGTGAATCAAGCCTAAGGCTCCATTCACACTAGCGCGTTTTTTTGATGCATTTTGCAGAAATGCATGGGAATTTTTTAACATGGGTTGCTATGGAACATGTTCACATCAATGCCTATTTGTACCTCTGCGTTTTTGGAAAGGGTCGGGGACTTTTTTTCATGCAAAATTTCTCAATTTTTCATGCAACGTTTTGCATGTAATAGAATTCAATGGACCAGCATCAAAAACGCAAGTGCAGCGTTTTTGCAGCGTTTTAACAGCGTTTTTGATGCGTTTTGCGTTTTTGGCGTTGTTTTAAAAAATTTTTTAGACTGTATACAAAACCCTGCAAAACGCAAAACGCAGCAAAAACGCTGTAAAAACACTGCAAAAACGTGGCAAGCATCACAAAAACACTCCAAAAACGCTCAAAAGCAACATGCTTTTGAGCGTTTTTGGAGTTTTTTTTGTGATGCTTGCCACGTTTTTGAGCAGCGTTTTTGTAGCGTTTTTACAGCGTTTTTGCCGTGTTTTGCATTTTTTTTTTTTACAGTTTTTTTTAGACTGTATACAGTAAAAAAAAAAAAAAATTAAAAAAACGCCAAAAACGCATCAAAAACGCTGTAAAAACGCTGCACTTGCGTTTTTGATGCTGGTCCATTGAATTCTATTACATGCAAAACGCTGCATTTTGCATGAAAAAAAGTCCCCGACCCTTTCCAAAAACGCAGAGGTACAAAAAGGCATTGATGTGAACATGTTCCATAGGAACCCATGTTAAAAAATTCCCATGCATTTCTGCAAAATACAAATTGCATAAAAAAACGCGCTAGTGTGAATGGAGCCTTAATGGCACTCCAAACTCGCCTTGTGCAGTGACCGCCACGTGATTTGGAATCGCAAGCTGAATTGCAGCGATTCTGCCTATGATTCCAAATCGCGAAGTGTGAATGGAGCCTGACTTGTGATGCGGAGTGCTGCCAAAAAAAATGAAAAATGCTGCATGTGTCTTTTCGGTGCCTTAGGCAAGCCGTTCAGTTGAACGGACTGTCTGCAGGCAACGCACGTTAACTCGCAGCATATCATGCATTAAGGCCTCGTTCACACTTTCGCATATTGGAATTGCGGGCGGAATGAGGCAATCCTGTCTGCGATTCCAAAGTCCCAGAAAAGCGTGCAAAACGCGTTTGCGGTTCCATTATTTTATTTTTTTTTCCTTAATGGCATCCCCAATGCGGCGGCGTGTTTTTTTACAACAAAACGCATGAAAATTGCGGCAAAACACGTAATGTCAGACACGCCTGGCTCAGTGCCAAAATGTTCTTGTGGTGTGTTTTTGAAGCGGAGGGAGGCCCATTCAAAATCATGACGTAGCAGCGTCACTCAGGTGCGATTGGGGCCTAACGAACCTGGGCTAACCTGACACAACGGTGTGAATGAGCCCATACAATTCATATCAAAGAGGGAACAAAGAGAACGAGGGAAGACTATGAAATTCTAAAGAAATGAAAGATTTACAGTATTAAGCCCTGGTTCACACCAGTGCGATTTGTTATGCGATTTGACAGTTCAAAATCGCATGACAAGTCGCACGCCATTGCCAGCAATGGAACCGGTCAAAATGTTGCCACTCAAGTCACAGCAACTTTTAAAAAAAAGGTTCCTGCACTTTTTTTTTTTGCAATTTCATTGTGACTCGCATTGACTTCTGTTAAATGAAGTCCCAAGCCGCAGTGAAATCGGAGGTCCAAATCGCACTGATCTGCGGCTGAAGTAACGCAATTTCAAAGCCACACTGGCGTGAACCAGGGCTAAAAGGTTGAATGATACGTCTCCGGGGATTATATACATTTAACTTCATAAGGATAGAAATAAAATGGCGTTCAGGAGTCGTTTTTTTCTGAGCACAAAAAACGCCAAGCGCTCATAGACGCTGATAAACGTTGATTAAAAATTAGGCTCACCAGCGTTCTTTTAACGTTTTTGATCCATTGAAAAAATTAAAAGCCCACTGAACAAACAGCGGAGGCTGTTTAGCCTCGGTTCACACCAGAGGCGGCACGACTTGCAGGTCGCCTCACCGAGGCGACCTGCACACGACTGCCCGGGCGACTTGCAAAACGACTTCTGTATAGAAGTCTATGCAAGTCGCCCCAAGTCGCCCCAAAGTCGTACAGGAACCTTTTCTAAGTCGGAGCGACTTGCGTTGCTCCCCTTAGAACGGTTCCATAGCACAGAACGGGAGGCGACTTGTCAGGCGACTAGGTCGCCTGACAAGTCGTCCCTGTGTGAACCGAGCCTTAGGGGCGGTTTGCAGGCGCTATTTTTAGCGCAATAACGCCTGCAAACCGCCCCAGTGTGAAAGGGGCCTTAGGCTCCATTTACACTAGCGCATTTTTTGATGCATTTTGCAGAAATGCATGGTAATTTTTTAACATGGGTTCCCATGGAACATGGTCACAAAAAAAACCGCCAAAAACGCATCAAAAACGCTGAAAAAACACTGCAAAAACGCTGCACTTGCGTTTTTGATGCTGGTCCATTGAATTCTATTACATGCAAAACGCTGCATTTTGCATAAAAAAAGTCCCCGACCCTTTCCAAAAATGCAGAGGTACAAAAATGCATTGATGTGAACATGTTCCATAGGAACCCATGTTAAAAAATTCCCATGCATTTCTGCAAAATGCAAAATGCATCAAAAAACGCGCTCGTGTGAATGGAGCCTTATAAAATTTAATGGACCAGCATCAAAAACGCAAGTGCAGCGTTTTTGCAGCATTTTTGATGCGTTTTGCATTTTTGGCGTTTTTTTTCTTTTAGACTGTTTACAGTCTAAAAAAAACTGTAAAAAACAAAAAAAAAACGCAAAACGCTGCAAAAACGTCGCAAAAACGCTGCTCAAAAACGTGGCAAGCATCACAAAAAAAACTCCAAAAACGCTCAAAAGCAACATGCATATATGTGAATCGAGCCTTAATGGCACTCCAAACCGCCACGTGATTTGGAATCGCAAGCTGAATTGCTAAATCGCAAGCTGAATCGCGAAGTGTGAATGGAGCCTGACTTGCGATGCGGAGTGCTGCTAAAAAAAATGAAAAATGCTGCAAGTGTCTTTATTAAAATAAAAAATAAAAAAAATTTAAAAAGACTAAAAAACGCTAACGCGGAAAAAATCACTAAAAAGAAGCGAATAAACGCTATTGCAAAAACGTTAAAAAACGTTGAAAGACTCACTGCAAAGCTACTGGCGTTTTTATAACGTTATTTTAACGTTCCAGTGTGCATGAGGCCTAATTATCATAACAATGGAATTATATACATTTATTATAGGAATGGAATTAATGGAAGTGTATGTGTTATTTTAAGTGTATAAAACAATCATTATGGATATATAAAAATAGTGGATGAAATCAAACACTGAATATCGACCACGTCTGTGTTACTTTGCACCCCCACACGCAAAAAAAAAATACTTTTTCATCCTCTTCTAGCCACCATTGTTGCAATCTACATGTATATATGCTCCTTTAACCCTTTCATGACTAAGCCTCTTTTTGAAATTTGGTGTTTACAAGTTAAAGTCCGTATTTTTTGCTAGAAAATTACTTAGAGCCCCCAAACATTTTATATATATATTTTTTAGCAGAGAATCTAGAGAATAAAATGGAGATTGTTGCAATATTTTATATCACACGGTATTTGTGCAGTGCTGTTTTAAACGCAAATTTTTGGGAAAAGGGACACATTTTAATGAATTTAAAAAAAACAAACAGTAAAGTTACCCCAATTTTTTTCTTTAATGTGAAAGTTGATGTTACGCCGAGTAAATAGATACCAAACATGTCACGCTTTATAATTGCACGCACTCGTGGAATGGCGACAAACTACGGTACCTAAGAATTTCCATAGGCGACGCTTTAAATTTTTTTAATGGTTACCAGATTAGAGTTACAGAGGAGGTCTAGTGCTAGAATTATTGCTCTCGCTCTGATGATGGCGGCGATACCTCACATGTGTGATTTGAACACCGTTTACATATGCGGGCTTTAAAAAAATTTTTTTTCTTATTTATTTTTATATTTATAAATTGTGTTTAAAAAAAAAATTTTTTTTGATGACTTATATTGTTGTCACAAGGAATGTAATCATCCCTTGTGACAGTAATAAGTGGTGACCGGTACTCTTTATGGAGGGATCGGGGGGTCTAAAAGACCCCCGATCCCTCCTTTGCACTTCAAAGTATGCATATCGCCGAAAACGGTGATTCTGATTTCTGTGTATTTTTTTCAAATCGGCGCCATTGGCAGCTGAGTAAACGGGAAGTGACGTCATGACGTCGCTTCCGCATTAACAATTAGAAGGCTGGAACGGAGCCGCCCACAGCTTTGTTCCAGACTGTCACTAGCCGCCGGAGGCAGCCGATTGGTCACCGGGCCTCCCGATCGAACGGGATGCCCGGTAAGAGCGGCAGGAGGCGGCGGGAGGCGGCGAGAGGGGGGGACGTCCCCTCCCGATGCTCCGAGCGCCTTTTAGCCGCATCGGTTGTTATACCCGGAAAGCCGATCGCCCACTGTAAAAAACGGTACCGGGATGATGCCTGCAGCTGCGGGCATCATACCGGTATAACCCTGGAAAGCCGAGTACCCATATCTGCATACGCTCGGCGGGAAGGGGATATACTTGCGTATGTGTGTACATTCCTGCACTCAAACATAACATTTTTCTATTATTTATTTTTTTTTTTTTTATGGCTCTGAACACAACGCTGTATTACGGATCTTTTCGCAGCCGCGTACATCGTCCCATTGACAACAATGCATCGATGTTCAGATCCGTAATAAAAAAAAATAATAAAAAGCTACACGGATACAAACACTGTGTTTATGCATGTTTATATGCATTTTGCATTTTTTTTTCCTGCTAAAAAGCTCCTCTCCTGAATGCGCTGGTGACGTTTTTTATTTTTTCTTAGCCTGTAAACGCTCCTCTTCTAAAACTCCCGCTATTGGCTAATATGGAGGTGCATTTACAAGCAAAAAAAAATTTAAAAAAATCCAAACGCCTGTAAAAGCAGCATTTTTTTTTTTTAATCCAGTGTGCATGAGTCTGTAATCCGTGGATGTTGACCAGCAGGTAATACCCTACATCAGCCAATCATGACCAACTTTTATTATTCTTTATGGCTCTTATATTGCCAAACCCGCAAATATTCAATAACTCCAATAAAAGTTGGACTTTAGGTTCCCCTCCGACTTGTTCATTCCCCGATTTAATTGGGGTAGGCAGTACACTTTGGTGGGCGTGGGTCAGCCACGCCTCTTGACCATTGACCTCTGGGGGACCCGCCTCCTGACCTTTGACCTTTGAGTCCTAGCCTTGTTCTTCAAGGGGAAACCTTAAAGCGGGGGTCCACCTAAACCGCCAAAAAAAAAAAAAATTTAAAGCCAGCAGCTACAAATACTGCAGCTGCTGACTTTTAATAAATGGCCACTTACCTGTCCCGGGGTCCAGCGATGTCGGCAGGCGACGCCGAGAACCCGCCGCCATCCTAGGTGAGGGAATCAGGAAGTGAAGCATTGCGGCTCCCATGGGAGTCTATGCCGGAAGTGGGTGCAAATACCTGTCTTAGACAGGTATCTGCACCCCCCTCCCCCCTGAAAGGTGCCAAATGTGACACCGAAGGGGGGGAGGGTTCCGAAAAGCGGAAGTTCCATTTTTGTGTGGAACTCCGCTTTAACCCTAACAAATGTGCGCGATTGCGTGCAAACAAAATGTGTGCAAATGTCCATTTACATATTGTGCCTAAGGTAAACGGGAGAATCATTTTTTTTTGCGCGTGTGCGTGAATTTACGCGAAAATTGCGTGAACGCAAATATGTACAAAGATAAAAACGTCTGAAAAAGTAGATGCTCAAACAGGAGTATCGTGTGCAAGAGGCCTTAAAAGAATAAAAATAAAATGGCAAGCTTGGCTATCTCACACTACAGCCTCTAAATACTTAAAGGGGTTGTAAACCCTCGTGTTTTTTCACCTTAATTTATCGTATGCATTAAGGTGAAAAAACACCTGGCAGACACCGGCCCCCCCCGTTTTACTTGCCTGAGCCCCTTCATCCGTTCGGCGGGGACGTGCTGCCCCTCTCTCCACGGGGTCCCGGCTCTTGATTGGATAGATTGATAGCAGCACAGCCATTGGCTCCCACTGCTGTCTGTCAAATCCAATGACGCGGGCACCGGGGGGGGGGGGGGGGGGGGCGGGGCCGACTCTGGCATTCGTGTCTGTGGACGCAAATGCTGGACTCGGGAGCGCGCCCGCAAGGTAACTCCCTCGGGAGAGCGCTTCTCCTAGGGGGTCATCTGATGCGGGGAGGAGCCGCCACGGGAACCTCAGAAGGGGATGTTCGGGGCCACTCTGTGCAAAACGAGCTGCGCAGTGGAGGTAAGTATAACATGTTTGTTATTTAAAAAAAAACAAAAAAAAACGATCCTTTACAATCACTTTGAAAGAATTTAACCCTTTTTGGGTGAGGTTTATCACCTATCACTACATTCTTTGTTCTTTGTAAAATTAGTCATTTGATGATCAAACCCTGCTTACAGCTTGAGCCCAACTGGGATTGAATTTGGTTATCAAGAACTATATCAACATCTGTTAACCCTTCCTTGTGTTGCAAACGGGTTCTTACTATATGTGTTAATTTTACCACTGCGACCGATCTTTTACAGTCATAATTTATGTTACCGAATATTTGTAAATGATGTACATTATAAACAAATAAAAATGTATTAAAAATAAAAAAAAATGGCTAATTAATTTAAGCAAGCAAATCAACAGAAGATATACTATAATTACCCCTTTAAAATGGCTATTGGCCAGGGGCGGACTGATAACTCATGGGGCCCCCAGGCAATAGGAGATTATGGGGCCCCCAGGCAATCAGAGATTATGGGGCCACACAGTATACACACACACACACAGTATACAATCACACAGTATACACATACATGTACACACAGTATACACAGACAGATGTAAAAAAAACACAGATTTATACATACTGTCCCTGGTTTTACTGAGGCCGCAACACTGATGGGGCCCCCTAGTGGCCCAGGGCCCTCGGGCAGTGCCCGAATGGCTCAATGGCCAGTCCGCCCCTGCTATTGGCATAGAATTTTTGCTGCCAGACTCCAAGATGGCTGCCATATACTGGTTGTAGTTTGCCTTTCCAAAATGGCGTCTAGCTATGGTGGAGCTGGCGTCACTGAGGTGTCAGATGATGGGATGTCTCAGATGATGTGTGTGTAGTCTGATAAGGTCCCCCATGTGTTCAGCTGATGTCCTGATCTTCAGATGATGTGTCCCCCAATCTTTCTACCTCCCCTGTCATACACTATATTCAGTTGCGAACAGTTCATTCAAAAATCTCACCCAGAGGGTGTAATCTTCCTTTTCATTGGTGGACGGGATGATCATCAACTATATGTTTTTGTTTTTTTTTGTAATCAAAAAGTTGTTTATTAAACAAGTTCAAACAATTTCCAATGCACAGACAGTGTATTTTAATATATTAACATGCACAATGTACAGTCCTCCCAGCTTCCATCATAATTATCTTAAAGTGGAGTTCCACCCACTTTTACAACTCTTCAGCATCCCTCACTAAACTGTGCACTGTAAACAAATCGGATATTTTTTTATTTTTTTTCTCAGCACTTACTGTATATCTGCTGTATTCATTTTTCACTTCCTCCTCCCTGGCCGCGGCCCATCGCATCATTTCCTGTTTGCAATGCCTTCTGGGAAGGGGCGGCAACTTCCTCTGAAACTGCTTGCTATGGAAACCTGACCTGAAACCTATTACACTGCTTGTGCTGCACTGAGCATGTGCGAGATCTGCAAGGATGAGATCCAGGAATAAATACAGTCTGGCTTCAGATGCCCACACTTAAGATGGCCACGGCCTGCTGTAAGTTTATAAAATAACAAACTACTGCTGTAAACTAACAAAACAGACCTTAGTTTACAGACTAACTTTACTAGAATACATTAGGCTTGTGTATTATAGGGGTATTTTTATTTAAAAAGTATAATTTTGGCCGGAACACCACTTTAACATCAAACCTGATAAGTTTACAACAAACTGATATATACCGTACATCTGGTTTTATCCATCATTAGCCCATTATGATCCTCCCGCAGGGCATTGCAACAATCTGGACATCACCGATTCCCTGGGACTCAGTCCAGGGGTATCTAGCCATGGGGCCCGAATTCTTTCGAATCTGCCAGGGCTGCCCCTTTGTTGGTAGATATATTTTTCCATAACCAAGGTATTTCACATATGTGTCATCTAGGAGGCTACCGAGGGTGGGGAGACCGATTTCCAGCCCATCAAGATGAGCTTGCGCGCCTGGAACAATGCCCTAGAGAATGCTATTCTAGTCATCTCCCTTAGGACAGCGTCCTCCAGCACCCCTAATATGCAATGAATTGGATCTAAGGGGGACGGTTGTCCGGAAACACTTGATTAAGCGTCCCAAGCACCTCGCTCCAGTACCTTTGGAGTTTTGGGCATCTCCAGAGTAGGTGGATGAGGTCACCCTGATGTCGCCCGCATCTGCTACACAGGGAGCCCGCCCATCTTATGCAATCTAAGTGGGGTGTAATGCACCCTGAGTACTATGTATAGTTGGGAAACCTTTTGGGCCACGTTTAGAGAGCAAGCAGTAATTGACTGCAGGACTTCCTCCCATTGGTCTCCCGTGAGTGGACCTACATCTTTCTCCCATAGGGATGGTGCCTTAGTGGGGTGGGCTTTTAAGTGGTGTGTCAATAGCCTTTGGTAACAATGTGAGATAATCCCTTTAGTTTCAGTGCTGGTCTGTAGGAAGTGGAAAATTGGGGTGCTTGACATAGCCCAGTGGGTAGCGTCTCCTTGCGCGTCCACCGCATATCGGAGCTGGAGATAAGAATAGTACATGGTAGAGGGCAGATTAAACAACCTGGCTCGCAACTCAGGGAAGGACAACAATTTGTCGTCCTGAAATATGTGTGTTAGCAAGGTGACGCCAAAGGAGCGCCACTTGGGGCCCTGTTGTAATTTTACGAGTTCAACATAGGAGAGATTCCCCCATATCAGACTATGTTCAGTAAAGCCTGTCACCTCTTGTATCTGTCTACCCTTATTCCAGATTTTCTGGATTAAAGTAAAGGTGGGTGTCTATTTATTAGATCTGTGGAACATCTGAGCCTCCAAGCCCATCGGAACGGTCTCCGCTCCAGATCCAGTCAGCATCAATCGTGCCGAGGAGCCGGCCGGATCCTGGGCCATGGATCCAAACAGATGTTGCATTTGGGCCGATCAACTATATGTTTACTTAAGCATTACCACTCTTGACCACCAAGTGGCACCCTATGACAAGAATTGTTTATCCGGAGTTTATTTGGGAATCCTTCTGTAATATATCTTCTGTGTCGCAGCCAAGTTTTATATGGTGAATGAATCGTTTTTATAACGATTGAGCTATGTTAGTTGGCCTGAAAACTTAAAATGCCTATGAGAGTCTGGCATCTTTCTCATTTGTGGCAGCAGCTTTTAGAAGAAAACATTTTCCTACACAGAGGTGTAATTTCAGATATAGCAATTGAAATACATAAAATATTTAGAACACTTTAAACTATTTTTTTGAATATAGTTACGCCACCAATTATTTTACATTATTGATTACCATTAGATAAACACATGATGTTATTAAAAAACCTTTTTCCCCGGCACTGGGCTATTTTGTAAGGATTTATTTATTTATTTATTTATATTTATTTCAGGTACTTCTATAGCGCCATCAATTTTACGCAGTGCTTTACATATACATTGTATATTCACATCAGTCCCTGCCCTCAAGGAGCTTACAATCTAAGGTCCCTAACCATAGGTGTGCGCAGCCTATTGCATTAGGGTGTGCACCCCAAAATGCAAACACACATGTGCATATATATATATATATATATTACAGACACACACACTCTAAATATATGTAAACATTTTAAAATTTAGTAGGGTAGTGGATGGTGTCAGTAGGGCAGATGTTGGTGTCAGTAGTTTTTTTTATTTCTATTATTTTATTTTTGTATTTTTTACAATTTTATTTATGTTTTTTACAATTTTTTAGAAGCTTTGGTGAAATATCAGCAGGGGGAATCTGTGGTGCACAGGGTGATTAGGGCGTGCCCAGGCACACCCGGCACACCCCCTGCGTACGCCTATGTCCCTAACTAAGGATAAAGTCTCCATGTATCCAATTAACATAGATACATTGCAATGTTGTGTTACCCTCTAAAGTCCTATATTTATATACGGTATATGTTCTCAATACTTATAGTATTTTGTCTGGTAAAATAATTTGTAATCCATTGGCTTGTAAGCAGGCACAGATAGATATATATGTATGAACGCAGTGTCATGAAAGTCTTGACCTTTATGACTTGCAATATAAAGCTTATGAACTGACATGCACTATATTACCATAAGTATTGGGGCACCTGTCTTTACACGCACATGAACTTTATTGGCATCCCACCCTTTGCAGCTATAACAGCTTCAACTCTTCTGGGAAGGCCGTCCACAAGGTTTAGGAGTGTGTCTATGGGAATGTTGGACCATTCTTCCAGAAGCACATTTGTGAGGTCAGGCACTGATGTTGGACGAGAAGGCCTGGCTCACAGTCTCCGCTTTAATTCATACCAAAGGTGTTCTATCGGGTTGAGGCCAGGACTCTGTGGAGGCCAGTCAGGTTCCTCCACCCCAAACTCGCTCATCCATGTCTTTATGGACCTTGCTTTGTGCACTGGTGCGCAGTCATGTTGGAACAGAAAGGGGCCATCCCCAAACTGTTCCACACAAAGTTGGGAGCATGAAATTGTCCACAATGTCTTGGTATGCTGACACCTTAAGAGTTCCCTTCACAGGAACTAAGGGGCCAAGCCCAACCCCTGAAAAATAACCCCACACCAGAATTCCCCCCCCCCCCTCCACCAAATGGTTTGGGCCAGTGCACAAAGCAAGGTCCATAAAGACATGGATGAGCGAGTTTAGGGTGGAGGAACTTGACTGGCCTGCACAGAGTCCTGACCTCAACCCAATAGAACACCATTGGGATGGATTGGAGCGGAGACTGCGAGTCAGTGCCTGACCTCACAAATGCGCTTCTGGATGAATGGTCAAACATTCCTATAGATACACTCTTAAAATCTGTGGACAGCCTTCCCAGAAGAGTTGAAGCTGTTATAGCTGCAAAGGGTGGGCCAACTCAATATTGAACCCTACGGACTAAGACTGGGATGCCATTAAAGTTCATGTAAGGGGCAGGCGTCCCAATACTTTTGACAATATAGTGTATAACTATTTGAGTTAGTGCGATAGTAATAACCAGTTCATTTTGTCACTGGCCTAGTAAGACAGTTCTTGGAAAGAAGAAAAAAATGATAAAAATATGTAAATTAATATTCACAGTTCCGACATACCATTGCGGTCTATGGCACTCAAGTTGCACCAAAGTCACAGAAAAGTAGTGCAGGAACCTGTTTTGTTTCGTTTTTTTGCTGCTGTAACTTGAGTTGCATTGGTTAAGACGGCGCCCATTGAAATTAATGTGTTTTGACTTGTCATGAGACTTTATGGGTTGCATGATAAGTTGCAGCAGTGTGAATCGGGGCTCAAGCTGCAATAGATTACATTTTTTTGATCTCCCTCCAACCTTAAAAAAACATGTTTTATTACTGGCTGTGCCCCCATTGGTGAGGTTTTGCTCACTTCCTGCCTTTGTGACCACACAGGAAGTGAGGTGAAATCTCTTCAATAAAGGAGACTGTTAAACCCATCCAAACTCTAATGCCGCGTACACACGGTCGGACTTTTCGTCTACAAAAGTCCAACGGACGCTGACGGACTAAAGCTGGCTGGTAATCCGATCGTGTGTGGGCTTCTCCGGACTTTCAACGTACTTTTTTAGCCTCAAATCCGACGTACTTTAGATTTGAAACATGCTTTAAAACTTTACTTCGTAACTACGACGGACCCCGAAATCCGCTCGTTTGTGTGCTAGTCCGACGGACAAAAAGCCACGCTAGGGCACCTATTGGCTACTGGCTATGAACTTCCTTATTTTAGTCCGGTGTACGTCATCACGTACGAATCCGTTAGACTTTTGTGTGGTCGTGTGTAGGCAAGTCCGTTCGTTAGAAAGTAGGCCGCAAGTCCGCCGCAAGTCCACCGAAAGTCTGCCGGAAGTCTGTCGGACAGGCTGTCTGACTTTTGTAGACGAAAAGTACGACCGTGTGTACGCGGCATAAGGGTTTTTGCATGTGCATATATAGGAGGCGTATGGCTGTCCATAGAAAAATACACCTACACCTACCCTGCAGCGTCCAGGATCCACAGCTATTGCGTAATTCTGCCTAAGGGCATGTACTAGGTAATGTTGGTAAGTATGGACGGCCGTAAGCATATAAATTCAAATAGCAACGCTTTGGCATGTATTTCTGTACTGTATGTCTATGGGCAGAATTATTCAACAGCTGTGACACACAAGCACATTTTATTTGGTACGGCCTTAAACTAGATGTAAACCCTTCCATATACCCAGTGAAGTGACTGGCCTCAGGTGATACACAGAGATGAAACAAATGCTCCTACATAAGTTGTACCTGTTTATCTGCAGTCTTCTCTACGTCCATTCAAAGTCTAGAATTCATACAGCTTGCCTGAGCATTCAGAAAAAAAAGGGGGGGGGGGGGCAGAGAGCTTAAGTTACTAACAGCATGGCTAGAGGGGGAGCGCTCTGAGAGTTGATTGGAGGGAAGAGACACCTTCACACAGTGCACAGGAACAGGCCTGAGGCTGTCAATCACAGGCTGTGTACTGGAGCTCCTTCCTGTCACCTCTTTTTCTCTTGGTGTCAGGTAAACTTGTCAGAAGTGACTCATGCAGATAATGGAGGGACGAATCAGCAGACAGAAATGACACTTGGAGCTCTGGATTGAGACAAGTACACATTATAGAGGATTATGCTTTGCTCTTATTTCAGGTCTGAGGTTTACAGCCACTTTAAGACCCTAGATACGCCCATGTGCAAGAGCCCTACAACAACCCTGTTTCCCCGAAAATAAGACCTAGCATGATTGTCAGTGATGGCTGCAATATAAGCCCTACCCCCCCAAATAAGCCATACCCCGTTTTCCCGAAAATAAGCCCTACCCTGAAAATAAGACCTACAAGGACTTTAACTAGGGCTTATTTGGGGGGTAGGGCTTATATTGCAGCCATCACCGACAATCACGCTAGGTCTTATTTTCGGGGAAACAGGGTAAAGAAGAAAAAAAAAGTTGTGCCGATTCAAGCCATTCACCAAGTGAGATATCTATAGCCTCTCATTTTCACAGAAGACATCCACACCCAGATGGCGATATGAAGCGGCTCGGTGAAGGTTGCGGTGAAGGTATATAGGTGGCTTATTGGTTGACTCAACTCGTAGAAGGACAATTCCCCAGACTCATAATCCAAATAGATTCTGAGCTTCTGAGTGGAAAGGGTCATCTGCAACGGGATCCTTTCCGAGTCGTGCATGACGAAATATTCATTCTGGGACTTGAACAAACACCAGGACTTCTCGTCGTCCCCAATCCAGGACTCGCGGTGCGTCCGCCGGATGCTGGCGTAAGCCATTCCTACCCTCCAGTTGCCGGAGGGGTTCACCTCCAACTCCCAGTAATGCTTCCTGGAGCTGAAACTCTGGGTGCTCAGCACCTGATACCTTTCAAACCTTTTTGCTGACGGAGGCCGATTCTTAACGGCGTCCGACCAAATGGCCGTTTTCAAATCCTCCAATGCAACATCATTGGCAGCCGTATCGATATCAAGAAAGGTTTCTGAAGCCTCCTGCACGTTAAATTCTCTCTTGGCGCGGATCACGATGTCGGCCAAGCCCTTGTGTAACATCTGTGAGATGGCACCTTCCTCCAAATCTCCTGCAATGTAAACTTCTTCTTCTTCTTGGCTTTCTTTATTCTCCCGAGAACCATCTTCTGCCACACAGATGTCCTTCATCTCCAGGTCTTCTGCATGTAGGACAACCAGAGGATCCGTCAGGTTGCAGATCATCTCAATGTGGTGAATCTGCCCAGACAGCTCATGCATCTGCCTTTCTATGTGCTTAATTAGATCAGAGACCTCCAGGGAGACCCGATCTTCCTGCCTGGAAATCTCACCAAGGACTTTCTTCTCCAGATCTTCTATACATCTTCTGATGTCTCTAAAGAGGACCGTTACGTGTGCTGCAGTTTCTTGCACTCTTTTCCTACGCTTCCTCAGTCTTTTGACTTTCTTGTCCATTTTCTCCATTTTTGGAGTCAGCATCTTTAGAATAGTTCTCAGAGCGTTCTTTTTTTCCTCGGATGCCTCATCCAGTGACTGGATGTTGTGGCCCACGTGCGTTTCTTCCAGCTTGCAGTAGGCACACATATAGGAGTCATCTTCAGCGCAGTAAAATTCCAGGGTCCTGCTGTGGATGGAGCATTTTTTACTGCGCAAGGTGGAGTTGGGTTTCACGTAGACATGTCCTAGTGAGTTGTTGTGAACTTTTAAGTGATGAGCACACAGAGAGACTTTGCATGGCACACATTGTTTAACAGCCCGCTCTGGACGGTCTATGCAGTAAGAGCAGGTTGCTCCAATTAGCACTCGCGTCTCTCGCCATGACCATTGGAAGGCTTCAGATAATTTTGCCAGCTCTATGTTTCTTGTAAGTTCAGGTCTTCTCTTGTAGCGCCTCACGCAAAGAGGACACGTGGACTCTCCTTCTTCCTGGTTGTCCCACGTGCGTACGATGCAGACCACGCAGAAGTTGTGTCCACAGGGCAGGGTCACGGGGTCGTTAAATATGTCTTTGCAGATGGAGCACACCAGATTCTCTCTTAGTCCAGCACAAGCCATCTCTGATCACTGAATGAAGGGAAAAGCTGAAAGAAGGAAATAACAGAACATTTTCTAACTTGGTAAACCAGTGTGTCTTGTTTTGTAATTTCCCAAACAAAAAAAAAGTCAAGGACACAAGCCCGCATCGGCTAGTTAACGGGTGTGAGGCCCTTGACTGGGGTAGGATGAAATGGGGGGGGGGGGGAGTTTACTTTGAGCAAACAGGATTGGCTGTGATACACTGTCCACAGCCCACATTACCGCTGGCTACCATTAGAGGGAGACTCCACTCAAAGCCAGCTGACCCCACCACACACAAGTAGATGCAAATCTTACCTGCAATCTGATGCACTCTAAGGGTTGGGGGAGCAGCCTAGCAAATAGCACACACTTCTGCTATTTTTCAAGCTATCCTGCAAGCTAGAATCCCCTGTGTTATTCAATCTTCCCACTGTCCACGCTCACCCACACGACTCACGTTAGCTTGCCACCTCCTTGCAGTTTGTCCACTTGACTGGTCTGCTAGGCAACCATACACAATCAGATCTCAGTCTAGCTTAGGGGTCTCCAAACTTTCTAAACAAAGAGCCAGTTTACTGTGCTTCATACTTTAGGGGGCTGGACTGTGGCCAGTGGGGGTATAAAATGTCCTGGCATCAGTGGGCATAAACAATGTTCCATCTTTGGTATTAAGGGAATGATTAGTGCTCCATCGTTGGTGTCACTAGGAGGAATAGTGCCCTATGGGAGGAATTAGTTAGGCCAGATGCATGCGCTCACTTTTTTTTTTAAATGGACAGTGTAAAAATACAAAATAAAAGTAAAATAAATAAGAAAAAAAAAAAATTTAAAGCGCCCCGTCCCGCCGAGCTCGCGCGCAGAAACGAACGCATATGTAAGTTGCGCCCACATATGAAAATGGTGTTCAAACCACACATGTGAGGTATCACCGCGATCGTTGGAGTGAGAGCAATAATTCTAGCCCTAGACCTCCTCTGTAACTCAAAACTGATAACCTGTAGAATTTTTTAAACGTCACCTATGGAGATTTTTAGGGGGCCAAAGTTTGTCTCCGTTCCATGAGCGGGAGCAATTTTGAAGCGTGATATGTTGATTATCAATTTACTTGATGTAACATTATCTTTCACAATATATAAAAAAATTGGGCTAACTTTACTGTTTTCTTATTTTATTAAAAAAAAAAAGTGTATTTTTCCCCAAAAAATTGCGTTTGGAAGACCGCTGTGCAAATACGGTGCGACATAATGTATTGCAACGACCGCCATTTTATTCTGTAACTGTCAGTGTTACTCTTCTGCCGCTTTAAAAATAAACATTTTTTATCACTTTTATTGTTATCACAGGTAATTTAAAATGTCCCCGGTGACAGGAACTCTTTATGGAGAGATCTGGGGTCTATTAGACCCCAGATGTCTCCTCTGCCCACAAAACATTTGATCACATCAACATTGGTGTGATCAAATGCTTTCCCTATTTAAAAATGGCGGTTTACATTCCGAGGAAACCAGAAGTAATGTATGCTCATCGCTTCTGTTTCATATACCATAGAGGCAATCAGAGCCCTTCCAGTCTCCGACTACCTCTGTGGTCAGCCAGCGGAAGCGCCGGCTGGTCGCTGAGGTCTGCTGGTGAGACGGTGGAGCCAGAGAAAGCCACGGAAGGCGGCTGGAGGGAGGGGGGACGTAAAGTAACGCTGCTAGTAAAAGCAATACAGCGGCTAATTAGCTGCTGGATTGCTTTTAGAAGAAAGCCAACTGTCGGCTCTAAAAAAAAACCCAATACCGTCATGACGATTGTAGGCAGAGAGCCCGTCCGTTCCAGCGACGAGAAGGAGCCCCGCAGCTCCAGCCGCTGTCTCTGGTCCTAATTGGCGCCCGCTGCTGTCAATTAAATCCAGTGACACGGGAGCCGGGGGGCGGGGCCGAGTCCTGATGTCTGTGTCATAAGACACAGCAGCGGGACTCGGGAGTGCGCCCACATGAGTGCCCCCCATGGAAAGCGGCTCTCCGTGGGGGCACTCGATGAGGAGGAGGAGCACCATCAGGGAACCCCAGAAAAGGAGGAAAACCCTTGCACAGAGCAGGTAAGTATGACATGTTTGTTATTTTAACCACTTCCCGCCCGGCCTATAGCAGAATGACGGCCGGGAAGTGGTTCTGTTATCCTGACTGGGCGTCATATGACGTTCAGCAGTATAACACGCCGGTGCGCGCCCGCGAGGGCATGCAGCACGGCGATCGCGAGTGCGGTGTGTCATCTCCGATCGTGATAAGAAGTCTCTGTCAGAGGGTTCTTGCCACGTGATCAGCTGTGACCAATCACAGCTGATCACCGTGTGAACCAGGAAGTGCCAGTAAACGGCATTCCTCGGTTCATGCTGGCAGGGAGAGCCAATCGGAACCGATCGGCGGCTCTCCCTGTCAAAGGGGGGTCTGTGCTGACAATCAGCACATTGATTATCAGCACAGCCCCATCAGATGTGCCAAAAAGTTACCCAGTCAGAGCCCCCTCAGGATCGCCTATCAGTGCCCAAAAAAGTGTCAATCAGTGCCATATAGTGCCCACCACAGTGCCAGTCAGTGCCCATCACATTGCCAATCTGTGCTATACAGTAACACCTGTCAAAACCTCATCAGTACCTCATCATCAGTACTGCCCATCAGTGCCACCTGCCAGTGCCACCTGTCAGTGCCAATCAGTACCGCCTATCAGGGCCAATCAGTACCGCCTATCAGTGTCAATCATTGCCCATCACAGCCTCTTGTCAGTGCCCATCTGTGCCGCCTGTTAGTGCCCATCAGTGCTACCTATAAGTGCCCATCAGTTCTGCCTATCAGTGCCCATCAGTGCTGCATATTAGTGCCGCCTATTGGTGTGCACCAGTCTGCATATCAGTGCCCATTAATTCTACATATCAGTGCCTCCTCATCTGTGCCCATCAGTGAAGAAGAAAACAAAATTTTATAACCGAAACGAAGAAAAACGTTTTTTTTTTCAAAAATTTCGCTCTTTTTTAGTTAGTTTAGCAAAAAAAAACCCCAGAGGTGATCAAATACCACCAAAAGAAAGCTCTATTTGTGGGAAGAAAATGATAAAATATTTAGTTTGGGTACAGCGTTGTATGACCGCGCAATTGTCATTCAAACTGCGACAGCGCTTTAAGCTGAAAATTGTCCTGGGCAGGAAGGGGCGAAAGTGCCCGGTATTGACGTGGTTAAGAAAACAAAAAAAAAACCTTTACAAATCACTTTAATAATTAAAAAAATGTAAAAAATAATAAATTGTAATAAACTAATTAATTAAAATGAATTAATAACTTAAAAAATAAAAAAAAGTGTAAAAAATAATAAATTGTAATAAACAAATTAATTAAAATGAATTAATAACTTAAAAAATAAAAAAAAGTGTAAAAAAATAATAAATTGTAAAAAATAATTTTTAAAAATGATTTAAAAAAGCTATTTAAAAAAATTGTAAAAAACATACATTTTAAAAAAATGTTAAATATAAGTTTGAGAATTAAGGGCTCGTTCACATTGGATCTCTGACCCATGCTGGGGGGGGGGGGGGGGGGGCTGTCAGCCTAACAGCAGCCCTGTTTGTAGGCATCATCCCGGCATCATCCCGGTATAACCTCTCAAAGTCTAGTAATGTATTGGTACTTCCCTGGGGCTGAAGTGGTTGCTGTCGGCCTTTCCGCACTGACAACAAAGTGTTACACTGGCTGGTGGCGGAGACCACCGCCTGTGGAAGGGAATTCCACATCCTTGCCGCTCTTACAGTAAAGAACCCTCTACGTAGTTTAAGGTTAAACCGCTTTTCTTCTCATTTTAATGAGTGGCCACGAGTCTTGTTAAACTCCTGCAAAAAAGTTTTATCCCTATTGTGTGGTCACCAGTACTGTATTTGTAAATTGAAATCCTATCCCCTCTCAAGTGTCTCTTCTCCAGAGAGAATAAGTTCAGCGCTCGCAACCTTTCCTCATAACTAATATCCTCCAGATCCTTTATTAGCTTTGTTACCCTTCTTTGTACTCGCTCCATTTCCAGTACATCCTTCCTGAGGACTGGTGCCCAGAACTGGACAGCATACTCCAGGTGCGGCCGGACCAGAGTCTTGTAGAGCGGGAGAATTATCGTTTTATCTCTGGAGTTGATCCCCTTTTTAATGCCAATATTCTGTTTGCTTTGTTAGCAGCAGCTTGGCATTGCTGAGCCTATCATCTACTAGGACCCCCAGGTCCTTTTCCATCCTAGATTCCCCCAGAGGTTCTCCCCCCAGTGTATAGATTGCATTTATATTTTTGCCACCCAAATGCATTATTTTACATTTTTCTACATTGAACCTCTTGTACCATTTAGTTGCCCACCCCATTAATCTGTTCAGATCTTTCTCAGTTCATTGTTTTTTTTTTTTTTTTCTCTGATGCCTCATCCAGTGACTGAATGCTGTGGCCCACATGCCTTTCTTCCAGCTTTCAGTAGGCACACATATGTGAGACATCTTCAGCGCAGTAAAATTCCAGGGTCCTGTTGTGGATGGAGCATTTTTTACTGCGCAAGGTGGAGTTGGGTTTCATGAAGATATGTTCTGATGAGTTGTTGTGAACTTTTAAGTGATGAGGACACAGAGAGACTTTGCATGGCACACATTGTTTAACAGCCCGCTCTGGACGGTCTATGCAGTAAGAGCAGGTTGCTCCAATTAGCACTCGCGTCTCTCGCCATGACCATTGGAAGGCTGCAGATAGTAGCGTTGCTATGGGGTGGCTTTTGGGGCTATAGCCCTGAATCTGGGGCCCATGGCCCAGTGTCTAGGCAGGAGTCCCCAAGGGGAGGGGAGGCTCTCTGGGGACCCTGATGTAAGTGGGGGGCTCTCTGGGGACCCTGATGTAAGTGGGGGGCTCTCTGGGGACCCTGATGCTAAGGGGGAGACTCTCTGGGAACCTTGATGTAAGGGGGGGGCTCTCTGGGGACCCTGATGTAAGTGGGGGGCTCTCTGGGGACCCTGATGCTAAGGGGGAGACTCTCTGGGAACCTTGATGTAAGGGGGGGGGCTCTCTGGGGACCCTGATGTAAGTGGGGGGCTCTCTGGGGACCCTGATGTAAGTGGGGGGCTCTCTGGGGACCCTGATGTAAGGGGGGGCTCTTTGGGGACCCTGATTTTAAGGGGGAGACTCTCTGGTGACCCTGATGTAAGTTGGGGGCTCTCTGGGGACCCTGATGTAAGGGGGGGCTCTTTGGGGACCCTGATTTTAAGGGGGAGACTCTCTGGCGACCCTGATGTAAGTGGGGGGCTCTCTGGGGACCCTGATGTAAGGGGGGGGCTCTTTGGGGACCCTGATTTTAAGGGGGAGGCTCTCTGGGGACCCTGATGTAAGGGGGGCTCTTTGGGGACCCTGATGCAAGGGTATTATAGATATATAAAAATAGTGGATGAAACCCCCCCCGATTATCGACCACGTCTGTGTTACTTTGCACCCCCACACGCAAAAAAAAATACTTTTTCATCCTCTTTTAGCCACCATTGTTGCAATCTATATGTATATATGCTCCTATATTCTTGCATATGTGTGTACATTCCTGCACTCAAACATAACATTTTCTATTATTTTTTCTTTTCTTTTATGGCTCTGAACACAACACTGTATTACGGATCTTTTCGCAGCCGTGTAAATCGTTCTATTGACAAGAATGCATCGATGTTCAGATCCATAATAAAAAAAATAAATGAATTAAAAAAAGCTACACGGATACAAACACTGTGTTTATGCATGCTCAGTGGTGTCGCTAGGGGGTGGCTTTTGGGGCTATAGCCCCGAATCTGGGGCCCATAGCCCCGAGTCTCTGCAGGGGACCCCAAGGGGAGGGGAGGCTCTCTGGGGACCCCGATGTAAGTGAGGGGCTCTCTGGGGACCCTGATGTAAGGGGGGTCTCTCTGGAGACCCTGATGTAAGGGGGGGCTCTCTGGGGACCCTGATGTTCCATGTTTCTTGTAAGTTCAGGTCTTCTCTTGTAGCACCTCACGCAAAGAGCACATGTGGACTCTCCTTCTTCCTGGTTGTCCCACGTGCGTACGATGCAGAGCTGGCAGAAGTTGTGTCCAGGGCAGGGTCACGGGGTCATTAAATATGTCTTTACAGACGGCGCACACCAGATTCTCTCTTGGGCCTGGTTCACACCTATGCATTTTTTAGTGTTTTTTCAGTTTTGCAGAAACACACTACATGGTTTCCTATGGATGTAGTTCACATCTGTGCATTTTATGGAAGGGGCCAGGGACTTTTTTCTGGTTTTTGGTTCCATAGACTTCAATGGATCAAAAGCATGTATTGAAAAATGCAAAATGCAACCTGGAATATGCAAACCGCAACCTGCATAGGTGTGAACCAGACCTAAGCCCGGCACAAGCCATCTCTGATCACTAAATGAAGGGAAAAGCTGAAAGGCTGACTTGGTAAACCAGTGTGTGTCTGTAATTTTCCCAAACATAAAAAAAAAAAAAAAAAGAATACAAATCTGATTTTTTTTTCTTCCTGTTAACTCTCTCTGGAATTTTCTGAAACTTCAATGTACTGTACATATACAGTATGTTCTATATACTAAAAAGAGTGCAGCGCATAAATATTAAAAAGCATCCTTAAAAAAATTAAATTAAAAAAAGCCATATATATATATATATATATATATATATATATATATATATATATATATATATATATACAGTGGAACCTTGGATTATGAGCATAATCCGTTCCAGGAGAAAGCTTGTAATCCAAAGCACTCGCATATCAAAGCGAGTTTCCCCATAGAAGTCAATGGAAAGAAAGATAATTTGTTCCGCATTGACTTCTTTTGCATGCAATACCACATGTGGCCAAAGGTGGGGGGGAGAGCCGGAGAGACTCAGAAATATCTGGGGACAGAGCCTCGGAAAGGCTTGGAAGCACCCGGGAACAGAGTATTTCCGAGTGTTTCTGAGTATTTCTGAGCGTCTCCGAACCGTTCCGAGTGTCCCTGGCGCCCCCCCCCCCCGCACCTCTGCCCAAATGCGGTACTGCACACCCCATTAGCTTGAATTCTGCTCGTATTGCGAGACAACACTCGCAAACCAAGTCAGAATTTTTTTTAAAAATTGCTCGTCTTTCAAAACGCTTGTTAACCGCCTTACTCATTAACCAAGGTTCCACTGTATAAGTAAAATGTCAAATATCAATATGATGATATCTATATACACACACTCCAGGGGCATAGGGAGGGGGTGGCTAGGGGGGGCTAAAGCCCCGAATGTGACCCCGAAAAGCCCAGAGTCTATCGAATGCTGCATTTCATTGTTAGCCCTGAGCGCCGGGTGCCGGGACCGATCTGATTGCGAGTGCGGCCGAAAGTGGCCAAGTGCCGCAGGTCCCGCCTTCTGGAGCCTGCAGCGCCAATGCCAGGACCACGGGACGTCTATCTTAGCATGCAGGCTCCAGAAGACGGGAACGCTACATCCCCGCTCGGGCGGGCGGCTCTCCTCT
This sequence comes from Lithobates septentrionalis, assembly GCA_037952835.1. Classification (NCBI taxonomy): domain Eukaryota; kingdom Metazoa; phylum Chordata; class Amphibia; order Anura; family Ranidae; genus Lithobates; species Lithobates septentrionalis. The sequence goes on from JBBDGP010002975.1 coordinate 163,090, forward strand.
CCTCTCCTCCTCGGTTTAGCTCCTCTCTGACGGTGACGAGTGACCGACTAACTGCTGTGACCACACACCACGGCTGAGCTGAGGTAGGTCAGACACACAGCGTGTGTATGTATGTCATTGTCAGTGTATGTAGGTCAGACAGGTCAGTGTATGTAGGTCAGGCAGGTCAGACAGGTCAGTGTATGTAGGTCAGGCAGGTCAGACAGGTCATTGTATGTAGGTCAGGCAGGTCAATACAGGTCAGTGTATGTAGGTCAGGCAGGTCAGACAGATCAGCGTATGTAGGTCAGGTATATCAGTGTATGTAGGTCAGGTATATCAGTGTATGTAGGTCAGACAGGTCAGACAGGTCAGTGTATGTAGGTCAAGCAGGTCAGACAGGTCAGTGTATGTAGGTCAGGTATATCAGTGTATGTAGGTCAGGTATATCAGTGTATGTAGGTCAGGCAGGTCAGACAGGTCAGTGTATGTAGGTCAGGCAGGTCAGACAGGTCAGTGTATGTAGGTCAGGCAGGTCAGTGTATGTAGGTCAGGCAGGTCAGTGTATGTAGGTCAGGCAGGTTAGACAGGTCAGTGTATGTAGGTCAGGTATATCAGTGTATGTAGGTCAGGCAGGTCAGACAGGTCAGTGTATGTAGGTCAGGTATATCAGTGTATGTAGGTCAGACAGGTCAGTGTATGTAGGTCAGGCAGGTCAGGCATATCAGTGTATGTAGGTCAGGCAGGTCAGGCATATCAGTGTATGTAGGTCAGGCAGGTCAGTGGTCAGTGTATAATGTAGGTCAGTGTATGTAGGTCAGGCAGGTCAGTGTAATGGTCAGTGTCAGGCAGGTGTGTTTACTGGTCAGCATTGATGGGCACTGGTAAGTCACACAACCCCACCACCCAGCCCAAAAAAAAAAAAATGCCGCGCAACCCCCCCCCCCCACCCCTGGTTTTTGGACTTTGGGCTGAAGCCCCTGGTCTTTTTGCCACCTAGCAACGCCCCTGACACACTCACCGGCCACTTTATTAGTTACACCTGTTCAATTGCTTTGTAACACAAATTGCTCTTCAGCCTATCACATGGCATCAACTCTATGCATTTAGGCATCTAGACGTGGTGAAGACAACTTGCTGAAGTTCAAACCGAGCATCAGAATGGGGAAGAAAGGGGATTTAAGTGACTTTGAACGTGGCATGGTTGTTGGTGCCAGACGGGCTGGTCTGAGTAATTAAAAAACTGCTGATCTACTGGGATTTTCACAGACAACCATCTCTCGGGTTTACAGAGAATGGTCCAAAAAAGAGAAAATATCCAGTGAGCGGCAGTTATGTGGAGGAAAATGCCTTGTTGATGTCAGAGGTCAGAGGAGAATGGGCAGACTGGTTCCAGATGATAGAAAGGCAACATCAACTCAAAAAAACACTCGTTACACCCATAATATGCAGAATACCATCTCTGAACGCACAACACATCCAACCTTGAAGCAGATGGGCTACAGCAGCAGAAGACCACACCGGGTGCCACTCCTGTCAGCTAAGAACAGGAATCTGAGGCTACAATTTGCACAGGATCACCAAAATTGGACAATAGAAGATTGGAAAAAACGTTGCCTGGTCTGATGAGTCTGGATTTCAGCTGCGACATTCAGAATTACACCCCGATTGAGCTAATTGGAGAGGAGGCTGTATCCATTCCAAGGATCCATTGCTGTATCCACCACAGAGGGGCCCTCTGAAGACCCCTGTCTGAAGCATCAGCTTATGCTGTAACCTTAGTAAGGTGAGGGGCTGGCGCACATTAAGGTATCACTTCAGTGGATCGGCCGTGTTTTCTCGCGGTTCGCGGTGAAGGGAAGCATCTCATATTCATCAATTCTGGATTTTTTTTTTGCATTAGTTCACATTCTGGGACTGTCCTATATCATCTTGTTTATTTGTTACCTGAGCCCAGGGTGTCTCACCGGACGTTTTGTTTGTTTTGTATTTATTTCAATGTTTACCATTATCACCATGTGCTGATTTTCTTTTCTATTTAGTGTCGCACACAGCATCATTTGCACTTTTCACCAATTATACTTGTGATTTATTTATTTGCCATGTCTCATATTTCATGATTTATTTAATGGTCATTTGTATCCGCACTTTATTATAGACTTTTCCCAGTGTAATTTTGAGTATCACACTCAGCAGTGGCGGCCCATGCATTATCGATTCATTGCGCAATGGATTTTCGCTATTTTCACACTAACGTTCCTCCCTGCCAATCAGCAGGCAGGTTAGTGAGACCTGTCTCCCCGATTGGCCAAAGCATTAGGCGATCCTATTGGATGCCTAACGCTTTGGCGGAAGAGGAGACACGGCGGAGGAAGCCTGAGGAGCCGAGCGGACACAGGAGCCGCAGCCGGCGCTTCCTGCCACTACAGAAGAGGAGGAGGAAGGCCCCGTCACTCAGTTAGACATGTGCGCCGTCAATGAATTTGTTTTGTTTCGTATTAAAATTAATTCGTAATTCGTGTCCGAAACTCAATTCGGATTCGTACAATATATGAATTTTCGTAAACTTTTCGTAACAATAACGAATGTTCGTTATGATAAATTTATCCGAAGTTCATAAACGAAATTTCATATTTTGTACAAAATTCGTATGCATAAAAATTTGTATTTCGGATCCTCACGAATGTACGAATTTCCGGAAATTCATAAGAATTTCCGATTCATACGAAACTAATCGCACATGTCTACACTCAGTAAGTGCTGCCGTAACGGCCGCAGGGCGGTTAGTGAAGTGACAGCTGAGCCGGGGGACGTGCCTGGCTGCATCTGATGGGCACAAGTGGCTGCATATACTGGGCACAATGGCTCCATATGATGGGCACAAGTGGCTGCATATGATGGGCACAGTGGCTGCATATGATGGGCACAAGTGACTGCATATGATGGGCACATGTGGTTGCATATGTTGGGCACAGTGGCTGCATATGATGGGCACAAGCGGCTGCATATGATGGGCACAAGTGGCTGCATATGATGGGGAAAAGTGGCTGCATATGATGGGCACAAGTGGCTGCATATGATGGGCACAGTGGCTGCATATGATGAGGAAAAGTGGTTGCATATGATGGGCACAAGCGGCTGCATATGATGGGCACAAGCGGCTGCATATGATGGACACAAGTGGCTGCATATGATGGGCACAAGTGGCTGCATATGATGGGCACAGTGGCTGCATATGATGGGCACAAGTGGCTGCATATGATGGGCACAGTGGCTGCATATGATGGGCACAAGTGGCTGCATATGATGGGCACATGTGGTTGCATATGTTGGGCACAGTGGCTGCATATGATGGGCACAAGCGGCTGCATATGATGGGCACAAGTGGCTGCATATGATGGGCACAGTGGCTGCATATGATGAGGAAAAGTGGCTGCATATGATGGGCACAGTGGCTGCATATGATGGGCACAGTGGCTGCATATGATGAGGAAAAGTGGTTGCATATGATGGGCACAAGCGGCTGCATATGATGGGCACAAGCGGCTGCATATGATGGACACAAGTGGCTGCATATGATGGGCACAAGTGGCTGCATATGATGGGCACATGTGGTTGCATATGATGGGCACAAGCGGCTGCATATGATGGGCACAAGCGGCTGCATATGATGGGCACAAGTGGCTGCATATGATGGGCACAAGTGGCTGCATATGATGGGCACAGTGGCTGCATATGATGGGCACAAGTGGCTGCATATGATGGGCACAAGTGGCTGCATATGATGGGCACAGTGGCTGCATATTATGGGCACAAGTGGCTGCATATGATGGGCATATTGGCTGCATATGATGGGCACAAGTGGCTGCATATGATGGGCACAGTGGCTGCATATGATGGGCATATTGGCTGCATATGATGGGCACAAGTGGCTGCATATGATGGGCACATGTGGCTGCATATGATGGGCACATGTGGCTGCATATGATGGGCACAAATGGCTGCATGTGATGGGCACAGTGGCTGCATATGATGGGCACAGTGGCCAGTGGCTGCATATGATGGGCACAGTGGCCAGTGGCTGCATATGATGGGCACAGTGGCTGCGTTTGATGGGCACAATGACTGCAATTGTTGGGCACAGTGGCTGCATTTGATGGGCACAATGGCTGCATTTGATGGGCACAATGGTTGCATTTGATGGGGGGGGGGTCAGTATTTTTACGTTTGTTTGCGCCCCCCCCCCCCAAAAAAAAAAATTGAGCACCAGCCGCCACTGTCACCTTTGCATTTGCACTCTATTATAGTTAATTCACAGCACCCATTACTGTACTCCAATGGCCTCCACACTCACCAGATCTCATCCAATTGAGCACCTTTGGGATGTGGTGGAATGGGAGATTCGCATCATGGATGTGCAGCCAAAAAATCTGCAGCAACTGTGTGATGCCATCATGTCACTATGGAGCAAAATCTCTGAGGAATGTTTCCAACACCTTGTTGAATCTATGCCATGAATAATTAAGGCAGTTCTGAAGGCAAACGGGGCTCCAACCAAGGACTAGCAAGGTGTACCTAATAAAGTGGCCGGTGAGTGTAATTTTTGAGCTTCCAGCAGGCGGGGGGATCTGACATTGCACAGAATAGAGCAGAGAGCTGAGTGTAATCTGAGACCTGAGTGGAGGGAATGGACCCTCACTCTCTACACAGTCTCATAGGGAAATGTACAGCTGAGGCCGTCATTTACCTGCTTTGTTCGGGAGGGTGGAGCTGGGCTGTCTTCCGGAATTGCTTTGTGTCGGCTGTCAGAAGCGACTCATGCAGACCGGGGAAAGAGACAGCAGACAGAAATCATACTAGGTGCTATGGCTTGGGGCAACTATACACTATAGAAGAATATGTTCTGTTACTTTCAGGGAATCCCCGTGAGATGTCTGGTGCGCAGTTAAGTACATGTGCATGGTATTTCCCACAGAAAGTGACATGCAAAAATGTGCACTTGTTCACATGCGCGAACGTAAGTACGCATGCACAATTTCTGTTGCCATCAGACGGGTTATTTAACCACTTCAGCTCTGGAAGATTTACCCCCCCCCCTTCATGACCAGGCCATTTTTTGCGATACGGCACTGCCGTACTTTAACTGACAATTGCACAGTACCCAAATAAAATTGATGTCCTTTTTTTCCCCACAAATAGAACTTTCTTTTGGTGGGATTTGATCACCTCTGCGGTTTTTTTTTATTTATTTTTTATTTTTTGTGCTATAAACAAATTTAAAAAACAAAAACAAATTTTTTACTATCGGCTATAAAACATATCGAATAAACAAACTGGGGGAAAAAAAAATCAAATTTCTTCATCAATTTAGGCCAATATGTATTCTGCTACATATTTTTTGTAAAAAAAAAAAAAAAAAAAAAAATGCCGATAAGTTTATATTGATTGGTTTGCGCAAAAGTTATAGCGTCTACAAACTATGGGATATTTTTTTTCTTTTTTTTTTACTAGTAATGGCGGCGATCAGCAAATCGGACACTAATGCCGTGTACACACGGGCGGACTGGTCCGACGGAACGAATCCTTCGGACAATCCGACCGTGTGTGGGCTTCATCGGACCTGCAGCGGACTTTTTTGGTCGAAAATCAGACGGACTTTAGATTTGGAACATGTTTCAAATCTCTCCACCGGAACAGCGCCGGACCCAATTCCTATCGAGAAATCTGCTCGTCTGTATGCTAGTCCGTTGGACGAAAACCAACGCTAGGCTAGGGTAGCTATTGGCTACTGGCTATGAACTTCCTTATTTTAGTCGGGTCGTACGTCATCACGTACGAATCCGTCGGACTGGTGTGATTGTGTGTGGCCAAGTCCGTTCGTTCGAAAGTCCGTCGGAAGTCTGTCGGAAAGACCCTCGGACCTTTCATGCCGAAAAGTCCGCCCGTGTGTACACGGCATAACTGACACTTTTGATACTTTTTGGGGACCAGTGACACCAATACAGTGATCAGAACTAAAAAAATATGCACTGTCACTGTACTAATGACACTGGATAGGATGGGGTTAACATCACGGGCGATCACAGGGTTAAATGTGTTCCTAGCCATCGCTTGTGTACTGTGGAGGAGGTGCTTTTACTAAGGGAAGGCATAGATCCGTGTCCCTGCTTTGCAGGAACACAGGATAATTGCCTTCCCTACTGACAGAACACCGTTCTGCCTGTGTATTGAACAGTGGACGGATGCTGGCGGACATCAATTCCCGCCGCTGGGCTCCCACTGTGTGTGATCAGATTCGGAGCGGGCTGGCAGCGGCACGCGTGTGCACCCCAGACCTGGAAGTGTCAGATCACGTACTAGGTACGTGATCTGGCACAGAACAGCCCCCCTGCTGCAGTATATCTACAGTGAGCAATCATGAAGTGGTAAAAGGATGCTTACGCCCATGTTCTGTGCTGACTGATCTTCAGCTGTTCCCCGTGTCCTGTGTTTATCCTGTATGATTGCCTTGTTGCTGACCTCGCTTGCTCCAGACCTGATCTTGGATTCTGCTCCTGACCCTGGCTCTATTCCTGACTTTGGCTCTGTTCCTGACCCCGGCTCTGTTCCTGACCCCGGCACTGCTCGTGATTTGGTACCTCACTGCCCGCCTGTTGGTGACCCTGGCTATTCCTGTGACCACGCTTCTGTCTCTGATCCTGGCTTTCTGTCCTGCTCAAGTGCCTGCTTGGCTTGACCAGTGTAGATAAGATGTCCAACCTTCATAAGACTGCCACCATTATCCTACTCCAAAAACCTGCCCCACTTATCATTACCTATATATTAACGAGACCACACTTGAACTGGAGTATAACTGGCCATAGCAGCCTTTTTATTCACAAATATTCAAAATATGGAAACATTTTAACCATAACAGAAAATTCCAGAATATCAGTTGCTCCCCCTGTTGGTCTTTGATGGCACTTCCCAACATAACTATGTTCCACTTCCACACTGCAGGCTTTTGTGTATTAGGGCTCCAGCCATGTCACACCAGCTCAGAGACAAACCCATTCCCACAGTGCCATCATTACCATCATCCAGTTAACCCATGTTAACTGCATACACCATGGGCCCATACCACCGATGAATCCACCACACCTTCATCCCATAGGTTACTTTCCACCATCAAAGACCACCACCGCCATCTCCTGGCTGCCATGACATGTCCATTTTCACCTGAAATAAAGAAGAATTAAAACACAAAACACAGGGTGGGTGGGAAACTGCAGTGTTCCCACGGGTCACCCCCTGCTCCTTAAATAAACTAAACCCCACCTATTCCCATTTCTCCTCATCATTAAGCCCCCACCTTTTCTCTATTTTGTTAACCCCATGCTGTTCCCTTATCACCTTGTCATGCCGGCCCTCTGCCAATCCTTTTCATTCCCTCGCTCCAGGTCTCTCTGTCTGCTGTACAAGCTCTGTGCACTGCTGAGTGTTCCAGCCTTAAGTCTTCTGTAAGCTCTGATGAGCCACACATCTTAAACCTGCAGTACAAGCGGAGTGCCCCTTTAACCTGGGCTAGACTACAGCTACTATTCATGACCCATTGGCCCGCTAGTTTCCTTGGGACTGCATCTCCTGCTGCAAATTCACCTATCAACATCTGTTGACACTCATGTTCCTTTTGTCCCTCGGTTCCCCCTGTTCTGCTTCCAGTGGGGCCAGGGCTGGAGATACAAGAGAAGCCGACCTTCACCATTTCAGTCTCCTCTCAGGTACTTGACAGTTCCTTTTCACTTTAGAGGTTTACAACCACTTTGATTTGTGACCGGTTTGCTTTTACAACCATGACCTGAAACATCTCACCCTTCCAGTTAGTCTAAATTAAGATTCTCGGTCAGCCGCCTGCAGCCAGATCTGACAGCTCAGAAAGGAAAGAAAAATCCCATGAAAAAAAAAACCCCTTCTTGCTTTTCAAATATTTCCCATAAAGTTACACATTTACATACTTACAAAGATACGTCCATCCAGTGCAAAGATACATGCATCCAGTGCAACATTCTAAGAAATACTGAGAAAGAAATGTGATGAATAAAACACTGCGTCACCAGCAGTGGCAGCTGGTGGTCAATATTTGGGGGGGGCAAACTCTTGATCCACTCGCAGTACCGCCACAACCCCCCTGTGGCTCTCGATCCACTCGCAGCGATCCACTAGCACTACCGCCACCCACGCGATCCGTGGCCTTAGCTTATACTGCGGTAGAGGTGCGGGAAGGAGGATGAGGTGGTGGTGCACTACTGAATTCGGGCTCCTGGAAGTGGTTGTTGCTTCCGCCGGGGCCATTGCTTCTCCTCCCACTTACACGCGACCGGACTTTACAGCATACTTGGTTCGGCGGACCGGAGTCTGTCGGACAATTCGATCGTGTGTGGGCTCCAGCGGACTTTTTTTCCCCAAAAATTCGACGGACCTAGAAATGAAACATGTTTCAAATCTTTTCGATGGACTCGAGTCCGGTCGAAAATACCGCTCGTCTTTATACTAGTCCAAAAAAACCGACGTTAGGGCAGCTATTGGCTACTGGCTATGAACTTCCTTGTTTTAGTCCGGTCGTACGTCATCACGTACGAATCCGTCGGACTTTGGTTGATCGTGTGTAGGCAAGTCCATTCATTCAGAAAGTCCATTGTAAAGTCCGTTGAAAAGTCAGCGGGACAAAGTCTGCCGTAAAGTCCGCTCGTGTGTACTCGGCATAAGACTACTCTGAGAGATTCCGGCTCCTTTGGATCCCTGGAAGGGCTTGAACCATCCACTTTGTTCCACTACATGTGAGGTTTCCCATTACGAGTCGCCATTGATTCCTACGCTTGCTGTCTGGTAGGCGTGCATTCTAGAGTAGCCACCTTAACCCTTTAAACCCGAACATATATTAATTACACAGGTTCTGTGGCTAATTGAATGCAGGTAAGGCACTGAGTTTAATTACCACCTCAATCAGCCACAGAACCTGTGTAATTAATATGTGTTCGTGCTTAAAGGGATGAGGTGGCAACCCTAGTGTATTCTATGTGGTGGACAGGGGCGTAACTACCACCATAGCGACCCATGCGGGCGCTATGGGGCCCGCAGCCGAGTGGGACCCAGTGAGGATAAGAACACCGCCGGCACAGTCTCCCAGCCAGGGGAAGAGAGAGGAAAGGAAGAGGCGAGCTGTCCGTATCAGCAGAGAGCTGAATTGCCCGATGTAAGAGCTTTCATTAGAACTTCCAGTGTTCCCGGGGCTCACGTCACATAGCTCCACCTTTTGGCCCGATGCCTTTGATAGACAGAACGCCGATCCAATGCGGGACATGTGACGTCATCAAAGGCGTCGGGCCAAGAGGTGGGGCTATGTGACGATGAGCCCTGGGAAGACAGGAAATTCAAATGAAAGCTATTACAGCGGGCAATCCCGCTCTCTGCTGATCCGGGTGGCTTGCCTCTTCCTCTGCATAGGTGAGGCTGTATGGGGCACAGGCAGACCAGGCTGTATTGGGCACAGGTCACGCTGTATGGGGCACAGGTCACGCTGTGTTGGGCAGAGGTCACGCTGTATTGGGCACAGGTCACGCTGCATTGGGCACAGGTCACGCTGTATGTGGCACAGGTCACGCTGCATTGACACTAGGGCAGCTGTGAGGGGGGGGGGGGGGCTGTTTGCAGGGGGGGCCCATACAACATTTTGCTATGGGGCCCTGCTATTTCTAGTTACGCCCCTGGTGGTGGAGGTAATTTTTTGGTCATTTTGTGAGTCACTAACATCACGAGGAGGACTTTTAAAGTGATATACACTTTTCCTTTTTCAAGAGTGGTGTCAATACCTACTATGGGCTGAATCTAATTGTTGTTTGGTTAATTTTTGTTGGCTTATTTTCTCCAATTAGATTTACTTTCTTCATATATTTATGTAGAAGTGTAGCGCAGCTCTTTTTCCCTAAAGTATAAACAGCAGTTACAGTAAATCTTAGCAAGGCAGATGTCACTTGTCCTCATGCACAGTAGATTGGGGTTTGAAGGATGAATGGGTCGGCGGTTAACAAGGGCAACAGCAAGGCGGATATCCCTTTCAGTCATGGTCAATAGGGAGATAAATATTTCCACACCATCATGTATGTAAAAGTGGGACCTTCATTTTATCTGTTTGTGTATTAACATTTGTTATGTTTTGACATTTAGTGGCCGTTGCTGTCAATACGCAACATTGTATCTTCCAACAGTTGCCTCCTTCTCACCAAGCTTCTTACTGATGGTCTTGTAGCCCATTCCAGCCTTGTGCAGGTCTACAATCTTGTCCCTGATGTCCTTTGACAGCTCTTTGGCCTTTCCCTTGAAGGTGAGGTTTGAATGGAGGAAAGAGATTCTGTGGACAGGTGTCTTTTATACACATAACGAGTTGTTGTTTCCATGAAAATAAGACCTAGCGTGATTGTTGGTGATGGCTGCAATATAAGCCCTACCCCCCAAATAAGCCCTAGTTAAAGTCCTTGTAGGTCTTATTTTCAGGGTAGGGCTTATTTTCGGGGAAACAGGATAGGGCTTATTTGGGGGGTAGGGCTTATATTGCAGCCATCACTGACAATCATGCTAGGTCTTATTTTCGGGAAAATAGGGTAGGAGCACCTTCTTACATTGACAGGACTAATCTGTGTACCACATGAGCACCTACTGTAGCCAGTCTGTGGGAGGCAGAATTATTGTTGGTTGGTAGGGGATCAAATACTTATTTTACTCACTGAACTGCAACTCAAATTTATAACATTTGTTTCTTGTTTTTTCTGGATATTTTTGGTTTGATATTCTGTCTCTATCATTTAAAATACACCGATGATAAAAAATTATAGACCCTTCATTTCTTTGTAAGTGGGCACACTTACAAAATCTGCAGGGAATCAAATAATTATTTCCCCCACTGTATGTATAGAGTCCAAATAGGGTGTGATGAGAGATGTTGTGCCGTCCTCCAGTCTCTCCACACGGCAATTGGACCCCCGTCAGGCTGAGTGACCGGTCGTGAGCACTAGTGATCGGGATGTGCAGCTCTGCAAGTGAAGGAAAAAGGTTGGTGTCACTGTTCATACTTCATATAACTTCTCATACTGTAAATGTCAATATGTCAAACAGGAAGTCGCAACCCAATTCCCCCCTTACATCAGAGTTCCCAGAGCCCCCTTTACATCAGAGTTCCCAGAGTCCCCTTTACATCAGAGTTCCCAGAGTCCCCTTTACATCAGAGTTCCCAGAGCCCCCTTTACCTCAGAGTTCCCAGAGCCCCCTTTACCTCAGTGTTCCCAGAGCCCCCATTACCTCAGAGTTCCCAGAGCCCCCTTTACCTCAGAGTTCACCTTTACAGTATATCAGACTCCGCAAGGTTCTCCTTTACAGTGAAACTGTGGACCTTGATATAAAGGGTGACTCTGACTCGGTGTAAAGGGGGACTCTGCAGACCCCAGTGTAAGGGGGGAACTCTGCAGACCCCAGTGTAAGGGGGGAACTCTGCAGACCCCGGTGTAAAGGGGGAACTCTGCAGACCCCGGTGTAAAGGGGGAACTCTGCAGACCCCGGTGTAAAGGGGGAACTCTGCAGACCCCGGTGTAAAGGGGGAACTCTGCAGACCCCGGTGTAAAGGGGGAACTCTGCAGACCCTGGTGTAAAGGGGGAACTCTAATGTAAGAGTTTTCTCCTTACCTCAGAGTCCGCAAAGTTCCCCTTGCACTGTAAGGGTGAACTCTGCTGACTCTGATTTAAGGGGGAATGCTGGGAACTGTGATGTGGGGGGGGGGGGAGCTCTGGTGACCAGAGGCCCTCTTATATCAAATTTTCCCTTAACACCAGGGTCTGCAGTGTAAATATACTAAGATAAAGGGGTTCACTGATGTAAGAGGGGGGGGGGGTTATCGATATAAGGGAGGACCCGCTGGTCAAGTGAATTTAAAAGCGACTGCAAGGGGGGAGAGAGGAGGCCTGTCCCACAGTGGCGGAACACCAGGACCGTGATCGTTTCTGCCACTGTTCTACAGCAAAAGTCTAGGTCATGGTCAAGTCCTTAGGCTCCTACATGGAATGGTTTCAGGCCCTTTCAACAGGACAGATTCCCTGAAGAACATCCACAACAGGAGAAATGAATTTCCTAGTAGCCCGGAAGAAGCACCAACACCAAATCTTTCCAAATTAGCTGTGACCAGAAATTAGCTTCCTCCAAGATAAAACTTTCCAATTACTGTTAGAACCAGTGGCGGCTGGTGGTTTTTTTTTTTTTTGGGGGGGGGGGGGCGGCAACAACCCCCCCCCCACCCCCCAGTTGGCCGCTATAATAATAATAATATTCATTCGCTATTGTCACACAACCGGATGGGCTCAGGGCGCACAAAACACCCCCACCATTGGAATCCAGGGGACCGGATACATGAATGGGGGGGGGGGGGTGGCGCCTGTGCATCCCTAATGGACAGGCCACATCTGTTTAGAACTGTCCATCGAAAATGTTTGATTTGCACTTATGTAAAAGAAACAGCAGATGGCAGCAAAACCCATTGTCTGCCCTCAGTCAGTGAGACGGTGGGGGAGAGTTACTAAAACTGGAGCATGCAGAATGTGGTACACATTTGTATCATCCTTCTATAACTGTAAAGATTACTTGAAATGCAAACGTTTACACTTTTTCAAATTCAAGTTTTTTGTTTTTTTTTTGTTTGTTTTTTAAAGTGACTTTCACATTGTTGCCTGCTTGTTTCTCAATATTATTGTCATTTTATTTTATATTGAAATTTGCAGATTAGCCACTAGAGGGAGCTCACACTCTTTCATATTATTGTCATTGTATTATACATCGAGGTTTGCAGATGAGCCACCAGAGGGAGCTCACACTCAGATCACAATCACACCAAGGTGTCCGTTTATGAAGCAGTGATCAGCGGTGATCCCGAGGATCGCCGCTGATCACAGTCCATAAACAGTTTATGAAACAGTGATAATCGGGGGAGAACATGTTTGAACTTGTTCTCCCGCCGATTATCTCTACACATGGAGAATCCTCATTGAATGACACAGAAACGGCCAGTTTATGAAGCAGTGATCTCAGCGCTTCACTGGCGATCTGTATCAGAATTCACACTCCCAGGTTCACCAGCTCAGAGGTGGTGAATCGGGGAGTGAAGAGGAAATCTGGGGGGATCTGAGGGGGAAGGAGGAAGTTTTTTAACTTCCTTATGCCTCGTTCAGACCCCCCAACACTGTAAGCATGTCCCCCTGTCATATTTATGTGTATACATATATATATACATATAATGTGTATATGTATATATATATCATGTGTGTGTATATACATGTATATATAATGTGTGTGTGTGTATACATATGTGTATAATGTAGGGGGACTCGTTATTTTATTAACAGTAATCCACGCCGTTGAGCGGTGATAATTTATCACTGCTTGATAAACTGACATCTGGTAATGTAATCTCGTAAAGTCTCACGAGATTCCAGTATCAGGGGCCGTTCTCCACTGTTTGAAGCATTTGTAGATCTCTTCACTCCTCCAAAGGTGAAGCGATCTACAAAGCTTCATAAACTGGCACACAGAGGAGAAAGATCTTCACTGTGAATGCTGGAGAACGAAGCAGTGAATAGATTTCACTGCTTCATAAACGGACACCTATCTCCCTTCTTTTCAATTGCCGAGATAAGATATCAGCCACATGGGGAGTGTATTGTTCTCAGCGGGTCAGAGAATAATGCCCCACCACTAGGGCTCTCGTTTCATATGCTCATTCATTCTGTACAAGCCCTGGTTTAGGGTGACCTAGTGCAGGGTGAGTCACGGCCGTCTTTAATATTGACTGGACCCTGGGCAAAAATTTTCTTGGGCCCCCTCTTCCATGCAATTTCGCTCGCCACATGCTTTGAGACATACAATAAATAGCAGCTAGACTCAAAATCAGTTTACTGAATAAGATCAGGCAGCAATTGGTTGCCAGAGGTTACAGTGTATCATTACCGCTCACTGACTGGCTGCTAGAGGCTACAGCACACATTATGGCTCACTGATTGTTTGCTCGAGGTTACAGCACAACTTCTTACAGCTTACAACTTCTGCTTGTTGATTGGTTGCTAGAGATTACTGTACATCCATACTGCTCACAAATTGGTTGCTAGAGGTTACTGCACATTATTACTGCTCATTGATTGGTTGCTAAAGGTTACAGCACATCATCTCCTCACTGCCTGCACACCATGGACTGAGGAGGTGAGGGGGTCCATCAATAGACAGAAAACTCCTAGGAATCCTAGGGCTCCTGGGATCAGTGGCAATGCTGGGGGGGTGATGGATTCAGTGGCAGTGGTGGGGGATGGGATTAGTTATGAGGCAGTACACTGTGAGTATTCTGAATTATGTAGAGCAAAGCTGGAAATCTTTGGCAAGTTTATAGTGGGGGATTCTACCAATATAATGGGGAATTTACAGTGACCACCAATGTGAGGGGGGATTTACACTGATCATCAATGTGAGGGGGGATTTACACTGACCACAATGTATCAGGGTTTTATTTACGCCACCCACCAATAGAGAAGAGGGATTTGTACGCTGACACCAATGTAATAAGAGCATTTACACCAGCCATCAGTGTAAGTGGGAATATACAATGACCTCCATGTAAGCGGGAATTTACACTGACAACCACTGTCGAGGAGATTTGTGATGACCACCAATGTAAGGTGACAATTCTACACCGACCACCAATGTTAGGGGGGATTTACACTGACCACCAGTGTAAGGGCAATTCCGCACTTACCACCAATGTAAAGGGACATGTACACTGATCACCAATGTTATGAAGAATTTACACTGACAACCAAAGTAATGGGGGATTTTACATCAACAGCCAGTAAAGGGGATTTCTACACTGGCCACCAATATAAGGGGAATTTACACTCGCCACCAATTTAAAGGGGGCTTCTACATGGACCACCAATGTAAGGGAGGATTCAAAACTGACCACAAATGCAATTTTGGATTTTTAAACGATTACCAATATAAAGAGGAATTTCTACACTGGCCACTAATGTAATGGGGGTTTACACTGACCATTAATGTAATAGGAGCATTCACAGTAACCACCAATGTAATGAGGGATTTACACTGACCACAAATGTAAGGGAAACCTTCACACTGGCCACTAGTGTGAATGAAAGGATTCTACACCAAGCACCAATGTAATGAGAAGATTTACTCTGACCACCAATGTAACTGAGACATTTAGCCTGCGTTCACATTTCTGTGTGTGTCGGGAACGCATGCAAAATCGCTTTCCTGACACCACAGAAATGTGCTGCCTTTTAGCAGATACACGGCAGTACCATTAATTGTTAATGACACCCTCATGCATCGGCTGTGATGTGCGTATTCACATCCACCAAATTTCAGGGTGCTGTGGCACCATGTTCTTTTGAAGAAGGGTTCCACCTCCAATTTGCTTACCTTTGCAGAACAGGCTGATGTTAGGCTTAATGACCACAGTTGTAAGCAGAACTTTCAAGCATGCGCCTTTATCTCCCCAGTGGGCAGCATTCAGCAGATGTTATGGTAGATATGACCTCAGGGGGACATGATATTCATATGAATGCCGCCGCTATTTACATATCAATGCAGGTTATTTACATGTAAACACAGGGTCTGCAGGTGAATCATCTGTACATCTCAATAGGGCAGCAGCAACAGAACTTTACACTGAGATATCGGGACACAGCACGGGACTAAAACTTCAAGGGATAAGGGAATTTAAACTAAGATAGTCGGCAGGTATGGGGACCAGGGTAGCTGCCCCCTTTGCCCTGCCTTAAACACGGCCCTGGGGTGAGTGATAACATGAAAACCTGAATCCTGCTGCAATCGGCATCAATGAGATTTAGGAGGAGACTGGAAAGCTCTGCGCCTGAAAAGTACCTGTCCTGTGTCCTCCGCAGAGACCCATCTCAGCCATTTACGGGGTACAGACAGATATCATACAGACGCATTCGCCCAGCCGCTCTCACCTTGATTTGCTGCCGTTGTAGTGTTATCAAATTCAGAGTTTCCGCGTAGCTCGCTGTTCTCCGGCTTGTTCTTCCATCTTGTTGATTTTGCTCTCCAACTTTTTCTTCATTTTTAGGGCCTCTGCCCGACCTTTGACCCCGGGCCCCCAGGCCGGGCCGGAGCAATTCCATGGCGTGCTGCCGGCTCTTTCTGGGAGAGGAGATGAAATAATAAGAAATCGCTGAATTCTGGATTATAAGAACACTTGTGTGACGTCACCGGGGGAGACTGACAGATGGACCAATCGGTTCCTGCAGTGCTTAGCACAGCACTCTGGTGCACCCTCCCCTGCGTATCAGATCTATTGGAGGGGCGGAGCCGGAAATTGTTTTTTTTATCTGGTGGTTTTATACTCCTACTCTCTGTCCTGAAGACGCTTCCTTGCATCCGCCCACAGCTGGGTCACTTCAAGCTGCAGTCTCATTCATTTACTCTCCTCCACCTGGAAGACAAAACCCAACCGTCAGAAATTCACAGATCCGCTCCACCTGAAGGTGACAATTCAGGTACAGGTGGCATGGACCTGAGATAATGAGCAATGGAGGTGGGCAGAGCCAAGAGCTCAGCACAGGGATGGTGGGAACCCCTCATAATAGGCACAGCAGGCGAGCAGACCTTGGAGCCCAATGCACAGATGGTAGGAACCCCTCAATGAACACATGGATCCCCTCATAATGGGCACAGCAGGTGTACCAACCCCAGAACTCAGCACGGGGATGGTGGGAACCTCTCAGAATGGGCACAGCGGGTGTACAGACCTGGGAACTCAGCACAGGGACGGTGGGAACCCCTCACAATGGGCACAGCAGGCGAGCAGACCTTGGAACCCAATGCACAGATGGTAGGAACCCCTCAATGAACACATGGATCCCCTCATAATGGGCACAGCAGGTGTACCAACCCCAGAACTCAGCACGGGGACGGTGGGAACCTCTCAGAATAGGCACAGCGGGTGTACAGACCAGTGAACTCAGCACAGGGATGGTGGGAACCCCTCATAATGGTCACAACAGGTGTACCAACCCAAAAACTCAACACAGGGATGGTGGGGACCCGTCATAACTGTCACAGCAGATGTACCAACCCAGGTATGATCCCCCCATAATGAGCGCCAGACAACTCCATGCAAGGATGGTGGTAACCCCTCATAATGGGCACAGCAGGATGTACAGAATCAGGACCTCAGTGCAGGGATGCTGGAAACCCCTCATAATGGGCACATACAGTATAAAGACCCGGAAACTTAGCACAGAGATGGTGGGAACCCCTCATAATGAGGGCCTAGGAATTCCATGCAGGGATGGTGGGAACCCCTCATAATCATGGACCCACCAGAAGTCACTCGGGGGCTGTTCCTCGTCTTCTGCTGGGTGCATGGAGGAACCCCCCTTCCCCCTACGTCATTCTCATCCCTGCAGGCTGCAGCTCAGACCATGCGTATACATTACACCGCAAACCAGGGTCCCGCACAGCATTGAGCGGATCGCTCCGTGTCACTCAAGCGTTAATTCAAAGAGAATCTTTAATGGTCGGTCAGGTTGGCGCTCTGCCTGAAACCGTGCAAATCTCCGGATTAAAAACTTGTTATATCATCAAATCCCTTGTTCTGAAAATTGTGAATATTTAATCTCTTCTGGAGCTAATCCACCCGGTCAACATCCCCGATGAGGAAATTATTTATATCAAATTGCGTTATGGAAAAGTTTCTGTACAAGAGCGGCGTCAGATCAAAGGTCTGCGCGGCGGATAAGATGATGCTAATTGGCTGCAGAGTTCAGAATGTGTGCAGTGTTAAAGTGAACCTGTCATCCATACATATTCAGTAATGTGTCCATCTAACACTTCCACATATTTATTATTATTATTTATTTATAATCATAGCACTCCCCCAGATAATGACTATCTGCTTTCCTCTCCAGAAGGACCACAACATCTTTGTCCACTTCACCACAGTACACCTACTGTACCCATTATGAGGGGTTCCCACCATCCCTGTGCTGAGTTCCCGGGTCTGTACACCTGCTGTGCCCATTACAAGGGGTTTCCACCATCCCTGTGCTGAGTTCTCAGGTCTGTACACCTGCTGTGCCCATTATGAGGGGTTCCCCCCATCCCTGTGCTGAGTTCTCAGGTCTGTACACCTGCTGTGCCCATTATGAGGGGTTCCCACCATCCCTGTGCTGAGTTCCCGGGTCTGTACACCTGCTGTGCCCATTACAAGGGGTTTCCACCATCCCTGTGCTGAGTTCTCAGGTCTGTACACCTGCTGTGCCCATTATGAGGGGTTCCCCCCATCCCTGTGCTGAGTTCTCAGGTCTGTACACCTGCTGTGCCCATTATGAGGGGTTCCCACCCACTCTGTGCTGAGTTCCCGGGTCTGTACACCTGCTGTGCCCATTATGAGGGGTTCCCACTATCCCTGTGCTGAGTTCCCGGGTCTGTACATCTGCTGTGCCCATTATGAGGGGTTCCCCCCATCCCTGTGCTGAGTTCCTGGGTCTGTACACCCGCTGTACCCATTATGAGGGGTTCCCACCATCCCTGGGCTGAGTTCCCGGGTCTGTACACCTGCTGTGCCCATTATGAGGGGTTCCCACCATCCCTGTGCTGAGTTCCCGGGTCTGTACACCTGCTGTGCCCATTTTGAGGGGTTCCCTTCAGTTGACTGGACAGAGACACCACTGCAACGCTCTTCTCCTAATTCATCGAATGTAAAGAACGTCAGAGCTACAGCATAACAAGAAAGATGACAACTCCTCCTGGAAACTTTCTGCTCATAGCTCAATGTCTCAGTAGTACTGACATTATGTATATCAGGCAAGGAAGAGATTGCCAGGGGGCGTGTTTGAGAATCATTGTCCTGCATTACAATCAGGCATTCTCAGATCACCAGGGAAGGAAGCCATGAATGAATAATGAAACATTTCTGCTCTACGCTGACATCTAATGGTGGTTTAAGGCCACTGCAGCCTTTTTTTTTTTAATTTGTGATTTGGCATCTCCCTTTGTCCTACCCTCTTGTTTAGTGCTAGTTAGTCCAGTCCTAGCTCGACCATCCCTGTTTCTTCCATGTTATCTCAGTTAGGGCTCATTTACACATGCAGCAGCCCTGCCGCCCCTCTGAGAAGTGATCTGTGGTGGATCACTTTTCAAAGGGTGGTTGACAGGTGGCTAGGAAGAGATATGCCCCGTACACACGGTCGGATTTTCCGATGGAAAATGTCCAATCGGAGCGTGTTGTCGGAAATTCCGACCGTGTGTGGGCTCTATCGGACATTTTCCATCGGATTTTCCGACACACAAAGTTGGAGAGCAGGAGATAAAATTTTCCGACAACAAAATCCGTTGTCGGAAATTCGGATCGTGTGTACACAAATCCGACGGACAAAGTGCCACGCATGCTCAGAATAAATAAAGAGATGAAAGCTATTGGCCACTGCCCCGTTTATAGTCCCGACGTATGTGTTTTACGTCACCGCGTTCAGAATGATCGGATTTTCCGTCAACTTTGTGCGACCGTGTGTAGACAAAACAAGTTTGAGCCAACATCCGTCGGAAAAAATCCTAGGATTTTGTTGTCGGAATGTCCGAACAAAGTCCGACCGTGTGTACGCCCTAATACTGTATTGTACTCACTTCTCCATCAGTTTTGACCTTGAAAAGCCTGATTGGCAATCGCATGAGTCGCACACAGTTGCAGCATGGCCCTATTCACTTGTTTAGCAGTGGTACTACTGTCCACCAAACATGACCGGGTATACAGTGTATACACTGTCTTTGGGCCAACCTCTGCTGCCTTGAGGACCCGCCTTCACTGTCTTTGGGCCAACCTCTGCTGCCTTGTCGGACCCACCTCCACTGTCTTTGGGCCAAACTCTGCTGCTTTGTGGACCCGCCTCCACTGTCTTTGAGCCAACCTCTGCTCCCTGTGGACCGGCCTCCGCTGTCTTTGGGCCAACCTCTGCTCCCTGTGGACCTGCCTCCACTGTCTTTGGGCCAACCTCTGCTGCCAGTGGATCCACCTCCACTGTCTGTGGGCCCATCTCTGCTGCCTGTGGAGCCGTCTCCACTGTGTGTGGACCAACTTCTGCTGCCTTGTGGACCCGCCTCCACTGTGTTTGGGCCAACCTCTGCTGCCAGTGGATCCGCCTCCACTGTCTGTGGACCAACCTTTGCTGCCAGTGGATCCGCGTCCACTGTCTGTGGGCCAAACTCTGCTGCTTGTGTATCTGCCTCCAGTGTCTGTGGACCAACCTCTGCTGCCAGCGGATCTGCCTCCACTGACTGTGGGCCGACGACCTCTGCTGCCTGTGGACCTGCCTCCACTGTCTGTGGACCAACCTCTGCTGCCTATGGGCCTGCCTCTGCTATCTGTGGACAAACCTCTGCTGCCTATGGGCCTGTCTCCACTGTCTGTGGGCCCACCTCTGCTCCCTGTGGACCCACCTACACTGTCTTTGGGCCAACCTCTGCTCCCTGTGGACCCGTCTCCACTGTCTTTGGGCCAACCTCTGCTACATGTGGACCTGTCTCCACTGTCTTTGGGTCAACCTCTGCTCCCTGTGGACCCGCCTCCAATGTCTTTGGGCCAACCTCTGCTGCTTGTGAATCTGCCTTCACTGTCTTTGGGCCAATCTCTGCTGCCAGTGGATCCACCTCCACTGTCTGTGGACCAACCTCTGCTGCCTTGTGGACCCGCCTCCACTGTCTTTGGGCCAACCTCTGCTGCCAGTGGATCCGCCTCCACTGTCTGTGGACAAACCTCTGCTGCCTTGTGGCCCCGCCTTCACTGTCTTTGGGCCAACCTCTGCTGCTTCTGTATCTGCCTCCACTGTCTGCGGACCAACCTCTGCTGCCAGTGGATCCGCCTCCACTGTCTGTGGGCCCACCTCTGCTGCCTGTGGACCCGCCTCCGCTGTCTGTGGACCAACCTCTGCTGCCTATGGGCATGTCTCCGCTGTCTGTGGACCAACCTCTGTTGCCTATGGGCCTGTCTCCGTTGTCTGTGGGCTCATCTCATCCACTTATGAGTCATCCTATTGGTTGGTGTGAGATGTTTCACCCGATCTCTGAGGTCAGACTGGAAAAAACGGCAATGCACAAACAGAAAACGGTAATAGTTAATAGTTTTCCCACCATCAACCTACCTTTGTCTCCTGATCCAGTTGCCTCTTCAGATCTTCCACCTGGTTCACCAGCATTTTCCTCACCCGGCCTGTCTGAGCGCTGAGGGTCTCCAGCTATCCCACCCGATGGCTCAGCTTGCTGTTCTCCAATGAAAAACATTCAAATGACCCAACTCATGAGACAAGAGGGAAACCGAGAAGGATCATTCACCAACCTCTACCTTCTGGAGAAGAGGTCCCTGGAAATGGCGTCTATTTGGCGTGTAGAAGTGTATCTTGTATTCTCTCCCTCTCAGTGCAGTTGTGTCAAACTGTGGAGCTGAATCAGCTGAAATTCATGGTTTTGGGACACTACAAATTGTTTACTAATGAGATTTTGGTATCTACCTCTGCCCCCCCCCCCCCACACTCCTGTTTAGCACCAGATAGGTATGTCAATGAATAAAGAAGCATTAGAAACAGAACACAGACAGACATTTAGAAAAAAAAAACTAATAAATAAATGAAAAGCCGCCAAACTGCTCATTTTTGCTGCCGATTACTTAGCGGCGACAACATGAATTGAACGCGGGAAAATTGATTACATTGTTGCAGAATGTTCTACAACAACGTGATCCCGACACACCGCTGAGACATTACACTAAACGGCTTCCTTACATAAAAATGCCTCTCGTGTATTCCGGCGGCGGGAAGATTTCCCCGCATGGCGCTCATTAGAATACAGGAGATGAGAAGGCTGCGCGCCGATGGCGGCAGACGGGTCTCTAATAGAACTACAAGTGTGTTTCTTGTCACTTCATCAGCGGGAGGAGAGCGAATGACAAGTGTGTGACATTGGCGGCTGTCAGCCATCCATCAGCCGCCCGCTTTCCCTGCGTGCCGAGCCTTCCCCCCCCCCCATCTCATTATTGTCAATCACACACACCTGCCAGCGCTAATCATGACAAATGAACCGGGTAGAGTTCCTCTGTCTTCCGCCAACTCCTCCGACCTGAAAATTGGCAGCCGTGCTGCTTATTAATAAGCCGGTGTCACATGAAAGAGGAATCCACACCAATCAGCGAGAAATATTGGGAAACGTTTCGGGAATTCATCAGAAATAAGGAGAACTGAGATAAAATTGTCGTGCTGGGGGGAAACATTTTCCTGTACGCAGCTAACTTCCTGTCCGGTACTTCCACGGCAGAGCACTGACTGCCGACAGCGTCCAGTGAGCCTCCTTTAGCCAGCAATGGCCGCTCTCATAGAACTAGGGATGAATGGACACCAAATTTCAGTGAAATTTCTGATATTTTGGCAAAATTCATTGAAGTCAATGGCAGAGGCAAAATAAAACTGGTTTAATTTTTTTTTTTTTATAATGCAATGGTCTTTAAATGGCACCTGATTTGACTTTTTCCCCCACTATTAAAAAAAAAAATTTTTTTTTTTTGCTTATATTTTTTGGTGTATGTCAGTAAATATTTTTTTACACAGAAACAAAAGCAAAACAAAAAATAATTGGCACAAAAATAGTAACAAAGAATGATGTCCTTTTTTTTTTCTTATTGTATTGGTAAATTTGACTATTTTTCTACTGTAAAAATACAAATTATATAAAAAAAAAAGTCTGTGAACTTTTTTTTTATTATTATTAAAATGAAGTCAAATAAGGTGGTTTAAATTTGTCTTTTCAAGGTGCAAAAAAAAAAAGTCTTTATGTCTGTTTTTATTTTATTGATAAATTTGACTATTTTTGTACTGTAAATTTGTGTATTTCTGTATATATTTTTCCCACAGAAACAAAAGCAAAAAAATAATTGGCACAAAAATAGTAACAAAAAAATGATGTCCTTATTTTTTTTTTCTTATTGTATTGGTAAATTTGAATATTTTTTCTACTGTAAAAAGAAAAAATTATATTAAAAAGTCTATTAACTTTTTTTTTTATTAAAATAAAGTCAAATAAGGTGGTTTAAAGGTGTCTTCTTTTTTTTTTTCTGTGGGCCCAGCTCTGCTCCCTGTAGACCCACCTCCACTGTCTTTGGGTCAACCTCTGCTCCCTGTGGACCTGCCTCCACTGTCTTTGGGCTAACCTCTGCTCCCCGTGGACCTGCCTCCACTGTCTTTGGGCCAACGTCTGCTGCCAGTGGATCCGCCTCCACTGTCTGTAGGCCAGCCTCTGCTGCTTGTGTATCTGCCTCCACTATCTGTGGACCAACCTCTGCTGCCAGTGGATCCACCTCCACTGTCTTTGGGTCCATCTCTGCTGCCTGTGGACCCGTCTCCACTGTGTGTGGACCAACCTCTGCTGCCTTGTGGACCCGCCTCCACTGTCCTTGGGCCAACGTCTGCTGCCAGTGGATCCGCCTCCACTGTCTGTAGGCCAGCCTCTGCTGCTTGTGTATCTGCCTCCACTATCTGTGGACCAACCTCTGCTGCCAGTGGATCCGCCTCCACTGTCTGTGGACCAACCTCTGCTGCCTTGTGAACCCGCCGTTCACTGTCTTTGGGCCAACCTCTAGTGCTTGTGTATCTGCCTCCACTGTCTGTGGACCAACCTCTGCTGCCAGTGGATCCGCCTCCACTGTCTGTGGGCCCACCTGTGCTGCCTGTGGACCTGCCTCCGGTGTCTGTGGACAAACCTCTGCTGCCTATGGGCCTGTCATCTTTTCTGCCTGTGGGCCCACCTCTGCTCCCTGTGGACCCACCTACACTGTCTTTGGGCCAACCTCTGCTCCCTGTGGACCCGTCTCCACTGTCTTTGGGCCAACCTCTGCTCCCTGTGGACCCGCCTGCACTGTCGTTGGGCCAACCTCTGCTCCCTGTGGACCTGCCTCCAATGTCTTTGGGCCAACCTCTGCTGCCAGTGGATCCACCTCCACTGTCTGTGAGCCCACCTCTGCTGCCTGTGGACCCGCCTCCGCTGTCTGTGAACCAACCTCTGCTGCCTATGGGCCTGTCTCCGCTGTCCTAGGACCAACCTCTGCTGCCTATGGGCGTGTCTCCGTTCTCTGTGGGCTCATCTCTCCCAGTCTATTAACTTTTTTTTTTATTAAAATAAAGTCAAATAAGGTTGTTTAAAGGTGTCTTCTTTTTTTTTTTTTTTTTTTGCACCTTGAAAAAACACCTTAAACCACCTTATTTGACTTCATTTTAATAAACATAACTGTTCATAGACTTTTTTAATGGATTTTTTTCCTTTTACAGTAGAAAAATAGTAAAATGTATCAATACAATAAGAAAAAAAAAATAAGGATATCATTTTTTTGTTACTATTTTTGTGCCAATTATTTTTTGCTTTTGTTTCTGTGCAAAAAAATCTAAAATAGATCCACCTCCACTGTCTGTGAGCCCACCTCTGCTGCCTGTGGACCCGCCTCCGCTGTCTGTGAACCAACCTCTGCTGCCTATGGGCCTGTCTCCGCTGTCCTAGGACCAACCTCTGCTGCCTATGGGCGTGTCTCCGTTCTCTGTGGGCTCATCTCTCCCAGTCTATTAACTTTTTTTTTTATTAAAATAAAGTCAAATAAGGTTGTTTAAAGGTGTCTTCTTTTTTTTTTTTTTTTTTTGCACCTTGAAAAAACACCTTAAACCACCTTATTTGACTTCATTTTAATAAACATAACTGTTCATAGACTTTTTTAATGGATTTTTTTCCTTTTACAGTAGAAAAATAGTAAAATGTATCAATACAATAAGAAAAAAAAAATAAGGATATCATTTTTTTGTACTGTAAACTCATGTATTTCAGTATATATATATTTTCCCACAGAAACAAAAGCAAAACATAACAAAAAAAATTCTGTCTTTTTTTTCTTATTGTTTTGATCAATTTTACTATTTTTCTACTGTAAAAGGAATAAAAATTCCATAAAAAAAAGTCTATGAACATTTTTGTTTATTAAAATGGAGTCAAATAAGGTGGTTTAAGGTGTTTTTTTCAAAATGCAATGGGCTGTAAATGGCTCCAGATTTTTATTTTTTTTGCTCTTAGTTTTTGGTGAATTTCATTACTTAAATTCTTTTCGACAGTAGAAGAAACAAAAAAAAAAGCATGATAAAGTAAAACAAAAAGAAAAATCTAGCAAAAAAGGGTACCATAAAAATGTGTATCGGCACATTTTTGTTTTTTCCACAATTACAAAAACAAGCAAAAAAATAAAAAATAAAAATGTAGCAAAACAAAAAAAATTTTTTGTTGACAAATTTTATTTGATTTTTTTCCCCCTTCATAAGAAAAAAAAATATTGCAAAAAAATAGTTCCATAAAAATGTGTATGGACCCATTTTTTTTTTGTTTTCTCCACAGTTTCAAAAAAAATGCACAAAAATAGGAACATAAAAATATAGCAAAAATAAAAAAACAAAAAACAAAAAAAAACTAAAGTCTTTTATTTTGATAAATTTTATTTGACTTTTATTTCCCTTCGTAAGATACAATTCAAAGTTTACATAATCTTTAAAAATTTAAGTTTATCACTTTTTTTTTTTTTTTTTTAATATATCAACAGTGCCAACAGACACAGGGGCTTTTAACCTGGAAACACTACAAGCTGCCAGTTTTAAAGGGGAAGGTCCTTCTTGGGAGGAAATTCTCATCTAGGAGGACCTGTATAATTTCCGATCAGCACATATCCTTTGGGAATTACAAAGTGAGGTTGGAGGACGACAATTGTCTAAAAGATATTTATATAATATAAATATTAAAAATACCCTTCACTAAAAAAAAAACTAAAAAAAAAAAACCCTTCACTGGAAACACCTGAACTCAACCATTTGGAGGGGGAGGGGTGCACATACCTTTGGCCATATAGTGTAGATAGATTACATCTATGAATTCTTTATTTGTTTTTTTTAGAACAAATTCTGATTTACAAATGTAAAAATGAACTATTTTCATCAAAAAAAAAAAAAAATTTTATTTAAAAAAAAAAAAAAAAAATCAGGCAGGTGCTATAAACAGAAAGCAGATCGGGATGATAGATGAGCGAAGTCTCAGGAGACGGAATCGGCACGCTCTCTCCGCTCTCCTATCTAGAGGACGCCAGCCGGAGCCGTTCCATTAATTCCGGTTATTGTACGGCCGGATGGAATGTCACATCGGATGGAGAATAATGTTATGAGGTTCAGCTGCGTCTCCCCCACACTCCATCATCTCCGGGGAATATTCAGTCCCAGAATTACATCCCGGCCTCTCTCTAGAACGATCGTTTTATCTTCATACAATGTAACACGCAGCTGGCAACAGGCAACCCCGCCAATACAGCGGAACATATTCCTCTCGGAATTCTATAGGCAGATCATATAGTGGAAGTCAAACTGCGGCTTTGTGGAGGCCGAATCCCCCCAGATCATCAATACACTACATGGGTTTCATTAGGAGATATTCACCCGCTTCTGTCCACATACCAAGATGGGCTGCCCAAACCACTGAAATCTTTCCAAATTAGTGCTAAGTTGTAATCACTTGATCAGTCCAATGTGCTTCTTCTTTAGCCACTCCTTTGTTGCCTTGGCCATGTGTTTTGGGTCATTGTCATGCTGGAAGACCCATCCATGACCCATCTTCAGTGTTCTGGGTGAGGGAAGAAGGTTCTCATCCAATATTTTACAATACATGGCCCCATCCATTGCCCCCCCCCCCCCAATGCGGCAAAGTCGGCCTTTACCTTTAGCAGAGAAACCACCCCAAAGCATAATGTTTAGGTTCTTAGGGTCATAGTCAGCATTTTTCTTCCTCCAAATACGGCAAGTCGAGTTAAGAGCTCAATTTTGGTCTCATCTGACCACAGAACTTTCTCCCAATCCTTCTCTGAATCATTTAGATGTTCATTGGCAAACTTCAGAAGGGTCTGTACATGTGTCTTCTTGAGGTAGGGGGTTTGTAGGACCAAAAATGCTGACTATGACCCTAAGAACACCATCCCTACAGTCAGGCACGGAGGTGGAAACATTATGCTTTGGAGCTGTTTCTCTGCTAAAGGTACAGGCCAACTTTGCTGCATTTAGGGGCCAATGGATGGGCCCATGTATTGTAAAATCTTGGATGAGAACCTTCTTCCCTCAGCCAGAGCACTAAAGATCGGTCATGGATGGGCCTTCCAGCATGACAATGACCCAAAAACATAACGGCAAGGCAACAAAGGAGTGGTTTAAGAAGAAGCACATTAAGGTCATGGAGTGGTCTATCCAGTCTCCAGACCTTAATCCTATAGAGAATTTAAGGAGGGAGCAGAAACTTCGAGTTGCCAAGGGACAGCCAAGAAACCTTAAGGTTTTAGAGAAGATCTGTGGACCAAAATCCCTCCTGAGATGTGTGCAAACCTGGTCACCAACTACAAGAAAAGTCTTACCTCTGTGCTTCCCAACAAGGGTTTCTCCACCAAGTACTAAGTCATGTTTTGCTTGGGGATCAAATACTTATTTTACTCACCGAAACTGCAACTCAATTTATAACATTTTGATCATCATGTGTTTTTTTTCTGGATTTTTGGTTGATATTCTGTCTATATCATATACACCTATGATAAAAATTATAGATCCTTCATTTCTTTGTAAGTGGGCAAACTTACAAAATCTGCAATGGATCAAATCATTATTTTCCCCACTGTACATGACTTGTAATGTAAAGTGGATAATTACAAAAAAATTAAATAAAATTCTAATGCAGACAATTCTCAGCATGCTGGGCAATATCCACAGGCGATAAACAAGGCTGTTGAACCCTGGGGCTTGTGCCAACACATCCCTTCTCTGATTTCCATACAAGATGCTGCAACTTAGAAATGACTTCCCCCCCCCCCCCCGCCCCCCCCCAACCATGTTTTACTACCAGCCCCGCACGACAAACATCTACACCCCAAACTGAGTTACAATTATGCTCATAAGTTTACATACCCCTGGCAGAATTTATGATTTCTTGGCCATTTTTCAGAGAATATGAATGATAACACAAAAACTTTTCTTTCACTCATGGTTAGTGTTTGGCTGAAGCCGTTTATTATCAATCAACTTTGTTTACTCTTTTTAAATCATAATCAGAACAGAAACTACCCAAATGACTCTGATCAAAAGTTTACATACCCCGGTGATTTTGGCCTGATAACATGCACATAAGTTGACACAAAGGGGTTTGAATGGCTATTAAAAAAGTAACCATCCTCACCTGTGATCTGTTTGCTTGTAATTAGTGTGTGTTTAAAAGGTCAATGAGTTTCTGGACTCCTGACAGACCCTTGCATCTTTCATCCAGTGCTGCACTGACGTTTCTGGATTCTGAGTCATGGGGAAAGAAAAAGAATTGTCAAAGGATCTGCAGGAAAATGTAGTTGAACTGTATAAAACAGGAAAGTGATATAAAAAGATATCCAAGGAATTGAGAATGCCAGTCAGCATTGTTAAAACTCTAATCAAGAAGTGGAAAATGTGGGGTTCTGTTGAAACCAAACCACGGTCAGGTAGACCAACTAAAATTTCAGCCACAACTGCCAGGAAAACTGTTCGGGATGCAAAGAAAAACCCACAAATAACTTCAGGTGAAATACAGGACTCTCTGAAAACATGTGGTGTGGTGGTTTCAAGATGCACAATAAGGAGGCACTTGAAGAAAGATGGGCTGCATGGTCAAGTCGCCAGAAGAAATCCATTACTACACAAATGCCACAAAGTATCCCGCTTACAATACGCCAAACAGAACAGAGACACACCTCAAACCTTCTGGCACAAACTCATTTGGAGTTTTGAGACCAAAATTTAGCTTTTTGGCCACAACCATAAACACTACATTTGGAGAGGAGTCAACAAGGCCTATGATGAAAGGTCCACCATTCCTACTGTGAAACACGAAGGTGGATCGCTGATGTTTAGGGGATGTGTGAGCCACAAAGGCACAGGAAATTTGGTAAAAATTGATGGCAAGATGAATGCAGTATGTTATCAAAAGTACTGGAGGAACATTTGCGTTCATCAGCCAGGAAGCTGCACATGGGACGTACTTGGACATTCCAACATGACAATGATCCAAAACACAAGGCCAAGTGGACCTGTCATTGGCTACAGCACGATAAAGTGAAGGTTCTGGAGTGGCCATCTCAGTCTCCTGACCTCAATATCATTGAGACACTCTGGGGAGATCTCAAACGTGCCGTTCATACAAGACAGCCAAAGAATTTACAGGAACTGGAGGATTTTTCCCAAGAGGAATGGGCAGCTTTACCATCTGAGAAGATAAAGAGCCTCATCCACAAATACCACAAAAGACTTCAAGCCGTCATTGATGTTAAAGGGGGCAATACACGGTATGAAGAACTGGGGTATGTAAACTTTTGATCAGGGTCATTTGGGTAGTTTCTGTTGCCATTATGATTTAAAAAGAGTAAACACAGTTGATTGATAATAAATGGCTTCAGCCAAACACTAACCATGAGTGAAAGAAGAGTTTTTTATGTTATCATTCATATTCTCTGAAAAATGGCCAAGAAATCATAAATTCTGCCTGGGTATGTAAACTTATGAGCACAACTGTATGCAAGGACAGGCAGGGGGCGTGTACAGATCTGACCAATCAGAGGAAAATACGAGGCAGATTTTTGTGCATCAATTTATTTTCATGACATTTTCAGATTTCTGATCATCATTATCAGCTGACCCAATACAAGACGACTGAGCAATCTGCCATCCAATAGGGAGGCAGGAAAAACATCTCAGCATGTAAATAAGACTCAAATAGCAATCCCCCCAGTGCCTGACACCCTCACAAACAAACCATCAGTGTGCACATACTACACCACATCATGCTGACTGGCCAAGCTCATGCAGGAGCAGAGCAGAGCAGAAAATGGTGTTAAATCTGTCCGGGACTCTGATAAAGCACAGTGTGGAAGGGTGAAAGTGACTGTTTTATTGCTCCCTCCTGGCCCAGTGACAACCGCTCTTCACATTTCTTGCACGAGTGTCACAGGAACAGTAAGTGGAGGAAAATCTCCCCAATGGGGACACAGAAGAGAGACAGAAATAACCTGATAAGAATATTACTTCTTCTCTCGATCATTCCAAAATTAACTAAAAACAATCTGGCTGGAGGTATACATTATATACAGTAATCAAGCAGCATGAATGACACTCAAAACATGTAGGAGGACACAGGGTGAGCCTACAGGCCCAATACTGGTACTTGCAGGGCTGGTACTCAGGGCAAACATTGGTACTCCCAGGGTTAGTACTCAGGGCTAACATTGGTACTCCCAGGGCTGGTACTCAGGGCTACCATTGATACTCCCAGGGCTGGTACTCAGGGCTAACATTGATACTCCCAGGGCTGGTACTCAGGGCTACCATTGATACTCCCAGGGCTGGTACTCAGGGCTAACATTGATACTCCCAGGGTTGTTACTTAGGGCTAAAATTGGTACTCCCAGGGCTGGTACTAAGGGCTAACATTGGTACTCCCAGGGCTGGTACTCAGGGCTAACATTGGT
Organism: Lithobates septentrionalis; assembly: GCA_037952835.1. Lineage (NCBI taxonomy): Eukaryota > Metazoa > Chordata > Amphibia > Anura > Ranidae > Lithobates > Lithobates septentrionalis. The sequence goes on from JBBDGP010002975.1 coordinate 193,749, forward strand.
ACCCCCAGGGCTGGTACTCAGGGCTAACATTGGTACCCCCAGGGCTGGTACTCAGGGCTACCATTGATACTCCCAGGGCTGGTACTCGAGGCTAACAATGATACTCCCAGGGCTGGTACTCAGGGTTAACATTGGTACTCCCAGGGCTAGTACTCGAGCCTACCATTGATACTCCCAGGGCTGGTACTCAGGGCTAACATTGGTACTCCCAGGGCTGGTACATGCGGGGCTAACATTGATACTCCCAGGGCTGGTACTCAGGGCTAACATTGGTATTTCCGGGGTTGGTACTTGCAGGGCTATTATTGGCACTCCCAGGGCTGGTACTCAGGGCTACCATTGATACTCCCAGGGCTGGTACTCAGGGCTAACATTGGTACTCCCAGGGTTGTTACTCAGGGCTAACATTGGTACTCCCAGGGCTGGTACTCAGGGCTACCATTGATACTCCCAGGGCTGGTACTCAGGGCTAACATTGATACTCCCAGGGTTGTTACTCAGGGCTAAAATTGGTACTCCCAGGGCTGGTACTAAGGGCTAACATTGGTACTCCCAGGGCTGGTACTCAGGGCTAACATTGGTACCCCCAGGGCTGGTACTCAGGGCTAACATTGGTACCCCCAGGGCTGGTACTCAGGGCTACCATTGATACTCCCAGGGCTGGTACTCGAGGCTAACAATGATACTCCCAGGGCTGGTACTCAGGGTTAACATTGGTACTCCCAGGGCTAGTACTCGAGCCTACCATTGATACTCCCAGGGCTGGTACTCAGGGCTAACATTGGTACTCCCAGGGCTGGTACATGCGGGGCTAACATTGATACTCCCAGGGCTGGTACTCAGGGCTAACATTGGTATTTCCGGGGTTGGTACTTGCAGGGCTATCATTGGCACTCCCAGGGCTGGTACTCAGGGCTACCATTGATACTCCCAGGGCTGGTACTCAGGGCTAACATTGATACTCCCAGGGTTGTTACTCAGGGCTAAAATTGGTACTCCCAGGGCTGGTACTAAGGGCTAACATTGGTACTCCCAGGGCTGGTACTCAGGGCTAACATTGGTACCCCCAGGGCTGGTACTCAGGGCTAACATTGGTACCCCCAGGGCTGGTACTCAGGGCTACCATTGATACTCCCAGGGCTGGTACTCGAGGCTAACAATGATACTCCCAGGGCTGGTACTCAGGGTTAACATTGGTACTCCCAGGGCTAGTACTCGAGCCTACCATTGATACTCCCAGGGCTGGTACTCAGGGCTAACATTGGTACTCCCAGGGCTGGTACATGCGGGGCTAACATTGATACTCCCAGGGCTGGTACTCAGGGCTAACATTGGTATTTCCGGGGTTGGTACTTGCAGGGCTATCATTGGCACTCCCAGGGCTGGTACTCAGGGCTACCATTGATACTCCCAGGGCTGGTACTCAGGGCTAACATTGGTACTCCCAGGGTTGGTACTCAGGGCTAACATTGGTACCCCCAGGGCTGGTACTCAGGGCTAACATTGGTACTCCCAGGGCTGGTACTCAGGGCTAACATTGGTACTCCCAGGGTTGGTACTCAGGGCTAACATTGGTACCCCCAGGGCTGGTACTCAGGGCTAACATTGATACTCCCAGGGTTGTTACTCAGGGCTAACATTGGTACTCCCAGGGTTGGTACTCAGGGCTACCATTGATACTCCCATGGCTGGTACTCGAGGCTAACAATGATACTCCCAGGGCTGGTACTCAGGGTTAACATTGGCACTCCCAGGGCTGGTACTCAAGCCTACCATTGATACTCCCAGGGCTGGTACTCGAGGCTAACATTGATACTCCCAGGGCTGGTACTCAGGGCTAACATTGGTACTCCCAGGGCTGGTACATGCAGGGCTAACATTGGCACTCCCAGGGCTGGTACTCAGGGCTAAATTTGGTAGTCCCAGGGCTGATGCTCATTGCCAACATTGGTAGTGCGTCTGGTACTCAGGGCCAACATTAGTACTCCCAGGGCTGGTACTCGAGGCTAACAATGATACTCCCAGGGCTGGTACTCAGGGTTAACATTGGTACTCCCAGGGCTAGTACTCGAGCCTACCATTGATACTCCCAGGGCTGGTACTCAGGGCTAACATTGGTACTCCCAGGGCTGGTACATGCGGGGCTAACATTGATACTCCCAGGGCTGGTACTCAGGGCTAACATTGGTATTTCCGGGGTTGGTACTTGCAGGGCTATCATTGGCACTCCCAGGGCTGGTACTCAGGGCTACCATTGATACTCCCAGGGCTGGTACTCAGGGCTAACATTGGTACTCCCAGGGTTGGTACTCAGGGCTAACATTGGTACCCCCAGGGCTGGTACTCAGGGCTAACATTGGTACTCCCAGGGCTGGTACTCAGGGCTAACATTGGTACTCCCAGGGTTGGTACTCAGGGCTAACATTGGTACCCCCAGGGCTGGTACTCAGGGCTAACATTGATACTCCCAGGGTTGTTACTCAGGGCTAACATTGGTACTCCCAGGGTTGGTACTCAGGGCTACCATTGATACTCCCATGGCTGGTACTCGAGGCTAACAATGATACTCCCAGGGCTGGTACTCAGGGTTAACATTGGCACTCCCGGGGCTGGTACTCAAGCCTACCATTGATACTCCCAGGGCTGGTACTCGAGGCTAACATTGATACTCCCAGGGCTGGTACTCAGGGCTAACATTGGTACTCCCAGGGCTGGTACATGCAGGGCTAACATTGGCACTCCCAGGGCTGGTACTCAGGGCTAAATTTGGTAGTCCCAGGGCTGATGCTCATTGCCAACATTGGTAGTGCGTCTGGTACTCAGGGCCAACATTAGTACTCCCAGGGCTGGCACTTGCAGGTCTGGTACTCTGGGATAACATTGGTACTTGCAGGGCTAACATTGGCACTCCCAGGACCGGTACTCATGGCTAACATTGATACTCCCAGTGCTGGTACTCGGGGCTAAAATTGGTAGTCCCAGATCTGATGCTAATTGCCAACATTGGTAGTCCCAGGGCTGGTACTCAGAGCTAATGTTGATACTCCAGGGGCTGGTACTCAGACTATAAAAGGAGCACTTGGTGGTAATTCATGGTGGCTGCTGAGAGCCCCCAACACCAGTCTGGAAGCTGGGCTTCTCATTTAAAGCAAACCTGTCATTCATCATCAAATCTGGTTAAACTGCATAAAACTTGTGTCCTATATAATTTCCAGATTCTGGTGACACAAACCCTCACTCTTCCACCTCCCATTGGTCACTGAGGTCGTCCACCAGTGATAAGTGAATAGCAAAGTGCAGGGGATAGGGGGGAGGGAGGTCCAGTGCCTAGTGGTTAAGGGTCTGGAGGAGCCAGACTTTGTATGCAAACCCTGTAACATGCATGAAGATGCCCCTTTAGGTGCCTTCATTTTATTCCTTTAAGCCATATAGTAGCTTTCACAAAATGACAGGTTCACTTTAAGGCTGTGCCTGGTGCTGAAGTGGCTAGCGCCATTATTTGACCCAACAGCAGGGGGAGCATCGGATGCTATTCTGCATCCACCACCTCGGAAGCCTCAGAGATTAGAGATGGACCGCTCTGTACCTATAAGCTGCAAATGTCTGCATCGGAGACCTCTGGGTTTATTTTAGAGACAGAATTTACCAAGGTTCCCTTTGCTGGCCACCAGGGCTGAGCAATTTCAAACCACTTATTCTAGACTGGGTCTCCCATCTTCAATGCTCCCCCCAAATAAAGTCAGTTTGCCTTCCCCTTTAGCAGCGATGACTTCAATATAACACAATAATATTATGGTGGAAAAAAAATATATATGGAATATACTCTCTACAGAGCTCCCCCAGCAAAGGGCAATAAAATTGTGGGTGAAAACCTCAAAGAAAAAGTCCATAATACATATTAAAAAGTTCAAAAGATAGATATCAGTATATATTTATGTACTTTTGGTGGAAGCTCCACCAAAAACAGGAACAGGTCTCTAAGAATACATAAAATGAACAAAAGGGGGCGCCTGCTAAGTGTAGCATAAGTGAATGATTTATTATGCACTCTTGCTGGCAGCTACACCCAAGACAGGATCAGGTCTTGAAGTATACAGAAAATGAACACAGGAGGGCGCCTACTAAGTGTAGCATGAGTGAATGGTTTATTGGTACTCAAACAGCCAATTGCAGACTCACATGACAAAAAGAGCCATCTGTATTGGGTAAAGTCCAATCCGCCTGGGAAACCGCATACGACAGTTAACAGCGTGCAACCAGTAGATGGATGAATAGAATGCCGAATTCACCGATCCCAAAAGCAAGAGGAAAACCACCCTGGAGAGCAGAAATGGATAAGGCGCGTTTCCGATCTCTATTGGCTCCTTTATCAAACCAAAAACTTTTTTTTGGTTTGATAAAACGAGCCGATAGAGCTCCGAAATGCATTACCATAGCAACAGGTCCACCTAGGGGTGACGTCATATCTGATTCCGTGCTCCAGGTTGGTCTTACTTCCGGGATCGGTGTGGAGTAAGGTGAAGACCACCCTGGAGCATGGGAATGGATATGACGTCACGCCTAGGTGGGCCTGTTGCTATGGTAACGCGCTTCAGAGCTCCATTGGCTTCTTTAGCAAAACCCAAAAAAAGTTTTTGGCTTGATAAAGGAGCTAATAGAGCTCCCAAACGCATCATATCCAGTTCCGTGGTGGTTATCTCCTTACTTTTGGTATCGGTGAATTCGGCCTTCCATTCATCTACTGGCTGCACGCTGTTAACTGTCATATGCGGTTTGCCGGGCAAATTGACCTTTATCCATCACAGATGGCTGCAGATGTGAGAGTCTGCATTTGGCTGCTTGAGTACCAATTTGCTTATGCTACACTTAACAGGCGCCCCCTTGTGTTCATTTTATGAACTCAATAAAAGGCACTCATGGAAGCACAAGGATGGTTGCGTTAGGTTTCTGCTCTTCGTATCAATAAAAAAAAGGTCTACTTTTCTATATTACGACCCTCAACCAGCAACCGTCATTGCACAGCCAGTATCCAACCCCGAATACAGCATAGAGGGGCTCGGTGAAAGTGGTGGTGAAGGTGTGGAGCTGTTGGATGGGGTCAGACAGCTCATAAAAGGAGATCTGCCCGGCCTCATAATCCAAACAGATCCTGAATTTAATAGAGGAGAACAGGTGGGGCGTTGTGGTAACTTTACCATCATGCATCACAGAATACTGGTTATTGTAGAGTTTCCGTAAACACCAGGATTTGCTGCTGTCCCCCACGTAGGACTGATCACCTCGTCTGTCCACACTTCGATAGGCCACTCCGATTCTCCAGTCCCCGGATTCACTGGTCTCCACATCCCAAGAGTGCTGCCCCGAAGAGAAACTCCGAGAGCTCAAAACCTGATTGTACTGAAACCTGGCCGGAGTTTCCAGGCGATTCTGGTACGCCGCTGACCACGTCAAGGTCTTCAAGTCAGGAGACAAACGAACATTATTGGCAGCCGTTTCCAGGTCAAATAAGATGTCCGTGTCTTCAGGGACATCATCTCTCTCGGTGTCTGGAGTCTCGGAGACCAGACCCTGATACAGATCTTCTACAGCATCATTTTCTCCATAGCCGTTACCCCAAACGTCCGAATCATGATCCAGTAGGATGGTTAGAGAGTCGGTCTCGATGCACAACTCTGCCACTTGGCCTATCCTCTTGGTGAGATCCATCTTCTTCAATTCCAGCTGCCGGATTAAGCCAGAGATCACCAGCAAGGCCTGCTGCTCCCTGATGACCCTCCGGTGCTCCCACAGTTTGTGGATCTTCTTCTCGTTCTCCTCTTTCTCACAAGTTAGTTTCTGTAGGACGTCTCGAAGTTTCTCCTTCTTCTTCTCAGAGGCCTCATCTAGTGACTCCACCTGGTGCCCCTGGTGGTCCCCGTCCAGCCGGCAGGATACGCAGATACAGACGGAGTCCTGCCGGCAGTAATACTTCAGGATTTCCTTATGATCAGAACATTTCCTGTTCTCCAGGGAGGCCCTGGGCTCTGATAAGACGTGTTCTGGTGCTGTGCTATGAACTCGCAGGTGATCGTCACACAGAGAAGCCTCGCAATGCAGACAGGATTTGATGGCTGGGACAGAGGAGCGGATACAGTATGTACAGGAGACCCCCGCCACCTCTTTTCCTTGGACGGATCTGAAATGCATCACCACATTGCACAGAGTGACGTTCTTCTGCAGGGTCGAGAGATCCTGGAAAGGTGACCTGCACTCAGGGCAGCGGTGAATTCCAAACATCTGCGTGTTCAGGTAATGATGGATACAAGGCCGGCAGAAGTTGTGTCCACACGGCAGCGTGACGGGGTCAGTGTACATCTCTAGGCAGATGGAGCAGTTCAGCTCATCTCTCACAGACGCCATGGCTGAAAAACCAGGAAGGAATGAAACCGAAAGTGTTTTCTGCAAGCCAATCAAACCTCTTTGTCCGACTTGCAGAGAGACAAGGAGGAGCTTAGCACAGAGACAAGGACGAGCATAGCAAAGAAATGAACATGAGGCCAACACAGAGACGAGGACGAGCCCAACACAGAAATGAGGACAAGCCCAGCACAGAGACGAGGATGAGCCCAGCACAGAGACAAGGACGAGCCCAGCACAGAGACGAGGATGAGCCCAGCACAGAGACGAGGATGAGCCCAGCACAGAGACAAGGACGAGCCCAGCACAGAGACGAGGATGAGCCCAGCACAGAGACGAGGATGAGCCCAGCACAGAGACGAGGACGAGCCCAGCACAGAGACGAGGACGAGCCCAGCACAGAAACGAAGATGAGCCCAGCACAGAGACGAGGACAAGCCCAGCACAGAGACGAGGACGAGCCTAGTACAGAGACGAGGACGAGCCCAGCACAGAGACGAGGACGAACCTAGTACAGAGACGAGGACAAGCCCAGCACAGAGACGAAGATGAGCCCAGCACAGAGATGAGGACGAGCCCAGCAATGAGATGAGGACGAGCCCAGCACAGAGATGAGGACGAGCCCAGCACAGAAACGAGGATGTGCCCAGCACAGAGATGAGGACAAGCCCAGCACAGAGACGAAGATGAGCCCAGCACAGAGACGAGGATGAGCCCAGCACAGAGACGAGGACGAGCCCAGCACAGAGATGAGGACGAGCCCAGCACAGAAACGAGGATGTGCCCAGCACAGAGATGAGGACAAGCCCAGCACAGAGACGAGGACGAGCCTAGTACAGAGACGAGGACGAGCCCAGCACAGAGACGAGGACGAGCCCAGCACAGAGATGAGGACGAGCCCAGCACAGAAACGAGGACGAGCCCAGCAGAGAGACGAAGACAAGCCCAGCACAGAGACGAGGACGAGCCCAGCACAGAGACGATCACGAGCCCAGTACAGAGACGAGGACAAGCCCAGCACAGAGACGAGGACGAGCCCAGCACAGAGACAAGGACGAGCCCAGCACAGAGACGAGGACGAGCCTAGTACAGAGACGAGGACAAGCCCAGCACAGAGACGGGGATGAGCCCAGCACAGAGATGAGGTCGAGCCCAGCACAGAAACGAGGATGAGCCCAGCACAGAGACGAGGACGAGCCCAGCAAAGAAACGAGGACGAGCCCAGCACAGAGACGAGGACAAGCCCAGCACAGAGACAAGGACAAGCCCAGCAAAGAGATGAGGTCAAGCCCAGCACAGAAACGAGGATGAGCCCAGCACAGAAACGAGGATGAGCCCAGCACAGAAACGAGGATGAGCCCAGCACAGAAACGAGGATGAGCCCAGCACAGAAACGAGGATGAGCCCAGCACAGAAACGAGAATGAGCCCAGCACAGAAACGAGGATGAGCCCAGCACAGAGACGAGGACGAGCCCAGTACAGAGACGAGGACAAGCCCAGCACACAGAAGAAGAGGAATCCAGCACAGAGACAGAAATGAGTCCAGCACAGACAGGAGGATCAGCCCAGCAGAGAGATGAGAATGAATCAGCAAGAAACCCAGAACATTATTCTTCTTATTATTATTATTACATAGGATTTATATAGTGCCACCAGTTTATGCAGCACTTTACAATATAAAAGGTACAATACAATAAAATACAAAAGGATTAAGAGGGCCCTGCTCAGAAGAGCTTACAATCTAATAGGGTTGGGCAGGTGGTACTAAAGGTTGTAACTGTGGGGAATGAGCTGATGGAATTGGTAAAAGATTAGTTGGAGACCTGATAGGCTTTCCTGAAGAGATGAGTTTTCAGGGATCGCCTGAAGGTAGCAAGAGTAGGAGATAGCCAGACTAAAAAAGTAAGGGATAACCGGACAGATGAGAACATAGACCCGAATGAGCCCAGTGCAGAGACCAGGAGAAGCCCAGTGCAGAGACTAGGAGAAGCCCAGCGCAGAGACTAAGAGAAGCCCGGTGCAGAGGCCAAAAGAAGCCCAGCGCACGTTGGCTGAGCCCAGCAGAGAAATGAGAATGAATCAGCAAGAAGACCAGAACAAGCCCAGATCATAGATCAGAATGAGCCCAGGGCAGAGGCCAGGAGAAGCCCAGTGCAGAGACTAGGAGAAGCCCAGTGCAGAGACTAGAAGAAGCCCAGTGCAGAGACTAGAAGAAGCCCAGTGCAGAGACTAGGAAAAGCCCAGCGCAGAGACTAGGAAAAGCCCAGTACAGAGACTAGAAGCCCAGCATAGAGACTAGGAGAAGCCCAGCGCAGAGACTAGGAGAAGCCCAGCATAGAGACTAGGAGAAGCCCAGCGCAGAGACTAGGAGAAGCCCAGCGCAGAGACTAGGAGAAGCCCAGCGCAGAGATTAGGAGAAGCCCAGTGCAGAAACTAGGACAAGCCCAGCGCAGAGACTAGGAGAAGCCCAGTGCAGAGACTAGGAGAAGCCCAGCACAGAGGCCATGAGAAGCCCAGTGCAGAGACTAGGAGAAGCCCGGTGCAGAGGCCAAAAGAAGCCCAGCGCACAATGGATGAGCACAGCAGAAAGTTGAGAATGAATCAGCAAGAAGACCAGAACAAGCCCAGAACATAGACCAGAATGAGCCCAGCGCAGAGGCCAGGAGAAGCCCAGCGCAGAGACTAGGAGAAGCCCACAGAGCGCTGGGTTCAGGATAGCGTAATACACAGATCATCAGTTCCCAGCCATCAGTGCAGCCTTACCTGTGCCCATCAATGCAGCCTATCAACTCAGCCTCACCAGTGCCCATCAATGCAGCCTCACCAATGTGGCATTGATGAGGCTCCGTTGATGAGCACTGGTGAGGCTGCATTGATGGCCACTGGTTAGGCTGCATTGATGGTGATGGCCACTGGTTAGGCTGCATTGATGGTCACTGGTGAGGCTGCATTGATAGGCACTGGTGAGGCTGCATTGATGGGCATTGCCCATCAATGCAGCCTCACCAGTGCCCATCAATACAGCCTCATCAGTGCCCATTAATGCCACCTTATCAGTGCCCAGCCATCAGTGTCCATCAATACAGCCTCATCAGTGCCCATCAATGCACCCTCATTAGTACCCAGCCATCAGTACAGCCTTATCAGTGCCCATAAGTACAGCCTCATCAGTGCCCATTAGTACAGCCTCATCAGTGCCCATTAGTACAGCCTCATCAGTGCCCAACCATCAATGCCCATCAATACAGCCTCATCAGTGCCCAGCCATCAATGCCCATTAATGCAGCCTCACCAGTGCCCAGGCATCAGTTCCAATCAGTAAAGCCTCATTAGTGCCCAGCCATCAGTGCCCATCAATACAGCCAGCCTCATCAGTACCCATCAATACAGCCTCATCAGTGTCCATCCATCAGTGCCCATCAATACAGCCGCATCAGTGCCCATTAATGCAGCCGCATCATCAGTGCCATTAATGCAGCCTCATCATCAGTGGCCATTAATGCAGGCTCATTAGTGCCCATTAATGCAACCTCATCATCAGTGCCAATCAGTACCCATTAATGCAGCCCCATCAGTGCCCATTATTGCAGCCTCATCAGTGCCCATCAATGCAGCCTCATCATAAGTGCCCATTAGGGCCCATTAATGCAGCCTCATCAGTGCCCATTAATGCAGCTTCATCATCAGTGCCCATTAATGCAGCCCCATCATCAGTGTCCATTAATACAGCCTCATCATCAGTGCCCATTAATGCAGCTTCATCATCAGTGCCCATCAGTGCCCATTAATGCAGCCCCATCATCAGTGCCCATTAATACAGCCTCATCATCAATGCTCATCAATACAGCCTCATCAGTGCCTATCAGTGCAGCCTCATCATCAGTGCCCATTAATGCAGCCTCATTATCAGTGCCCATTAATGCAGCCTCATCATCAGTGCCCATCAGTACAGCCTCATCAGTGCCTATCAATGCAGCCTCATCATCAGTGCCCATTAATTCAGCCTCATCATCAGTGCCCATTAAGGCAGCCTCATCATCAGTGCCCATCAATACAGCCTTATCAGTGCCTATCAATGCAGCCTCATCATCAGTGCCCATTAAGGCAGCCTCATCATCAGTGCCCATTAATGCAGCCTCATCATCAGTGCATGGCCCCATCCCATCAGCATTACCTGGCTCAGCTAGCTGTGCCCAGGCATCTGAAGAGGGGAGCCGCCACAGCCGCTTTACACAAAGCAGGCCCCAGCGCACCCGAGTGACACACAAGGTCCCGCCTCCTGGACCAGGTCGGCTCCTATGATGGATGGCTCAGCTGGTCCAGGAGGCAAGACCTCGTGTGTCACTGGGCCGCATTGGGAGATGGAGATACCCGCTCTGCAAGAGACCAGGGGGAGCTCAGCACAGAAACCATTGAGATCTCAGCGCAGAGACCAGGGCAAGCTCAGCGCAGAAACCAGGGCAAGCTCAGCACAGAGACCAGGGGGAGCTCAGCAGAGAGACCAGGGCGAGCTCAGCGCAGAGACCAGGGCTAGCTCAGCGCAGAAACCAGGGCGAGCTCAGCGCAGAGACCAGGGCTAGCTCAGCACAGAGACCAGGGCTAGCTCAGCACAGAGACCAGGGTAAGCTCAGCGCAGAGACAAACCCAGTAGAGACACAAGCACAAGCCCAGGACAGAGATGAAGACGAATAGAACACAGAGAAGAAGGATGAACTTTACACAGGGACCAGGATGAGCCCAGTACGTTCTAGAAGCAAGTATCTTAGCAATTTCCTTCGATACTCAACTCCATCTAGTGACCAAATGTGGTATTTTTCCATTTAAAATCCATTAATTTACATTTGCCAAATGATTTGGCCTGTACAGTTCTTATTTTGCCCTATTCACACGGAATGAATGTACATGCACATTGACTGAGCGAATAGCTATGCAAATTCTTTATAAATCAACCCCTTTAAAAAAAAAAATACCCTAAATACACCCAAAAAAAACCCACTCCCTCTAAATCATAATATAAATAAGAAATATTTTGTTTGTTTAGGCAAGTTTAATCCAAGCAAGTTCTATTAGCAGAATTAAGCAAAACTCTGCACTTACAGTGGTTGAAAACCTCAGACATGAAATACAAACAAAGCATATCCCTCTATAGTGTGTATTTGTTTCAATTAAGAATTTGGATTCGTCAACTTTTTGCGGACATTGGGATGAGCATGTCAAAACCAATTCCCATTTTTGAAGACAATCAGGGATGTATACGCAATCAGAAAGGGTCAGATCTAGAACCAAACACATCGATGTCAAGTATCACCTACTGAGGGACAATCAAGAGCAAGCTGTTATTGACATTCAATATTGCCCGTCAGAGGAGATGACTGCCGATGCACTCATCAAACCTTTATTGAGGGAACGTCATAGTTAAATCCAGAAGAAGCTAAGAATGTAGAAGAATGTAATTTGACAAAACACATGCTGTTGAGAAGGGGTGTTGGAAGAACAACAACATGTAATGTAAAGTTGCTTATATAAACTGACAATATATACTGTATATGCATTATACCTATCTATCCAGAAGGTGGCACTGTAGTGTGTATCTATGGTAATGTATTTAGAGGAAGTGTTATCGTTCCTCAGTGCATGTAGTTGTATGCTCCTTGTTCCTGTTTCTGTCTACATGATATAAAGCCATGATAAAGATAACCTCCATGAAAGTAAAGAATTTTCTGCATACAATAAGCTTCCAAGTGCATAATTCAATAACCTGCTAATATGTATCACCTGAGGACAGTCACTTTACTGTGTATATGGAAAGGTTTACAATCACTTTAACAGCCGTTGAATACAGTACGGAGGATCAGCAGTGTTTGGCCTCAGATAAATAAGGCCATCAGACGCTTGGCATGAAGGTCACAAATGCAGACACCTTTCCATCCCGCTGTCATTGCGCCATCCATCAGCCACCTCTCCGCATCTACAGCCAAGGCCGCAGGGCTGAGGTTTATATCGCGGCAATCTACCATTCCAAGAGCTGCGTAAACAATTTCTTTACTCGGCGTGCAAATTGGAATCTTCGCGCTCGGCTGGAATCAATCTCCTCTCTATTTGCATTTCCCATTATTTCCATAGAGCCAGAAAAACGATCACCAACCAATAGAGCCGACATAACAAAAAGGCGGAAAAACCCCACCGGCCGAGATCACAAATCCTCACTTCACGTCCCCCCGAAATTCTACATAAATATGTGACCTAAAGGCTTTATCCGACCCAAAACTGATTAGAATTGTGGGTGGACACCAGTGAGGGGGGCCTAGGGTTGCCACCTTTTCTTCTAGCCAAACCCGAACACTTTAGCAGCCTGAGACACCCTTGGGTGCCACCAAGGAGAGTAGTAATGAAGTGCGCATAGCGTGCAACAGCGGACAGTGGCCGCGCTGACATCATCGCCCTGCCTCCCATTGATGCCAAACCTGCCCCCAGACAGCCGCCTACAGCTCCCGGACGGCAACAGATTTGTGTGTGACTTTCTTGGTTACTTGGGGAGCCACAACCCATTCTGAATAATGTGTCCGGGTTTCAGCCCGCCTGAAACCCGGACACCTGATTCAATACCCGAACTGCCCGGGTGAATCCCGGACAGGTGGCAACCCTAGGGGAGCCACACACTATTTAATCTTAGTATGCATTCCCCTATCATGTAGATTTAGCCAGAGAGGGAAGCAGCTGGGCAGATCTGGGGATTCGACTCCGAAATCTCAGAAATGAAGGATCCGCGTGTTTCCTGTGCGCATCCCCCCAACACTGAAATACTTATTTTAGCTGGAAAACAGCGCAAATGGTTTTCCTCCACTTCGCTCACCCACCTGTCAGCTTGTGTCTCGCCTCCTTCCCGTCAGCCATCAGCTTCTGAAGTTCTTCATATTTAGAGATGGCTTCAGACAATAAATCTTCTAATTTCTCAATATGAACATCACTGGAGGCCTGAGAGTGAGAAAGACAGACAAGAATCATTATCTACTGCAACATCCTACAGAACACTGAGCCACAGGAGCTTACACTCTAATTTGCCCAACATACTCACACGCTATTATACATTTATATAGCTCTGACATATACAACAGTGCTGTACAGAGAACACTGAGCCACAGGAGCTTACACACTTATTTCCTCACCATACTAACACACTATTATACATTTATATAGCTCTGGCATATACTGTAGTGCTGTATGGAGAACACTGAGCCAGTCACATCAGTCTCTGAACCAGAGGAGCTTACACTCCAATGTCTCCACCACAGTCACACGCTATTATTATTCTTCATTTATATTTTCTGCTGTGCTGTACAGAGAACACCGAGCAGCCAGTCACATTTGAGTATAAGCTCCTTTCAGAGCCACAGGAGCTTACACTCTAATTTGCCCACTATACTCACACACTATTATTATACATTTATATAGCACTGACATATTCCGTAGTGCTGTACAGAGAACACTGAGCCACAGGAGCTTGCACTCTAAATTTGCCCAAGATACTTACACGCTATTATTATACATTTATATACTGTAGCTCTGACATGGTCTGTAGTGCTGTAGAGAGAACACAGACACAGGAGCTTACACTCTAAATGTGCCCACCATAATTAAACACTATTATTATACATTTATATAGCACTGGCATATTCCGTAGTGCTGTACAGAGAACACCGAACCACAGGAGCTTGCACTCTAAATTTGCCCAAGATACTTACACGCTATTATTATACATTTATATAGCACTGACATATTCTGTAGTGCTGTACAGAGAACACTGAGCCATTTACATCAGTCTCTAAACCAGTGGAGCTTACACTCTAATGTCTCCTCCACAGTCACATATTATTATTATTATTATTATTATTATGCATTTATATAGCTCTGACATATACAGCAGTGGTATACAGAGAATGCTGAACCAGTCACATTAGAGTGTAAGCTCCTTTGAGACAGAAACTAATGTAGCTGGCTGAGCATTCTCTGATTAGCACTGTGGGATATGTCAGAGCTACAGTATATAAATGTATAATAAATAAATGTGACAGTCACACACCATTATTATTATACATTTATATAGCTCTGACATATACTGTAGTGCTGTACAGAGAACACTGAGCCATTTACATCAGTCTCTAAACCAGTGGAGCTTACACTCCAATGTCTCCATATAGCTCTGACATATACTGTAGTGCTTTACAGAGAACACTAAGCCAGTCACATCAGTCTCTGCACCCCAAGAGCTTACACTTTAATGTCCCCCCCACAGTCACACACTATTATTAATATACATATAGCTCTGACATATACTGTAGTGCCGTACAGAGAACACTAAGCCAGTCACATCAGTCTCTGCATCCCAAGAGCTTACACTTTAATGTCCCCCCCACAGTCACAAACTATTATTAATATACATATAGCTCTGACATATACTGTAGTGTCGTACAGAGAACACTAAGCCAGTCACATCAGTCTCTGCACCACAAGGCGTGGTTTACGTGAAAGTGGTTGTGGCTTATATGGGCGTGGTTCAAATGGGGGTGTGGTTAGAGTCTGAGATGAATGAGAGATGGAGAAAGAAAGGGGAAAAGAAGGAGGGAGGGAGAGAGAAGGAAGGAAAGAGGGATGGAGGGACAGCAGGCCCAGATCCTACACCACAATAGAAATGTGTATTCTAGAGTTTAACAAATCAGCAGATAAAGATACTCCAAACATCTGGTGTTAGGTGTTAGGAGGAACACTAAACCAGTCACATCAGTCTCTGCACCACAAGAGCTCACACTCTAATGTCCCCACCACAGTCACACACTATTATTAATATACATATAGCTCTGACATATACTGTAGTGTCATACAGAGAACACTAAGCCAGTCACATCAGTCTCTGCACCACAAGAGCTTACACTCTAATGTTACCACCACAGTCCTATATGATTTCAGGCACTGAACAGCGAGAGGTCACATCTCATATTCAAACAAATCAATGATCCGGCACATCTATAGAGTATCATTGGGAGAGTTGTCCGTCTACGACTCCATTATAGAATATAATCAACGTGGGAAATCTAAACTTCACGATCGATATTCCAGATCGGATCTCATCCACCCCATTCAAGGCTCCTGTGAGATTTGTACAGGTCCCTAACGACATGAAAACCTTGCTGTGGCCCATGTTGCCTTCATATTGCACCCAGATGACCAGGACAATCAGTTGTATTCAGTGGACGGAGTGTACCTGTCTAATCATCTATACACCAGAAACTGATATGACAGTTGTTGATGTCAGCACAGTGTTTTTTTTTTATGGTCTCAGAGAAGAGCATTCTGGGAGAGTGTCACTGATCTGCTGCAGGCAGGAGAAAGCATTTCCTCAGTCTCCTCTCCTGGTGATCACTCACTTAGACCATACACTGTAACTTAAGGCCCTTTCACATTCTGATCTGTCAGTTTTTCAGGCAGATCTGAATGAGAGATCCATGTTAGTCTATGGGGCAGACAGATGTCTGATTACCGAGTCGGTCTACATAAAAAAAAAAAAAAAAAAAAACGAAAAAGGAGTTAAAACGATGTTAATAGATGAACATCCGTTTACATCCGACTGCCAACATAACCAACATGGGTCCGATAAGCTCCTTTTTTATCCCCAAGATCTGTTCACATATCCTTTGCTGTAAACAGACGCCACGCGAATGAAAGGACCCCCCCTACTGTCCATTCACAGGGCGAGGGGCAGCAATGGGGCCGATCTGAGGGGGATCCGAACACAAAGCAAAAAACAAAGTGAGATTTACTGGACTGAGTTATGTTGGTGATAGAGCCGGGGACAAGGGGTGGGCAGGATGGAAAGCTGCCCTGGGCGCAGATGAGCAAGGGGGCGCATAATAGACAGAAGGTGTTACACCCAATCTATGGCATGTATTAGCAGTGAGGGAAGGGAGGTGCCATTCTGGATCCTTGCCCTGTGCGCTGGACGACTCTGTCCCGGTACTGGGTGATGCCTGAACAAAGATGGTGCCATCCTTCTGCAGAGAAATGTAGATAAAGGCATAGTCAGGGTTAGTACTGTGATCTCTGTGCGAGGGAATAAATACCTGGATACATTGCTCAGCATGCTGCATTTACCATGAAAAACATAGGTGACAGGTCCACTTATCACCTTAATATACAGACATGTCTGTGTCCATTCATAGTCCCCTTCCCATAGTGGCCTGACTATGACGGATCTGAGATGAGGAAAAGGCGACCCCCTCCCCCCATCCCCCCCCATCCCCCTCCCCATCCCCCCATGTAAAGAGATTGGAGTGTAATCACATTACATGCTGATGTGATGTCACAGCGTGCCGCGTTCAGGATTAAACGCAGGAAAACCAGGTGGCTGTTCACTAAAATATAAAATCATTTCACTGAGATTTACAGGAGAGACAGGTGGCCGGGAAATCACCGAGATTATTCATCAGATACGCCAACGACTTCATCAACGCCAGAGAAATGTACAAGACTACGGATCACAGGAAATGTCTGCAACACAGGCCGCGGAGGGGTACAGTATACAGGAGCGACATCACCACTCTCCAGATATAAGATATATTATACAGGAGTGACATCACCGCTCTCCAGATATATGTTATATTATACGTGAGTGACATCACCACTCTCCAGATATAAGATATATTATACAGGAGTGACATAACCGCTCTCCAGATATAAGATATATTATACAGGAGAGACATCACCGCTCTCCAGATATAAGATATATTATACAGGAGTGACATCACCGCTCTCCAGATATAAGATATGTTATACAGGAGAGACATCACCGCTCTCCAGATATAAGATATATTATACAGGAGTGACATCACTGCTCTATTATACAGGAGTGACATCACCTCTCTCCGGATATAAGTTATATTATCATAGTTGCCAACATTGTAAAAAAATTTATAGGGACACTTTTTTGTCTGTAGGTGGAGTCTTATTATAATTAGGGGGCGGGGGCATGTGTTTGTAGGCGTGACATAGGAAGAAAAGAAAAATGCGGCGCGCTCAGGCGTGGTTTACGTGAAAGTGGTTGTTGCTTATATGGGCGTGGTTCAAATGGGGGTGTGGTTAGAGTCTGAGATGAATGAGAGATGGAGAAAGAAAGGGGAAATGAAGGATGGAAGGAGAGAGAAAGAAGGAAAGAAGGAGGGAAGGAGAGAAAAGGAAGGAAAGAGGGATGGAGGGACAGCAGGCCCAGATCCTACACCACAATAGAAATGTGTATTCTAGAGTTAAACAAATCAGCAGATAAAGATACTCCAAACACCTGGTGTTAGCGCTTCAATTATCCCAGCACCATGGTTGTTGTGGTGTCAGGATGATTGAAGCGCATTATTACTATTATTACATTGTAATATAGAATGAAATCATTAAAACTCACCATAATCCAGAATCAGTGGGACCCTTGAGCGTGTCACCTGGCATGTCGCCTGCCACCAGATGCCATCAGGTGCCCCCAGCAGAGTCCGTCCTTACATCAGGTGCCCCCAGCAGAGTCCGTCCTTACATCAGGTGCCCCCAGCAGAGCCCGTCCTTACATCAGGTGCCCCCAGCAGAGTCTGTTCTTACATCAGGTGCCCCCAGCAGAGTCCGTCCTTACATCAGGTGCCCCCAACAGAGTCCGTCCTTACATCAGGTGCCCCCAGAAGTAGAGGCCCTCCTTACAGATCTGTGTCCCTGGCAGCGGAGCCCCTCCTTACATCTGGTGTACCCAGCAGCAGAGCCCTCCTTTACATCTGGTGTCCCCGGCAGCAGAGCCCTCCTTTACATCTGGTGTCCCCCAGAAGCGGAGCCCTCCTTTACATCTGGTGTCCCTGGTAGCAGAGCCCTCCTTTACATCTGGTGTCCCCCAGCAGCGGAGCCCTCCTTACAGATCTGTGTCCCCCCAGCAACAGAGCCCTCCTTACTTCAGTGTCCCCAGCAGCTGGCGGCAGCGGAGCCCTCCTTACAGAGCGATCTGTGTCCCCCAGCAGCGTGGCAGCTACAGTTCCCGGCTTTCTCGTGTGTGTGTTCAGTAGAGAGGGGAAAAGCTGATTGGCTGCCCCTCCCCTCTCCACTGAACACAAGGGGAAATAATCCTTGTGACGGCGGCGGCGGCCATCTTTTTGTAGCCCGCCAGCCGTTTTTTCCTAAAACATTCCCGGTTTTCCCAGGACAAAGTCAAAATCCCGGGAAATTAGTGTCCCAAAATCGGGATTGTCCCGGGAAAATCGGGACTGTTGGCAAGTATGTATTATACAGAATTGACATCACCGCTCTCCAGATATAAGTTATGTTATACAGAGTGACATCACCGCTCTCCAGATATAAGATGTATGGTCCTTTTCCCTCTCCTCTACATAGAATACACCTCAGTGATTGGTGGGTTTGTGTCTGGCATGCTGATCAGCCTCCAATGAATTGTGGATCTTTCATGCGGCGAGGACGGAGAGGCAGCTGTGAATGAACGATGTAGCAGAGGGCGGCGGTGATTGAACGATGTGGCGGAGGGGACGAGGTGATTGAACGATGTGGCGGAGGGGACGAGGTTGGACACAATGTCATCTCTCCAGAGGGCGGCGGCGGAGGACGATCATTGGGAAGAGTTGGACGTTGAAGCGGAGCAGAGACGGCAATTAATCTGAGCGGCGGTGGGACGTGTGAAATGGAAACGTCTGAGATCTAAAGGAATATTAAATAGCAACGATTTCACCCATATAAAACTTTTGAACAGATTGGAAGAAAGGTTTCCTTTTTTTTTTTCCTGTCTTGACCCCATTGCACCGATGTCCCTCACTTCCTGTCCTTGTGACACCCATGCAGGAAATAGCTATGCAATTAAATACTAATGGGTCTGTTTATAAAAAAATAAAATTTACATAGCTATTCATCCAACGACATTGCATGTACATATTTTTCTGTGCAAACTAACCAGCTGTTCTAATAATCAAACACCGAATGTTCATAGGCTATTTCCTCTTCTGATCAAACGTTCTTCCAATATTAAGGGCAATAGTAAGAATAGGTGTATTTAGAAAAGGGGAAAATACCAAATTCTGGCCACTAGATGGAGCATCTTCTTACTAAGATGTAATACAATCCTCAGCCATAATGTGATATTCAACCTATGTTTGTCACGTATGAACCTAAATCAGGAAAATACCACATTATGCCCACCAGATGGAGCTGAGGATCATTGGAAATAAATACATCTTAGTAAAAAGAGATACGGTCTAAAAATTCTAGAGAGCACAAGAGGGAATTATAAAATAAATAGGCACCCTGTAGTAGCAATGGCTTTGCCAGTTTCTTTCCAGCGATCTCTAGAATTATTACATTGTATGTCTAAGATGTATTATGATTCTCAGCTCCATCTAGTGGCCATAATGTGGTATTTACTCCTATGTTCACTATAAATTAACCTGATCATGAAAATACTGTATTATGGCCACTAGATGGAGCTGAGGATCATTGGAAATGAACATATCTTAGACGAAATGTAAGGTAGAGATATACCAGATGTAGGAGAGTAATGATATACTGTAATGATTCTAGAGAACGCAGGAGGGAATTTGAAAATAAAATCAGGATCCCCCTAGTAGCATTGGTTATTTATTTTAATTTTTTTGTCAATTCCTTTTAAGAGTTCTCTAGAACTGTTACATTGCATTTTTTTCCCAATGATCCTCAGCTCCATCTAGTGGCCATAATAAGGGGTTTTCATGAATAGGTGTGTTTATAATGAACAGAGTTAAAGGGGTGGAAATACCATATTATGGTCACTAGATGGAGCATCTTCTTACTAAGATATTACAATCCTCAGCCATAATGCATTATTCAACATGTTTGTCATGAATAAACCTAATCAGGAGAATACCAACCACATCGTGGCCACCAGATGGAGCTGAGGTTTATAGGAAATAAATACATCTTAGTAAGAAGAGATACAGTATAACAATTCTAGAGAAGAGGGGAGAAGAAAAAAGAAAAAGAAAAAAAAGGGCACCCCATTGTAGCAATGGCTTTGCCAGTTTCTTTCTAGCATTCCCTAGAATTATTGCATTGTATGTCCAAGACTGTTTTTTTTTTTTTTTTGCGAATTGCCTCTAGCGTTCCCTAGAATTGTTACATTATATCTCTTCTTACTAAGATATATTTATTTCCTATGACCCTAAGCTCCATCTAGTGGCCATGATGCAGTATTCACTCTATGTTCGATATAAATTACCCTGAGCAGGAAAAGACTGTATTATGGCCACTAGATGGCGCTCAGGATCATAGGAAATAAATATATCTTAGTGAGAAGAGTTATAATGTAACGACTCTAGAGAATGCTGGAGGGAATTCACAAATAAAACAGGGATCCCCCTGGTAGCATTAGTTACATTTTTATGCCAATTCCCTTCCAGAGTTCTCTAGAATGGTTGTATTGCATTTTTTTCTTACGAAGATGTATTTATTTTCCCATGTTCCTCAGCGCCATCTAGTGGCCATAGTGCAGTGTTTTCCTGATTAGGTTCATTCATAACTAATAGAGCTCCATCTAGTGGCCATAATGAAGGATTTTCATGAATAGGTGTGTTCATAATGAACATAGGGTTAATGGGGGTGGAAATACCATATTATGACCACTAGATGGAGCGGAGAATTATAGGAAATAAATACATGTTGGAAAGAAGAGATAATATGTAAAGATTCTAGAAAATGCAGTTGGGAATTAGAAAATAAATATAACCATTGCTAGTAGGGGATCCTTCTTTATTTGCCAATTCCCTCCAGCGTGCTCTAGAATTTTTACATTGTATCTCTTATTTCTAAGATGCATTTATTTCCTATGATCTTCAGCGCCATTTAGTGGCCATGAGGTGGTAGTTTTACCATTTCACTCAGTTATAAATGAAGCTAAACCAGGAAAACACTAGGCTCTATGGCCACAGGTTTCATCTCGCTGCAAATTTTTTAAAAAACTGGAGAGTGCAAAATAGGGTGCAGCTGTGCATGGTAGCCAATCACCTTCTGACTTCAGGTTGTTCAGTTAATCTTTGACAATAATAAAAAAAAAAAATGGAAGCTGATTAGTTTCTATGCAGAGCTGCACCAGATTTTGCACTCTCTAGGATTTAGTAAACCTCCCCCATTATGCCAGAAGCATTCGTTCAAACCAAACAAAATTTCCCTGTACACTAGTACCTTGGATTACTAGCATCATTTGTTCCAGAAACATGCTTTTTTTTTTTTATTAATTTTATTTTTTTTTTTTATTATTTTTTTTTTATAAATATAAAATGTAATTAAATTTCATTAATTACAAACAAAACATAAAAAGACACAACAAAACATCATACACATTGAGCCAAAGATATAATAATATGATTTCCAAAATCTAATGTAAGAGTTATTAATCCCACAGGGAAGGAAAAGGAAGAAGAAAAAGAGAAAAAAAAGTAAATTAATAAAGAAGTAAACATGCTTGTAATCCAAAGCGCTCGTATATCAAAGCAAGTTTCCCAATAGGAATCAATGTAAACTCAGATAATGCATTCCAGTGCCACTGCTGGTGTATGCAGTACCGCATGTGGCCAGAGGTGTCCGAATGAGACAGTGTCTCCGAGTGGTCTCTGAGCGCCACCAGCGCGCCCGCACCTCTGGCCACATGCGGTACTGCACACCCCAGGGGCTTGAATCCTGCTCCCCTTGCGAGACAACGCTCGCAAATCGAGTCAGGATTTTAACACAAAAATAATATCTCGTACTGCGAAACGCTCGTAAACCGCGTTACTCGCAATCCGAGGTATTACTGTATTCTTTCAATAGATTAATTCCTGTATTGTCACCGCCATCTAGTGGCTAAAATGCAGTATAGTTTTCTGAAATAATGTGAAAATATACCACATTTTGGCCACTAGATGGTGCTGTCGATACAGGCATTATTCTATGAGAAAAGGAAGAATACAGAGAAAGGTCATTCAGCTTGAATGAATGATTCTGACATTGGTGCAACAAATAGCTTTATATAAATAGACCCCGGAGTGTTACATTTTTGCAGGTGACATCATACATAAGGGTCACCTTGGCTCTGCGGAGGACGTCAGTCTCCCCCATCACAGTATATTTCTCCTTCTCCAGTCTCTGTTGTGTCCTCTGTGCATTCACTTTCTGCTCAGCGGCCTCCAGCAGGGAAGCGACAAGCTTCTTCCTGAGCGCCGAGGCCATGGCTTCTGATTGGAGGAGAGCCTTCTCCAGTTCTTGCCGTAGCCGGGCTAGTCCAGACTCCCGTTTTTTGTTCATCCCCACCTGAAAAGACAGAAAGCAGAGAAGTCGTTATCCACCAGACCTGAGGCTGCCATCCTGCCTGGGCAGACCACGCCTCTGCATACTGATGTACCTGCCCCCCCCACCACTAGCACCACCCCTGAGGATCTGGCAATGGATACCTTCAGTGCAAGATAGAAACTGCCCAATCAATGTAAAGGGTTACTTATCAATGGCACCACCTACAGTATGTAGGAAGGGAGAAAGGGAAAATAAAGGAAGGAAGGAAATGTACAAACTTTGTATTGATTATAAAAACCCCCAAAATGGAGAACATTACACAATAAGAAGTTTATTCTGCTTTCATGTTTTTTTTCCATAGCTCCTCCCCCTATCAAAAAGCGAATTGCATTTTTAAATTAAATGTTTCCATTTTTATGAAATATTTTTTGGACGAAGTGATGTAATCACTGGGTCTCTGTGCTTCTCTATGCAATGCAGACAGATCATGGCAGGTGGGAGGGGCCAGCGGGGGGCTGTACACAGCTTCCTGAAAACATCAGAGCACCTGGCCTCAGCACTCATCAGTCCTGATGCAGGCAGTGGGAGGCGTTCTGAAAGTGTCAAAAATGCTTTGATGGGTGGATGTCAGTGTGGAGGGCTGGGTGTTCCTCGGCAGGCTGCACCACGTGCGGACCACCCTAGGTATCACCCACATGTGATGCTGAGCCTCTGTTATTGAAAGAACTGAAATTCAATGAATGAAAGGGCCAGGGACAGTGGGTCTAGGGAGGACAGGGCTAGATGATGCTGGATGTCCTCCAGCCAGGAAGTTAGGTGGGGCTCTGACTTGCTGCAGTTTCTAAAGCACCTTGTTAGATGCTCATTATGCAGTTGAGTTACTAAAACTTGGAGTGGGAAATCTGGTGCAGCGGTGCATGGGAGCCAATCAGCTTCTATCTTCAGCTTGTTCAATTAACCACCTGCTTACTGGGCACCTAAACCCCCCTTCCTGTCCAGACCAATTTTCAGCTTTTAGCGCTGTCACTCTTTGAATGACAATTGCGCGGTCATCCATCACTGTACACAAATTACATTTTTATCATTTTTTCCCCACAAATAGAGCTTTCTTTTGGTGGTATTCGATCTCCTCTGCGTTTTTTTTTTTTAAATTTTTTAAAAGACCGATTTTTAAAAAAAAGAAATACAAAACCGTTTTATATTTTGTTAATAAATTTTGCAAACAGGTAATTTTTCTCCTTCATTGATGTACACTGATGAGGCTACACTGATGGGCACTGATGAGGCTGCACTGATGGGCACTGATAAGACGACACTGATGGGCACTGATAAGGCAGCACTGATGGGCACTGATGAGGCGACACTGATGGGCACTGATGAGGCGACACTGATGGGCACTAATGAGGTGGCACTGATAAGGCTGCACTGATGGGCACTGATAAGGCAGCACTGATGGGCACTGATGAGGCAACACTGATGGGCACTAATGAGGTGGCACTGATAAGGCTGCACTGATGGGCACTGATAAGGCAGCACTGATGGGCACTGATGAGGCTGCACTGATGGGCACTGATGAGGCGACACTGATGGGCACTAATGAGGTGGCACTGATAAGGCTGCACTGATGAGCACTGATAAGGCAGCACTGATGGGCACTAATGAGGTGGCACTGATAAGGCTGCACTGATGGGCACTGATGAGGCTGCACTGATGGACACTGATGGGTGGCACTGATGGGCGGCACTGAAGGGCATTGATAGGTGGCACTGAAGGGCATTAATAGGTGGCACTGATAGGTGGCACTGATGGGTGGCAGTAATGGGCACTGATGGGGTGGCAGTGATGGGCACTGATGGGTGGTACTGATGGGTGGCACTGAAGGGCATTGATAGGTGGCAATGAAGGGCACTAATAGGTGGCACTGATGGGTGGCAGTAATGGGCACTGATGGGGTGGCAGTGATGGGCACTGATCGGCACTGGTGGGTGACACTGATAGGCAGCACTGCTAGGTGGCACTGATGATGCACAGATTGGCACCACTGGTGGGCATTGATAGGGGGCACTCGTGGGCACTGATAGGTGGCACCGATTGCTGGAACTTATGTACTGGTGGGCACTATGGGCACTGATTCGTGGCACTGGCAGGCAGTACTGGTGGGCACATATGAGGCAGCTTCGCCTCTTCCTCTTCGGGATCGATGTCCCTTCAACAGAAGCCGGTGATCGGCTTTCTTCTCACGCTGTCAGCGTGAGAAGAAAAAAAAATGATTACCGATCTTCTGTTAACATCACGTGATCAGCTGTCATTGGCTGACAGCTGATCACGTGGTAAGGGGTCGGGATCGATCTGTGATCACCTAAGTCTCATTGACTTGGGTGATCACCGGGCGCGAGCCCTTCAGGGGGGCGTGGCCAGCGTTCAAAGGAGAGGACGTCTATTGACGGCCTCCCGGCAAAGCAGATCCGCGGTGTAGCCGTCATTCGGCTATAACGCGGATCTGAAGGGGTTAATCTTTGGCAATAAAACCTGGAAGCGGATTGGATTCTATGCAGAGCTGCACCAGATTTTGCTCTCTCCAGTTTTAGTAAATACCCCCCTGATGTGCAGTGAAATCAGACAAAGTCATTTCAGCCCAGGAGAGGAGCCGGTACCGTGCATAACGGAAGGGAAGGGCGGAGTTCAGCTTTAAAGGGGTTCTCCGCAATCAATCAATGAAGCCATAAAAACTCAGAGAATTAACGATTCGGTGAAAATGAATCTCTCAGGACGGTCGGCGAGGCCGTCATTACATGTGGCGCAGCTGTTGGGTTATTGGCCGCTTCTCATATCTAATACATGATATGATTTGTTTTACAGTCGTGTTAAGAAAGGAATCAATATCTCCGCTCATCAATTATTCAGATTTTTTTATTTATTTTTGGTGTTTGGAGAGAGCTGGTATCTGGTGTGATCTCCTATACACCGATAATACATGAAGAACCAGAGAAGGAGGAATTAAACCCCGGATGAGGCTTTATTCACTCTACAATGGCGGCTCGCCGACACGCAGGATTCATCAAATTGTTTGAGATGATTGATATAAGGAATTTTTTCTATAAGCCGCCTATTGTGCCATTTCAGACTTGTGAAGAAATAACATTTTTTGAAGTTTTTAAAACTTAATTGGTTTATTTGAAGTTTTCCTGTATTAAAGAAATGAACCTTCTGACAGGCACAGTGTTTGTGGC
Source organism: Lithobates septentrionalis (assembly GCA_037952835.1). Lineage (NCBI taxonomy): Eukaryota > Metazoa > Chordata > Amphibia > Anura > Ranidae > Lithobates > Lithobates septentrionalis. The sequence goes on from JBBDGP010002975.1 coordinate 219,690, forward strand.
CAATTATAACCTATTAGTATGCCGATAGGCTGCGCCAAACCAGGAGTTCCGACTCTCCATTACAAGAGCCACATGGCGTATTTTACAAACACTCAGGCTAAAAAAAATGTGTTTAAAATGAATGATTCCCCCCCTTATATCAGGGTCCCCCATTAGAGTCCCTCTTACATCAGACTCCTTCCTTACATCAAGGTGCTCTACAGAGTCCCTCCCTTGCATCAGGATCACCATCAGAGTCCTCCCCTTACATCAGGGTGCCCAGCAGATTCCCCCATACATCAGAGTTCCCCCTTTACATCAGGCACCCCATTAGAGTTCCCCCTTACATCAGGCACCCCATTAGAGTCCCCCCTTACATCAGGGTTCCCAACACTGCCTGCCCTTACATCAGGCACCCCATTAGACTTCCCCCTAATATCAGGTTCCCCATCTGAGACTCCCACTACATCCGAGTTGTTCTTACATCAGGATCCCCATCAGAGTCCCCTCTTACATCAGAGTTCCCCCCCTTACATCAGGGTGCCCATCATAGTCCTCTCCTCACATTAGGGTCCCCATCAGAGTCCCCCCTACATCAGACTCACCGACAGAGTCTTCCCCTCAGATCAGGATCACCATCAGCCTCCTTGTATCAGGATCACCATCAGAGTCCTCCCCTTACATCAGGGTTCCCAACAGTTCCCGCCCTTACATCAGGCACCCCAATAGAGTTCCCCCTAATATCGGGGTCCCCATCTGAGACTCCTGCTACATCAGAGTTCCTCTTACATCAGGATCCCCATCAGAGTCCCCTCTTATGTCAGAGTTCCCCCCTTACATCAGGGTCCCCGTCATAGTCCTCTCCTCACATTAGGGTCCCCATCAGAGTCCCCCCTACATCAGACTCACCGACAGAGTCTTCCCCTCAGATCAGGATCACCATCAGCCCAGCTTGCATCAGGATCACCATCAGAGCCCTCCCCTTACATCGGGGTCCCCAGCAGAGACTCCCCTCTTACATCAGGGTGCCCAACAGAGATCCCCTCATTACATCAAGGTGCCCAGCAGAGTCCCCCCGTACATCAGAGTTCCCAACAGTGCCCACCCTTACATCAGGCACCTCATTAGAGTTCCCTCTCATATCAGGGTCCCCATCAGAGTCCCCCCTTACATCAGGGTCCCCATCGTAGTCTGCTCCTCACATTAGGGTCCCCAGCAGAGTCCCTCCTACCTCAGACTCCCCCCTTACATCAGCCTGCACAGAGTTCTGACCTCAACCCGAACACCTTTAGGATGAATTAGAGCGAAGACTGCGAGCCAGGCCTTCTCATCCACATCAGTGCCTGACCTCACAAATCCTCTGGAAGAATGGCCAAACATTCCCATAGAAAAGATGCTTTTCGGGGGTTGATCTTGGCCAGTGAAGGGAACTCTTAAGGCGTCAGCATACCAAGACATTTTGGACAATTTCATGCTCCCAACTTTGTGGGAACAGTTTGGGGATGGCCCCTTCCTGTTCCAACATGACTGCACACCAGTGCACAAAGCAAGGTCCATAAAGACATGGATGAGCGAGTTTGGGGTAGAGGAACTTGACTGGCACAACCCAACAGAACACCTTTGGAATGAATTAGAGTGGAGACTGTGAGCCAGGCCTTCTCATCCAACATCAGTGCCCGACCTCACAAATGCTCTTCCAGACCAATTTTCAGCTTTCAGTGCTGTCACACTTTGAATGACAATTACTCAGTCATGCAACACTGTACCCAAATGATTTTTTTGTCCTTTTTTTCATACAAATAGAGTTTTATTTTGGTGGTATTTGATCACCTCCGGGTTTTTTATTTTTTGCGCTATAAATGAAAAAAAGACCGAAAATTTTGAAAAAAAACGCATTTTTCCCAATTTCTGTGATAAAATTTTGCAAATTCGTAATTTTTCTTCATAAATTTTGGCCACAATTTATACTGCTACATATCTTTGGTAAAAAATAACCAAAAATTTGTGGAAATTATTTGGTCTGTGTGAAAGTTTTAGAGTCTACAAGCTATGGTGCAAATCATAAAAAAATTATCACATCTGATGTACTGGTGGCCTATCTCATTTCCTGAGACCCTAACAAGCCAGGAAAGTACAAATACCCCCCAAATAACCCCTTTTTGGAAAGTAGACATTTCAATGTATTTAGTTAGAGGCATGGTGAGTTATTTGAAGTTGTATTTTTTTCCCACAATTCTTTGAAAAATTGAGATTTTTTTTTTTTCCCTACAAAATTGTCATTGTAATAGCTTATTTCTCTCACATGGCATGTATATACCACAAATGACACCCCAAAATACATTCTGCTACTCCTCCTGAGTATTACGATACCACATGTGTGTGACTTTTTCACTGCCTGGCCACATACAGAGGCCCAACATGCAGGGAGCACCATCAGGTGTTCTACGAGCATAAATTACACATCACATTTCTCAACCACCTATTACACTTTTGAAGGCCCTGGAGCACCGGGACAATGGAAACACCCACAAAATGACCCCATTTTGGAAAGCTAATACCCCAACGTATAATCTATGAGGCATAATGAGTCTTTTAACCACTTGAGCCCCGGACCATTATGCTGCCTAAGGACCAGAGGTCTTTTTCCAATTTGGCACTGCGTCGCTTTAACTGCTAATTGCGCGGTCATGCAATGCTGTACCCAAACTAAATTTGCGTCCTTTTCTTCCCACAAATAGAGCTTTCTTTTGATGGTATTTGATCACCTCTGCGGTTTTTATTTTTTGCGCTATAAATGGAAAAAGACCGAAAATTTTGAAAAAAAATGATATTTTCTACTTTTTGTTATAAAAAAAATCCAATAAACTCAATTTTAGTCATACATTTAGGCCAAAATGTATTCGGCCACATGTTTTTGGTAAAAAAAAATGTCAATAAGCGTATATTTATTGGTTTGCGCAAAAGTTATAGCGTCTACAAACTAGGGTACATTTTCTGTAATTTACACAGCTTTTAGTTTATGACTGCCTATGTCAATTCTTGAGGTGCTAAAATGGCAGGGCAGTACAAAACCCCCCCAAATGACCCCATTGTGGAAAGTAGACACCCCAAGGAAATTGCTGAGAGGCATGTTGAACCCATTGAATATTTATTTTTTTTGTCCCAAGTGATTGAATAATGACAAAAAAAAAAAATATTTACAAAAAGTTGTCACTAAATGATATATTGCTCACACAGGCCATGGGCCTATGTGGAATTGCACCCCAAAATACATTTTGCTGCTTCTCCTGAATATGGGGATACCACATGTGTGGGACTTTTTGGGAGCCTAGCCGCGTACGGGGCCCCGAAATCCAATCACCGCCTTCAGGATTTCTAAGGGCGTAAATTTATGATTTCACTCTTCTCTGCCTATCACAGTTTCGGAGGCCATGGAATGCCCAGGTGGCACAAAACCCCCCCAAATGACCCCATTTTGGAAAGTAGACACCCCAAGCTATTTCCAGAGAGGCATATTGAGTCCATGGAATATTTTATATTTTGACACAAGTTGCGGGAAAGTGACACATTTTTTTTTTTTTTTTTTTTGCACAAAGTTGTCACTAAATGATATATTGCTCACACAGGCCATGGGCATATGTGGAATTGCACCCCAAAATACATTTAGCTACTTCTCCTGAGTACGGGGATACCACATGTGTGGGGCTTTTTGGGAGCCTAGCCGTGTACGGGACCCCGAAAACCAATCACCGCCTTCAGGATTTCTAAGGGTGAAAATTTTTGATTTCACTCTTCACTGCCTATCACAGTTTCGGAGGCCATGGAATGCCCAGGTGGCACAAAACCCCCCCAAATGACCCCATTTTGGAAAGTAGACACCCCAAGCTATTTGCTGAGAGGCATGGTGAGTATTTTGCAGCTCTCATTTGTTTTTGAAAATGAAGAAAGACAAGAAAAAACTTTTTTTTTTTCTTTTTTCAATTTTCAAAACTTTGTGACAAAAAGTGAGGTCTGCAAAATACTCACTATACCTCTCATCAAATAGCTTGGGGTGTCTACTTTCCAAAATGGGGTCATTTGGGGGGGGTTTGTGCCACCTGGGCATTCCATGGTCTCCGAAACTGTGATAAGCAGTCAAGAGAGAAATCAAAAATTCACGCCCTTAGAAAGCCTGAAGGCGGTGCTTGGTTTTCGGGGTTCCGTACGCGGCTAGGCTCCCAAAAAGTCTCACACATGTGGTATCCCCGTACTCAGGAGAAGCAGCAGAATGTATTTTGGGGTATAATTTCACATATTCCAATGGCATGTTTGAGCAATATATCATTTAGTGACAATTTTGTGCAAAAAAAAAAAAAAATTGTCTCTTTCCCGCAACTTGTGTCGCAATATAAAATATTCCATGGACTCGACATGCCTCTCAGCAAATAGCTTGGGGTGTCTACTTTCCAAAATGGGGTCATTTGGGGGGGTTTTGAACTGTCCTGGCATTTTATGCACAACATTTAGAAGCTTATGTCACACATCACCCACTCTTCTAACCACTTGAAGACAAAGCCCTTTCTGACACTTATTGTTTACATGAAAAAGTTTTTTTTTTTTGCAAGAAAATTACTTTGAACCCCCAAACATTATATATTTTTTTAAAGCAAATGCCCTACAGATTAAAATGGTGGGTGTTTCATTTTTTTTTTTCACACAGTATTTGCGCAGCGATTTTTCAAACGCATTTTTTGGGGAAAAAACACACTTTTTTAAATTTTAATGCACTAAAACACACTATATTGCCCAAATGTTTGATGAAATAAAAAAGATGATCTTAGGCCGAGTACATGGATACCAAACATGGCATGCTTTACAATTGCGCACAAACATGCAGTGGCAACAAAATAAATACATTTTTAAAAGCCTTTAAAAGCCTTTACAGGTTACCACTTTAGATTTACAGAGGAGGTCTACTGCAAAAATTACTGCCCTCGATCTAACCTTCGCGGTGATACCTCACATGCATGGTGCAATTGCTGTTTACGTTTGACGACAGACCGCCGCTTGCGTTCGCCTTAGTGCGAGAGCAGGGGGCGACAGGGGTGCTTTTTTTTTTTTTTTTTCTTTATTATTTTTTTGCTTTTTTATCTTATTTTTAAACTGTTCCTTTCATTTTTATTTTTTTTTAATCATTTTTATTGTTATCTCGGGGAATGTAAATATCCCCTATGATAGCAATAGGTAGTGACAGGTACTCTTTTTTGAAAAAATTGGGGTCTATTAGACCCTAGATCTCTCCTCTGCCCTCAAAGCATCTGACCACACCAAGATCGGTGTGATAAAATGCTTCCCCAATTTCCCAATGGCGCTATTTACATCCAGCGAAATCTAAGTCATAAAATGCTCGTAGCTTCCGGTTTCTTAGGCCATAGAGATGTTTGGAGCCACTCTGGTCTCTGATCAGCTCTATGGTCAGCTGGCTGAATCACCGGCTGCATTTTCAGGTTCCCTGTTGAGACAGGAGAGCCAGAGAAAAACACGGAAGACGGTGGGGGGGGGCATTCCCTCCCACGGCTTGTAAAAGCAGTCTAGAGGCTAATTAGCCGCTAGGATTGCTTTTACATGAAAGCCGACCGCTGGCTGAAAAGAATGATACCAAGATGATACCTAAACCTGCAGGCATCATTCTGGTATAACCACTCAAAGTTGTGAATGGCGTACCTGAAGACAAAAAAATGGTTAACAATAAAGCACAGTAAACGGTAAAGTATAAAAAATTGCATACCTGAAAAGCAAACATGATAAAACATAATAACAATAAAACATTGCAGAATAGAATACAGTAAAAAAGAGCAGAACAATAGAGAGAATAGAGAGAGAGAGAACAATAAAACGACAACTATTTTTTTTTATTTTATATATATATATATATATTTTTTTTTTTTTTACACTTTTTTTGTAACTAACTTTTATAACTGTAACCGGTTCCAGGTTCGGGTCTCTTAAAATGCGATGGCATCTTGGGAGACCCTGTGAAAGTGTGCCTAGTCTGTGCAATGCTGTACCCTACGCTAATACTAAACTAGTGCATGGTAGCGTTCAAAACATTCACCAATGCAAAGACCAGGATTGTCAGGACAGGAGGGACAATAATAGCGGGTGTCACGCCTATATCCGCGCTAGCTGCAGACACAATATCTTTTTTGGGGGCGTTCGCTGGGTAGGGGTACTCGGGAGGACATAAAGAAAATGCCTCTCATGCAGCCGACTGCATTTGGTTGGGGATGTGAATGGGGGAAGTACGGGCGCTGCAGAAGCGGTGGGTTCCCAATTAGGATTGGCGAATGCAGCAGGAAGGGCACTATGGGCACGACGGGCCTGTGTTTGTCTTTTTGGTGGCAGCGGGACACTACTTGTGCTTGCCACCTCACCAGCTTGAACTGCACTTATGGGACTCGCCACGTCACCAAGTGTTACTGCAGTGCTGGTTTGACTACGACCGGGGTGTACTAGGCCGCTGGCGCTTGCCAGTTCACCAAAACGCTACCAAAAAATCTGTTGGCGATCGCAGGGATCAGGCCTGACTCTGCGAACGCTGCAGTTATGCGTCTAAGTCTTTTGTAAGTGACAGTGATCGATCGATACTGCACTTGGGTGGGCTGGGCCGGGCGGAGGGGCAAAACGCAGGTGCTAGCAGGTATCTGGGCTGATCCCGCTAACACTGCGTTTGTGAGAACCCTAAACTGCTGGGGATGCTAGTATAGATCTGATCGGATCAGATATTGATCCGTTCAGATACTATACCACTAAGGGTGGTGTACAGTGCGTGCGTGGGTGTTAGCGGTACTGGCGCTAACCTGACGCTGCCTGGGGCTGGTGCTTGCCAGTTCACCAAAATACTACCAAAAAAACTGTTAGCGATCGCAGGGATCAGGCCTGACTCTGCGAACGCTGCAGTTATGCATTTAGTGTTTTGTAAGTGTCAGTGATCGATCGATACTGCACTTGGGTGGGCTGGGCCGGGCGGAGGGGCAAAACGCAGGTGCTAGCGGGTATCTGGGCTGATTCCGCTAACACTGCGTTTTTGGGAACCCTAAACTGCTGGGGACACTAGTATAGATCTGATCGGATCAGATATTGATCCGTTCAGATACTATACCACTAAGGGAGGCGTATGCTGCGTGCGTGGGTGTTAGCGGTACTGGCGCTAACCTGACCCTGCCTGGGGCTGGTGCTTGCCAGTTCACCAAAATACTACCAAAAAAACTGTTAGCGATCGCAGGGATCAGGCCTGACTCTGCGAACTCTGCAGTTATGCGTTTAGTCTTTTGTAAGTGACAGTGATCGATCGATACTGCACTTGGGTGAGCTGGGCTGGGCCGGGCGGAGGGGCAAAACGCAGGTGCTAGCAGGTATCTGGGCTGATCCCGCTAACACTGCGTTTTTGGGAACCCTAAACTGCTGGGGACGCTAGTATAGATCTGATCGGATCAGATATTGATGCGTTCAGATACTATACCACTAAGGGAGGTGTATGCTGCGTGCGTGGGTGTTAGCGGTACTGGCGCTAATCTGACGCTGCCTGGGGCGACGCATATCACCGCCGGGCGATCAGGGGGCTAAACCTTTATTCGGTAATAAACGGCGGGTGCCCTGACACTATAAAAAATAAACAAACTAACCAGCGTCAACCGTAACGGTTATACGGTGATCAGTGGTGAAAGGGTTAACTAGGGGGCAATCAAGGGGTTAAAACATTTATTCGGTAGTATATGGGGGTCCCTGACGCTATAAAACGCTGACGGCGAACCTAAATATTTATGTCCCTAACTAGCGTCACCAGCGACACTAATACAGCGATCAGAAAAATGATCGCTTAGTGACACTGGTGACAGGGGGTGATCAAGGGGTTAAAACTTTATTAGGGGGGGTTAGGGGGGTACCCTAGACCTAAAGGGGGGTAACAGTATCTGTCCCAACACTGTAACTGTCACAAACTGACACTATGCAGTAATCAGAGAAAAAAAATAAAAAAAAAAATAAAAAACTGCTGGTGTCAGTTTGTGACAGGGGGGGGGGGTGATTGGGGGGGGATCGGGGGGCGATCGGGGGGGGGATCGGGGTGTTTTGTGTGCCTGGCATGTTCTACTGTGTGTGTGTGTGTGTTGGTGCACTCACATTGATGTCTTCTCTCCTCGGGCCGGAACGGAAATTACCGAGCCGAGGAGAGATGACATCATTTCCTTTGCTGCTGTTTAGCATACAGCAGCAAAGGAATGATTCGATTGGCCGGCGGCGATCGCGAGGGGGGGGCCACGAACGGATGGTCTCCCCCTCACCACCGATCGCCGCTGGACAAACGACGACCGCCTCGGGCACCGGGGGGGGGTCCGATCGGACCCCCCACCCGCGGAAGGCAAATCACGTACCCTGTACGTGATTTTGCCTGTCCGTGCCACTTTGCCGACGTACATCGGCGTGAGGCGGTCGTCATGTGGTTAAACGGTTCATTTTTTTCCAGAAGTTTTTGAAAAATGTGGGAAAAAAATGAAAACGCATTTTTTTTTTACACAAAGTTGTCCGTTTATAAGATATTTCCAACACATAGCATTTGGATAGCAAAAATGACACCCCAAAATACATTCTGCTACTCCTCCTGAGTATGGCGATACCACATGTGTGAGACTTCTACACAGCCTAGCCACATACAGAGATCCAACATGCAAGGAACACCGTCAGGTGTTCCAGGGACACATAGCATGCACATACCAAGAATTACACCCCAAAATACATTATGCTGAGCAAAGCATAAACAAAAGATTCCTGTGGTTGTAGTAGTGCAGTTGTACACAGGAGGATAGCACTGGTCCTTGGTCAGCAGCGGGGAACACAATTGTCCAGGCAGCAGGCAGGGTTACTGTCCATATAAAGTCCAGGGTCAGTGCAGGCAGAGATACTGTCCGCAGTGCCAAAAATATTGGTCCTGGTAGTAGGCAGGTCCATGTGGTGTGGTCAGTGCGACAGGCAGAGGCATGGCGGCAGTAAGTCCTACAGGCAGAAGTAGGGCCTCGTTCAGGACAGAATGGGGACAGGGGTAGAGGCTTCTCCCACCCAAATCTCTTTGAAGCCTCCGAGTCTCCAGACCCTAATCTAGGATTGAGAAAACAAAAAAAATTGTTTTCTTCATCCAGAAAAACAATTCTGGAGCCCCTCACATATGTGAGACCCCTGTGTTGAATCCCACTAGTCCAGTATCAGGGTACAAGATCAGTCCAAGAGGCAGGCAAATATCATGGTCAAACAGTCCAAGGTCAGTTCCAGATCAGGCAGATGTATGTACAGAATCGTTAGGCAGAAGCGTGGTCGAATAACAGTCCAGGGTCAGTTCCAGATCAGGCAGAGGTATGTACAGAATCGTTAGGCAGAAGCGTGGTCGAATAACAGTCCAGGGTCAGTTCCAGATCAGGCAGAGGTATGTACAGAATCGTTAGGCAGAAGCGTGGTCAAATAACAAGCCAGGGTCAGTTACAGAGGAGGCAGTGGCATAAGGGGTGTGAGGGTAAATTGCAGGAACGGAGACTTACGTTTACCATACTTCACTAATAATTTAGTGAAGTATGGTAACGACGAAAACATTCACCTACGCAGAGGCCTGGTTCAGAAGGACATTGTGCACAATAATAAGATGTGTCTCTTCTGAATCCAGCTCTGGTACACACCTTACATTTTTTTTTGCCGTCGTTGGTCTGTTGGTTTGGGAGGGATCTTATCAGGAAAGTGGCGGTCGGAGAGTCGACTTAGAACATCTGATCGGATATTTTCTGGGGGGCCGTTCGGGAATGTAAGGGCAGTGAAAACTTCCTCCTGGTAGCCAAGGAAGCGTTTGGGGTTTTGGGTGGAGTTACGATAAATGACATATGAATTGTAGATGGCCAAATGAAAAAAATAAATTGTGACTTTCTTATACCAAAGGGTATGTCCGTCTTGTAGCTAGGTACGGTTCCAGCATCTGGTCATTCAAGTCGACTCCCCCTCATAAACAAATTATAATCAAAGATGCATTTAGGTTTCTGTATGGGGCCATTTCTTCTGGGGATTTCCATGAAGGTATCATCGTGGATTGAAGACAACATGTACACATCTCTTTTGTCTCTCCACTTCACTGCCAAAATCTCGTTGTTTCGTAGACTTGCCGTTTCTCCTTTTCTCAATTTTTTATTGACCAGACTTTGAGGAAAGCCCTTCCGGTTCTTTTTAACGGTACCACATGCAGGCGTCTTCTTCTGATAAAGGTTGTGGAACAGGGGCAGAGATGTGTAGAAGTTATCTACGTACAGGTGGTAGCCTTTCTCCAGTAGGGGGTATGTGAGGTCCCAAACAATTTTCCCGCTTGATCCCAAGTAGTCTGGGCAATTAGGGGGTTGCAGCTGGGTGTCCTTCCCTTCGTACACTTTGAAGGCATACAAGTAACCTGTGACTCGGTCACATACTTTGTATACCTTCACCCCATAGCGGGCCCTTTTACTGGGAATATATTGCTTTATTTTAAGCCTGCCACTTAACTTAACAAGGGACTCATCCACACATATGTTTTTGTCCGGGGTAAACAGCAGGGGGAATAGTGCAGAAAAATAATTTAAAAGCGGCTGAATTTTGAAAAGTCTGTCATAGTTTGGGTCATTTCGGGGAGGGCACTGGGTATTGTCGTTGAAATGAAGTAACCTCAATATCATCAGGTATCTGTTTCTGGGCATTACCTTGGAGTATACTGGCATGTGGTGGAGGGGGTGGGTTGACCAATAGGACAGCAAAGTGTTTTTTTTTGTGAGTCCCATGTTAAATGTGAGCCCTAAAAAAACCTTCAACTCCTCCACCGTTAGGTCTCTCCACTCATAGGGACGGGCAAAGTAAGACGTTGGATTATTCAAAATGAATTGCTGTGCATAAAAGTTGCACTGGGCCACAATATTTGACAGCATGTCCTCGGTAAAAAATAAATTTAAAAAATCTATTGGGGAAAAATTCTCTGTGTTCACCTGGACTCCTGGCTGGGCAGTGAAAGGGGGAATGTTGGCTTCTCCTGAATTAGGAGGAAGCCACAAGGGGTTCTGCAGGGCATAGGGAAGGCTGGCATGGGTCCTTGGCCTTTCTTGCCGAGGCACTGCGGTGCTGGTGGAAGGCACTGCGGTGCTGGTGGAAGGCACTGCGGTGCTGGTGGATGGGACTGCGGTGCTGGTGGATGGGACTGCGGTGCTGGTGGATGGCACTGCGGTGCTGGTGGAAGGCACTGCGGTGCTGGTGGATGGGACTGCGGTGCTGGTGGATGGGACTGCGGTGCTGCTGGATGCCACTGCCTCCCCACCAGAACGCCTTCGTTTGGTGGGCTGAATCTCTTCCTCCTCTGAGTCACTCAGTGTTCCACTACTGAGGACTGACTCATAATTTATGTCCGACTTTAGAATCGGAGTCGGAAAGGAAATCCGAAAAAGAGAGCTCCCCATTGCTCTCGTCGGCCTGGGACAGTATTTGGTACGCCTCCTCGGCGGAAAAGCTTCTTTTGGCCATGGTTGCTAAGCCTGCACTGATGGGCACTGATGAGGCGGCACTGATGAGCACAGATGGGCACTGAGGTGGCACAGAGTGGCACTGATGAGGTGGAACAGATGTGCACTAATGAGGTGGAACAGATGTGCAATAATGAGGTGGAACAGATGTGCAGATGTGCACTGATGAGGTGGCACTGGTGGGCACTGATGAGGCGGCACAGGTGGGCACTGATGAGGCGGCACAGGTGGGCACTGATGAGGTGGAACAGATGTGCACTGAAATGGCACAGATGTGCACTGATGAGGTGGCACAGCTGGGCACTGATGGGACGGCAAATATGGGGCGGCACAGATGGAGCGGCACAGATGGGGCGGCACAGATGGGGCGGCACAGATGGGCACTGATGAGGCGGCAAAGATGTGCACTGAATGCACAGATGTGCACTGAGGCAGCACAGATGGGCACTGATTGGCACTGATGAGGTGGCACAGATGGGCACTGATGAGGTGGCACAGGTGGGCACTGATGAGGTGGCACAGGTGGGCACTGTTTGTGCAGATGTGCAGCTGGACACTGATCACCGCTGGGCAGACAGGTGGGCACCAATTGGCACAGGTGGGCACCGATTGGCACAGGTGGGCACCGATTGGCACAGGTGGGCACCAATTGGCACAGGTGGGCACCGATTGGCACTGTACCGATGGTGCACTGTACTGATGGGGCACTGTACTGATGGGGCACTGTAATGATGGGCACTGTAATGATGGGCACTGTGGGCACTGTAGGCACAGTAAAACGCACAGTAAACTCTCAGATAGCTGACAGATCTCTCTCTCTCCTCACACGCTGTCTCTGTGTAAGGAGAGAGAGCCGGCAATGAGAGATGATCTCAATTGTTTACATTTCAGATCATCTCTCATTGGAGGCAGCGATCGCGCTGTAAACGGCCGCTATGATTGGCCGTTTACAGCGATCTGTGATTGACTGTGTCCAAGGGACACGGCCAACACAGAGTTTCCCCGTTGCACGCTCGTGAGCGCGCACGGGGAGCGAGGAAAGGGGAGGCCGGGAATTGACATCCGCGCTGAAGCCGTCATTCGGCTACGGCCGGATGTCAGGTGGTTAAAAAACAAATTTCTTCATCAGTTTAGGCCAATATATATTCTTCTACATATTTTTGGTAAAAATAAAAAATATTGCAATAAGCGTATATTGATTGGTTTGCACAAAAGTTATAGCGTCTACAATTTATGGCATTTATATAAATGTATTATTTTTTTTTTACTAGTAATGACGGTGATCTGCGACACTGATGGGCAGATCGGACACTTTTGACACATTTTTGGGAGCACTGACATTTATACAGCGATCAGTGCTATTAAAATGCACTAATTACTGTGTAAATGTCACTGGTAACGACAGGGGTTAACACTAGGGGGCGATCAAGGGGTTAAATGTGTGTTCCCTGGGGAGGTGTTTCTAACTGTATGGGGATAGGACTGACTGGGGGAGGAGACATAGCAGTTGTTCCTACTAAGACCCCTTTCACACTGGGGCACTTTGCAGGCGCTACAGCACTAAAAATAGCGCCTGCAGAGCGCCCTGAAACAGCCGCTGCTGTCTCTCCAATGTGAAAGCCCCGAGAGCTTTCACGCTGGAGCGGTGCGCTGGCAGGATGGTAAAAAAAGTCCTGCTAGCAGCATCTTTGGAGCGCTATAGGAGCGGTATATATACCGCTCCTCCACCGCTCCTGCCCATTGAAATCAATGGGGCAGCGCGGGTATACCACCGGCAAAGCGCCGCTGCAGCAGCACTTTGCGTGTGGTTTTAAACCTTTTTTGGCTTCTAGCGGGGGTTAAAAGTGCCCCGCTAGCGGCCGAATACCACAGCAAAAAAATTGCGGCGCTTTACCGCCGACGCTGCCCCCGCCCCAGTGTGAAAGGGGGCCTTAGTAGGAACAAATGCTATGTCTCCTCTGCCCTGACAGAACAGGGATTTGTGTGTTTACACACACACACACACAAATCCCTGTGCTGGCTCTCGTGCACGCGATCGTGCGGGGATGGCGGCGATCGTGTCCGCTTGCCAGCGGTGCACGCGCCCTCTGTCGGCTCTTAAAGGGGAAGCCGTACCCGTTCGGGGTTTCGCCCAGCCGTGCCATTCTGCCACAGTATATATTTGCGCAAGCGGTTATAGTTCATGTGCATGTAAAGGCAGGCGTCCCAATACTTTTGGTAATATGGTGTCTGTTTACTTAGAAAAATGGTGACGCGTTCAATACTTATTTTACTCGCTGTGTCTAAATGTAATCTATATTTTTCACACAAAGGACAGAGAATCCTTAGAGCACTATGGGTTATCTATAGAGAGAACAGGGAGACGCTGCCTGCTTTGTGGCTCCCTCTGTCTGATTGACTTCACACATCTGATAAAAGGGTGAAGGTCAATGGAATGTGTCCATTTCAACTAGACTACTGAGCATTGTAAAATTAAATTGCCCGATTGTCACATTTCCAGATAAAATTATAATTAATTCTCAGGTGGTTGAATAATTCCTTCCTTCAGAGAGCCGGATGAGAAATCTGCCTTTAATTAAAGGAGAAGGTATAAGGGGAACGCAGGGCTGGGAGGGACTCTGTACTACCATGTAAATGCTCAAAATGCTTCTCTAGAGCAGGGATATGCAATTAGCGGACCTCCAGCTGTTGCAAAACTACAAGTCCCATCATGCCTCTGCCTCTGGGTGTCATGCTTGTGGCTGTCAGAATCTTGCTATGCCTCATGGGACTTGTAGTTCTGCAACAGCTGGAGGTCCTCTAATCGCATATCCCTGATCTAGAGGATCATGCAGCAATTCCCCTCTGCAATATGTGTTACCACAATTTGTACTAAATTAGTAATCTGTATATAAACGGTTAATTTACTAAACCCGCAGAGTGCAAAAATTGGTGCAGCTCTGCATAGAAACCAATCAGCTTCTAACTTCAGCTGGGCAATAAAAGCGGATTGGTTTCTATGCAGAGCTGCACATAGGTTTTGCTCTCTCCCCGATGTCTGTCTTGTCAGATAGTGGAGGAGGAAGCACTGCTGTATCAGAGCCTTGAAAAAGTATTCATACCCCTTGAAACTTTCCACATTTTGTCATGTTACAACCAAAACGTAAATGTATTTTATTTGGATTTTATGTGATAGACCAGTGATGGCGAACCTTGGCACCCCAGATGTTTTTGAACTACATTTCCCATGATGCTCATGCACTCTGCAGTGTAGTTGAGCATCATGGGAAATGTAGTTCCAAAACATCTGGGGTGCCAAGGTTCACCATCACTGTGATAGACCAACACAAAGTGGCACATAATTGTGAAGTGGAAGGAAAATGATAAATGGTTTTCAACGTTTTTTACAAATAAATCTGTGAAAAGTGTGGGGGGTACATTTGTATGGCGCCCCCCGGAGTCAATACTTTGTAGAACCGCCTTTCTCTGCAATTACAGCTGCAACTCTTTTTGGGGATGTCTCTACCAACTTTGCACATCTAGAGAGTGATATTTTTGCCCATTCTTCTTCTTTGTAATATATCTCAAGTTCTGTCAGATTGGATGGAGAGCGTCTGTGAACAGCAATTTTCATGTCTTGCCACAGATTCTCAATTGGATTTAGATCTGGACTGTGACTGGGCCATTCTAACACATGAATATGCTTTGATCTAAACCATTCCATTGTAGCTCTGGCTGTATGTTTAGGGTCGTTGTCCTGCTGGAAGGTGAACCTCCGCCCCAGTCTCAAGTCTTTTGCAGACTTATGCCCCGTACACACGGTCAGACTTTCCGACGGAATATGTGCGATCGGAGCTTGTTGTCGGAAATTCCGACCGTGTGTGGGCTCCATCGGACTTTTTCCATCGGAATTTCCGACACACAAAGTTTGAGAGCAGGCTATAAAATTTTCCGACAACAAAATCCAATCCTTTAAATTCCGATCGTGTGTACACAAATCCGACGCACAAAGTGCCACGCATGCTCAGAATAAATAAAGAGATGAAAGCTATTGGCCACTGCCCCATTTATAGTCCAGACGTACGTGTTTTACGTCACCGCGTTCAGAACGATCGGATTTTCCGACAACTTTGTGCGACCGTGTGTAAGCAAGACAAGTTTGAGCCAACATCCGTCGGAAAAAATCCATGGATTTTGTTGTCGGAATGTCCAATCAATGTCCGACCGTGTGTACGGGGCATAACAGGTTTTCTTCTAAGATTGCCCTGTATTTGGCTCCATCCATCTTCCCATCAACTCTGACCAGCTTCCCTGTCCCTGCTGAGGAAAAGCATCCCCACAACATGATGCCGCCACCACCATGTTTCACAGTGGTGATGGTGTGTTCAGGGTGATGTGCAGTGTTAGTTTTCCCCCACACATAGCGTTTTGCTTATAGGCCAAAAAGTTACATTTTGGTCTCATCTGACCAGAGCACCTTCTTCCACATGTTTGCTGTGTCCTCCACATGGCTTCTCACAAACTACAGACAGGACTTCTTATGACTTTCTTTCACCAATGTCTTTCTTCTTGTCACTCTTCCATAAAGATCAGATTTGTGGAGAACACGACTAATAGTTGTCCTGTGGACAGATTCTCCCACCTGAGCTGTAGATCTCTGCAGCTCCTCCAGAGTTACCATGGGCCTCTTCTCTCTTCTCTGATGAATGTTCTCCTTGCCCGGCCGGTCAGTTTAGGTGGATGGCCATGTCTTGGTAGGTTTGCAGTTGTGCCATACTCTTTCCATATTCGGATGATGGATTGAACAGAGCTCCGTGAGATGTTCAAAGCTTGGGATATTTTTTAAACCTAACCCTGCTTTATACTTCTCCACAACTTTATCCTTGACTTGTCTTATGTGTTCCTTGGCCTTCATGATGCTGTTTGTGCACTAAGGTTCTCTAACAAATCTCTGAGGGCTTCACAGAACATCTGTATTTATACTGAGATTAATATTACACACAGGTGGACTCTATTTACTAATTAGGTGGTTTCTGAAGGCAATTGGTTCCTCTAGATTTTAGTTAGGGGTATCAGAGTAAAGGAGGCTGAATACAAATGTACCCCACACTTTTCACATATTTAATTGTAAAAAATGTTGAAAACCATTTATCATTTTCCTTCCACTTCACAATTATGTGCCACTTTGTGTTGGTCTATCACATAAAATCCCAATAAAATACATTTACGTTTTTGGTTGCAACTTGACAAATAGTGGAAAATGTCAAGGGGTATGAATACTTTTTCAAGGTGCTGTATAAAAAGTGACAGTATGCGTCTTGTCAGATAGTGGAGGAGGAAGCGGTGCTGGATCAGAAATGGGTAAGACTCTTTTAGATCTGAAGCCAGTTTTAGGACTGCGTCTGGTTTGAAGCATTAGAGAATGCCGGACAGCACAGGAGAGGGAAGTGGAAGCAGATGAGAATTCCTGAGGGTACGATGAAGAGGTGAGGAGGAAGTCCTGTACACTAGGGGGCAGTATTCTTTTATGTAATGTATCATTATAATTAAACCAAATGTCATTTTTTTTCAAATAAGAGTTTATAATCCCGATATCCACGGCTCGCCACGAAATATACATATAAATAACACCGAGAGCACGGAACCAATCGGGAGGGGGAATATTTTAGAATCTAAAAGATCTAATTTATATTCGGTATAATACCTTCATCTTGGCCGTCTTCTCTGCCTCCAGCTCTTCTTCTAGTTCTTCAATGTGAACCTGCAGGAAAAAAAAAATAAATCTGCATTATTCTTTAATAAGCAATCATTAATATCCCCGCAGGCAGAATTGTTTAAGGGACGCAGATAATATCCATCGTTGGGGAAGAAAAATATGAATCTTTCCAGAAAGCGGTCATAGAAGTAATCACAGGGCTGTAAATAATGGATCAGTCCGGACACGGGGAGCCAGAGAGGAAGATTCCACCCCAAAATGAAAAGACGTCATAACAATGTATCTAAAATATAATCCCCACTCTGAATGCGGTATATCAGATCAACTGGAATATGTCCCAGGTATAGAAATGTATAGTAATAATGTGTGCGACTGCAGTGGGACTTTAGAGTGCAAGCTCCTCTGGTTCAGAGACTGCTGTGACTGTTTCAGTGTTCTGTGTACAGCACCGCGGAATATGTCAGAACTATATCCACTTGACCTCCGGAAGATTTACCCCCCCCCCCCCCCTTCATGACCAGGCCATTTTTTTGCCATCTGGCTCTACGTTATTTTAACTTACAGTCGTGCGACGCTGTATACCCAAAATAAAATTGATTTTTTTTCCCCCACAAATATATTCTATTGGTGGTATTTGACTCTGCGGTTTTTATTTTTTGCGCCAAAAACAAAACAAAGGCCAGCAATTTTGAAAAAGAAAAAAAAAACAATATTATTTACTAGGGGCATCTGGCGAGGGACTGTAACATCATTAAATGTAACCTATGTGATAAGGTTCGTCACCCTCATAGCCGGTGCCCTGAGGCTTTGCACAATAAGCCAGAGTTAGTAGAGGAATTTTTCTGTCTGGATGGAGGAGAGTCTGGGTTGGCGGAGGTTGGGTTGGCGGAGGTTGTACCAGGGGATCCTAGTGTCTCTGTCCCGTCAGAATCTGTGTCTGTGAGGCCGTCTGTGGTGTCAGTGCCCCCCCAGTCTGTGGTCTCCCAGTCAGTGTCAGAAAGTGTGGTTGTCAAGTCTGTGACTGACCCTATTGTTTCTTCTAGTGTAGTGAAGGCAGTGGAGGGTGCTGGACCTAGGGACGGATCCAGAGTCTAGTCTCGGGAAGGGCACTGCCAGAAAATACCTTTTTTTTTGTGGGCAATTTATCGGGGAAACGGCTGGTGTTGGCGCTTCAATCATCACGGCACCGTGGTTATTATGGTGTCAGGATGATTGAAGCTCATTATTTCTATTCTTACATTGTAATATGAAATTAAATAGTTCAACTCACCATATTGCAGAATCAGTGGGAGCCCTGAGTGTGTCACTTTCCACGTCGCCTGCCACCAAATGCGGATTGTCACTTGCCACGTCACCTGTCACCAGATGCAGATTGTCACTTGCCACGTCACCTGCCACACGTTGTGGATTGTCACTTGCCACGTCACCTGCCACACGTTACGGATTGTCACTTGCCACGTCACCTGCCACACGTTGCGGATTGTCACTTGCCACGTCACCTGCCACACGTTACGGATTGTCACTTGCCACACGTTGTGGATTGTCACTTGCCACACGTTGCGGATTGTCACTTGCCACGTCACCTGCCACACGTTGTGGATTGTCACTTGCCACACAATGTGGATTGTCACTTGCCACACGTTGTGGATTGTCACTTGCCACACGTTGTGGATTGTCACTTGCCACACGTTGTGGATTGTCACTTGCCACACGTTGCGGATTGTCACTTGCCACGTCACCTGCCACATGTTGTGGATTGTCACTTGCCACACAATGTGGATTGTCACTTGCCACACGTTGTGGATTGTCACTTGCCACACGTTGTGGATTGTCACTTGCCACACGTTGTGGATTGTCACTTGCCACACGTTGCGGATTGTCACTTGCCACGTCACCTGCCACACGTTGTGGATTGTCACTTGCCACATGTTGTGGATTGTCACTTGCCATGTCACCTGCCACACGTTGTGGATTGTCACTTGCCACACGTTGCGGATTGTCACTTGCCACGTCACCTGCCACACGTTGTGGATTGTCACTTGCCACACGTTGCGGATTGTCACTTGCCACGTCACCTGCCACACGTTGTGGATTGTCACTTGCCACATGTTGTGGATTGTCACTTGCCACACGTTGTGGATTGTCACTTGCCACACGTTGTGGATTGTCACTTGCCACACGCTGTGGATTGTCACCAGATGCGGATTGTCACCTGCCGTGTCACTTTCCTGCTAAAGTGGTCTCTTGCTATGCCCCAGAGTCAGGCAGCAGAGAGATGATGTAATCTCTCTGCTGCCCACAGCTGCCTTCACAGTGAGGGCGGAACTGCAGGGATGCAGGGCGGGCGCAGGGTGGTGAGAGATGTCATCTCTCTGCTCCCCTGCCCACCGGCTTCCTGATTGGCCAGCAGCCCCCTCACAGTCACACATGGAGCCGCCCAGCTACCCCCCCCCTCACCCGCCCACATACCGACTCACTCACTGACTGAGCCGCCCGCACTGTCACCTGGGGAGCCGCCTGCACTGTCACCCGCATTCTCGGAGGGGGCAATTGCCCCGTTGCCCCCCCCCCCTGGATCCGCCCCTGGTTGGACCAGAAGGTATGGTGGTGCTAACCCCTCCTCGGCGTGGCAGAAGTGTGGCTGGAGGTCAGCGGACACCGAGGGGTGGAGTGAGGGATGGATTGGATGATGGTGGGGGGGGGGGTGAAGGGAATGAGAGTGGCTGGTGCAGAATGCAAGATGAATGATGTGGGGGGAGGGGTTAATGGGAGGGGTTTTGGAATCGCATCCTGATGGCAATTAAATCTCAAAAGGTTTCTTAGCCTGGATTGCGTTTAAGTTGAGGTTCGGGGTTTGTAGTCTCTTTTTTATTGTCATTAAAATATGTTTCTTAATATGTTATCTTGTCAGGAAACATTTTTCTTTACTTGCTGATGTAAGCACGCTTGTTTTTGTTTAGTTGTTGTTAGTTTTTGTGTAAATATGTTTTTATTAATGAGCTGTATGTTTGTATGATTTTTTTTTAATAAAAACAATTTACACTCTAATGTCTCCTCACAGTCACACACTATTATTATTACACATTCATATGGGTCTGGCATATACTGTAATGCTGTACAGAGAACACTGTGCCAGTCACATTTGTTTCTGTACCACAGGAGCTTACACTCTAATGTCCCCCCACAGTCACACACTATTATTATTATTACAGTGTAAGCTCCTCTGGTACAGAGACTGATGTGACTGGCTCAGGGTTCTCTGTACAGCACTATGGCATATGTCAGAGCTATATGAATGTATAATAATAAGAAGGGTGTGACTGTGACAGGACATTAGAGTGTAAGCTCCTCTGGTGCAAGGACTGATATGGTTTAGTGTTCTCTGTACAGCACCACAGAACAAGTCAATCATATATATGTATAATAATAGTGTGCCATTAGTTTGTAAGCTCCTTTGGTGTAGAGAGTGATACAGATATTTCAGCATTCGCTGTACAGCACTGTGAAAGATGTCAGAGCTATATAAATGTATAATAATAATAATAATAATAATAATAATAATAACTGACTGTGATTGGGGCATTCAAGTGTAAGCTCTTCTGGTGCAGAGACTGATGTGCATGGCTTGGTGTTCTCTGTCCAGCACTATGGTATATGTCAGAGATATATAAATGTACAATGCCCCCTCACAGTCACACACTATTATTAATACACATTCATACAGGTCTGACATATACTGTAGCGCTGTACAGAGAACACCGAGCCAGTCACATTAGTTTCTGTACCACAGTTACTTATGCCCCGTACACACGGTCGGATTTTCCGATGGAAAAACTGCGATCGGATTGTGTTGTCGGAAATTCCGATCGTGTGTGGGCTCCATCGGACTTTTTCCGTCGGAATTTCCGACACACAAAGTTTGGGAGCAGGAAATAAAATTCTCCGATCGTTTAAATTCCGATCGTGTGTACACAAACCAGACGCACAAAGTGCCACGCATGCTCAGAATAAATTAAGAGAAACGAAAGCTATTGGCAACTGCCCCGTTTATAGTCCCGACGTACGTGTTTTACGTCACCGCGTTCAGACCGATCGGATTTTCCGACAACTTTGTGCGACCGTGTGTATACAAGACAAGTTTGAGCCAACATCCGTCGGAAAAAATCTGATGGATTTTGTTGTCGGGAATGTCCGATCAATGTCCGATCGTGCGTACAGGGCATAAGACTCTAATGTTCCTTCAACAGTCACACACTATTATTAGAGTGTAAGCTCCTCTGGTCCAGAGACTGATGTGACTGGCCCCTTGTTCTCTGTACAACACTGCAGAATATGTCAGAGCTATACTAAATAAATAGGCACATTACATATTTTTCTGCCTCTTGTCGGGTGATCTCTGATGGCGGTTTGTTGCCTCCTCCATGCTCTGGTAGCGGCTCATACAGGACGCAAATCTCAGCTCCAATATTTCTCTATAATTTAGGAAATAAGCCATTCGGCGTTCTCTCCGGTTCAAATCATCAGCAACCAGTTTGCCGCCCAGTGTGGCGGTCTTTACCGCTTAGTGACAGACGTGTATCCGGTTATAATCAGGAATGCCGTAGAAGGTTTTATTTCGGCTCCTCACCAGCTTGTTGCTGTCTGTGTAGATTTGGCAATTTACAGATTGCGTTCGCAGATAATCAAGATGGATGGATGGCCGGCGACAGCGCCACATCTGAGAGCCGACAGCCAGGAGATTGCAAAAATGGACTATTACCGCCTAGACATCCCAACATCACCGGCGGACATTTACCGCACTCTACGCGGACAGAACAGCCCCTATACTGGGGTCACGACACAGGAGAAACCCCTAATATTACACGTTCGTGTAATAATCAGTGTCATGACCACCAGGAAATAACCAGATTTCATCTTTTTTTTATTAGTTTACAGCAAAAAAAGTTACTGTCCTGCTAGGGTACATAATACAAGGAAATCCAAAGACCTAACATGCCCAGGGCTGGGACAAGGGGTGGGCAAGAGGGACAGCTGCCCTGGGTGTAGCGGTTGAGGGTGTGGGTCTGCTCTGACTGTCACTGCTGTCACACTAGGCACCCCATCAACCTCCTCATAACATACCTGGACACAACTCTGGATGAAGGAGCACAGGAGGCAGCGCAAACAGCAGTATTGGTAGCGTGAGGAGAAAAAAAAAAATGCTGATCACCGGCGTCTGTGAAAGGGACATCAGTCCCGATCGTGGAGAGCCTCTGCAGAGGCTTCTGTGCCACCTACTAGTGCCCACAGTACCACGCATCAGTGGCCACAGTGTCACCTATCAGTGCCCACAGTGCCATTTATAAATGACACCAATCAGTGCCTCATCACCAGTGCTGCCAATCAATACCACCTACCAGTGCCCATCAGTGCCACCCATCAGGGCCCATCAGTGTTGCCTTATCAGTGTCACCTTATCTGTACCTATCAGTGCAGCCCATAAGTGCCCATTAGCAAATATCAATGAACGAGAAAAATTACCCCTTTGCAAAACAAACTATGAAACATGTTTTTGTTTTTGTTTTTTTCAAAAATTTCTGTCTTTTTTTGTTTGTTTAGCATAAAATAAAAACCCAAGTGGTGATTAAATACCACCAAAAGAAAGCTCCATTTGTGTGAGAAAAAAAAATTGAATTGAGTACAGTGTAGCATGACCGCGCAATTGTCATTTAAGAGTGACAGCGCTGAAAGCCAAATATTGGTCTGGGCAGGAGGGGGGTTTAAGTGCCCTGTAAGCAAGAGGTTAATGTGTAATTTGTTTGTTTGTTTTTGTAAAGAAAATATTTTGAAAAATTAATAAAATGTTTTGGGAACAAAAATAAAATAAAAGGTCGTTGTAAGCACCCCTGTCAGTGGTAAAAGGTTTGTCTCATCTCTGTAACTGATACATTCTGCCAGAGAGTCTGTGCTTCTGAAAAAAAAACAACAAACTTGCTGGCTGGGTCACCAGGTGAAAATAGAGAAAAAAAGGAAAACGAATGCAGCCATCACATCTAAGAATTGGTATTCTGCAATATAATAAATGCTTGCTTTTGGGTTTAATACCGCTTTAAGCTCCATTCAATAACTTTGCCTAAGCTGAGATGATGTCTTCAGTCTGCTGCGGGCAGGAGGGAGCATTTCCTCAGTCTCCTCTCCCCCGCAGTGTTCAGAATGCAACCTTGTAGCAAGTCACATGGTAAGAGGCTGCAGCAGGGGGCAGATTTGTGTCAGACATTTGGGAACACAGCCAAGAACTACACAAGCAGCAGGATTTACATGACCGTCATCTCTGAGCCCGCATCCCAATCCAGGAAGTAGAGGGTGGCCCTGGATGATGCCTGAACAAAGATGGCTCTGCCCTTCTGCATTCAGAGATGTAGGCAATGTCAGGGGAAGTACGGCGATCTCTGTGGGAGTTAATTGCACAGACACATTACTCATCATGAAAAGTAGATCTGATGACAGGTCCACTTTAGGTGACTTATAGAGTTAAAACACTCTGCATTTTATTCTAACATTTTTTGTGCACAAATGGCCAGCCATCCGGAGTGACAGGAGACGACGGTCGGACGGCGCAGAGCGGCGATCTATACAGCGAGGTGGAAGGACGCCGTGCATGAAGGGAGCTGAAATATGGAACTTGACACTCCTAATAACAAATGCCTTCCATCGGCTGTCCGGATCCCATATAAAATGCATCTCCATCAATCCCGGAGATGACATCTCATCCCTAAACAGGCCGCTTCGCCAATACTGCGCTCTGAGCCACCGAGACGCCGCCTTTTGTACTCGTTAAAAGGCAATTGCTGAACCTGAGCGCAGAAAGGCATTCTGGGACAGATACCAATCTGTGCTATTAAAGCTGAACTCCGGACTTTCATCTCAATATATTACTCGATAGTCACAAGGGACATAAAATTGACTCTGTGAGCACCAAAGGCCTTTGCAAACGCAGATATTGCCTTGTAAATGTAGTGGTGACATCATCACTGGGCTGTACAGAGCCTGAAACAGAGCTGTGGGAGGGGCCCAGCAGGCTCCACCTACTACAGGCTGCCTGCTGAGAACTACAGGAGGGGGGGCGGAGACAGACCAGTCATCCTGCACAAAGGAGAGAGAGCAGAAGTGAGCGGTCCACTTATTAGGAGTACAACGCCAGTATAATGAGCCCTACCTTCACTGCTAAAGCAGCGTGGCATACCAATCCATAGGCCATACCTGTGGGACCTCTTTGGAAGCAGAGAATCATGGTAGTAGTTGGCAGTGGCGGCTGATGCTCAACATTTCGGAAAAAAAATAACCATCAATCGCAGCCACTGTGCCCATCAAACGCAGCCACTGTGCCCATCAATTGCTGCCACTGTTCCATATCAAATGCTCCCACTGTGCCCCATCAAATAGAGCTACTGTGCCCGTCTTATGCAGCCACTGTGCCCATCAAATGCAGCCTTACTGTATCCCATCAAACCCCCCTCCCCCCCCCCATTCTCCACGGGAGGTCCGGCACTTACCTTGCTGTGGTCTCCTCTCCTCCTGCTGTGTCTCCTTCAGTGAGCAGCAGCGGCGGAGGAGTCCGCTCCTCATGCTTCCTCCGCTCGGGCGCACTGGCACAGGGAAAACCAGAGGTGACATCGGAACTCGAATATCAATCAAACCACCCGGCCGTAGTAATACATACTACAGGCGCCGGGCGGAAGCTGTTCGGCGCGATGGAATGCGGCGCAAGGCGGGACAAAAGCCCGCAAATGAAGCGCTTAATCTGCAATCTCAGGATTGCATAGATGTGGCGCTTCCCATAGTGCACTGTGTCCGGCGCCCGAACACAGTGTACTTAAGGACCTTTTTTTCTATTTATATTTTATTTTTAAAGGGCCATTTTTAAAATGTATTCATTTATTTTATTTTATTTTTTTGTGACTGCCTGGAGGGGGGGGGGGGGGGCGGCGCCCGTGCGCCCCCTATGGACAGGCCACCACGGGTGGTTGGCACAAATACTTTGGTTAGTGCCAATTTTCCTTAGCTACCCTGCTGTACAGTAACCACAAGGGGGCACTCAATCAGAATACGCCATGCATTTATTGAGAAAAATGAAGGGCGTTGTGTGAATGGTGTCACAAAACGCCCTGCATTTTTCTCAATAAATGCACGGCATATTCTGATTGGACGAGGTGCACTTCATCCAATCAGAATGCTTTGCATTGAGAAAAATGCAAGGCATGCTGTAAATGGTACTTGTGCTGAGGGAGCACCCCCTTGTGGTTACTATGCAGCAGGGCACAGGACCTGGAAGACTGCGGGCACTACTGTAGTAGTGGTGACTACTAAGGTGATTATCCTCTTCCGTAGTGGTTACAGAGGCATGTCATATGCATACATAGGCCTCGTTCACATGGGGTGTACCACGGGCAGTGTGAGGGGCCGCGGGTGTTCCGTGCGTCCCAATGTAGGCAGTCCCCTGGACGTCAATCAGGACACAGCGACTGTACAGACACAGCCGCTGCTCTCAATCTGACCGCCGTGTGGGTGTATGGTCCGGAATGCAGACAATGTGCACGAGGCTACGTTTCCACTATTGCGACCACAAAGTTGCGCGATTTAGGGTGCGACTTTGGAGTGTGACTTTGATGCGACTTTGAGTGCAGCTTTGATCCAACTTCACAGTCTCTGGATCAAAGTTGAATCAAAAGTCGCATCAAAGTAGTGCAGGAACCTTTTCAAAGTCGCAGCAACTTTGAGTCTCATAGATGGAAAATGGTGCCATTGAAATCAATGGGCTGTGACTTGTCATGCGACTTTATGTGTCCAAAGTCGCATGACAAGTTGCACTAGTGGAAACGGAGCCTTAAGGGCCATGCAGGGATGCACGTTTGGTTTGTTGCGCCACCCCATTATCTTGAATGGCCACGTTTGGCAGGCAGTGTCATGTGCATATAAACAGCCACCTATGGCTATATTTTAAACTTTAGGCACGTGGTTGGGGGGTGCAAAACTGTGGCTCAACCGTATGGAAGAGGACTTATGTTACACATGCATTGTGGTTTGTTTGCCTTTTCTCCCTGCGTTTCTCTGTAGCTAGGTGATGCTCTATGTAGTTAGTCCCACCCTTCTTCATGCTTTAGCCTCCATCCATCACATGCACTGTTTTCTGCTGAAGATAGACAAACTTTTTGGCCTATCTGGTGTTCATGTGTTATGATCTGCACACGTTTTTGGACTAGCTTTCTTTGATCTGCAAGATGTTATTTGGATCAAGTAACTGTTTGCTAATTCTACTGAGACCGTAAGTTACAGCTATCTCGCTACAGCTGGTTCAATGATAGAGATCACAATTGCAGTGCTTGGTTTGGAGAGGCAGAGGCCTTAGATGACTCAAGTGGCCACCTTGCATATGCAGACATAAGAGTTTATTATTTTCACCAGATAGGTTCACAAAATGATTCCATCTCCACTGCAATGCTGTACTTCCAGCAAAGTAGTGGCGTCTCATAGGGCTCACCCAATCCCTGTAGGAGGCCATTATATGCCAGAAATGGGGTTCACTTCTCCAACTGGAAAAGCCTGCACCCGAGACTAGCCCATCCATTAGGTATGTTCCTCTTCCACGAGTCTTCTGCTAGGTGCAGCGCTTCCACAGTAAGTTCTGTCTGGGAGCATACCTACAGGGGTCGCGGGGGTTGCAATTGTGACCCGGTCTCAGGGTTGCCAACTGTCAGTAAATTTACAGACAGTTTGTAAAAATCTGTGATTCTTTACAACTGTTTGTAACTATTAGGTGCAGATAATTTGTTATGCTGTGTGTAAACCAGGCAAATTACTTGTTATGGGTATGTGTTTATACTGTTTAAATGTTGATTGTCTTTGTTATTAATAGGAGTTCTGCCAAGTTTCAGGTTGCCAGTAAAAAATGTACTCTGTCAGTAAATTTGCTATGTTTTATCAGTGGGAGGTTGGCAACACTGCCCAACCCCATGCTCCAGAGGGCCTGTGTGTCTCCCTGTACACCTGGATAAGAAGGGCAATCCCCTCCCTCCTATAGCCACTGAATGGCCACTTCTCCTCCTCTCCCTGATGAAGGGGATGGGTTCCTTTATATGCCGCCGCCCCTCTTGTCCAGTTACTTAATTCCCCCCCCCCCTGGCCAATGTCCTCTCTCCTGAACCCCCCCCCCCCCACACACACACACACAAACCCTTGTCCCCACCAGCTGCTGCGGGAGGAAGCTGTCAGGATGGAGAGCAGGGAAGGTGTCAGTAAATATATCATTTACCCCCCCCCCCCCTCCTTGTCTGAATGAATAGAGTCCATTTAGACTCCTGATATCTCACCAAAGCCCCCCAACAGGGCTCCTAAAAAATTGTAATAAATAATAAAAAATAATATTGTAAGAAAAAAATAAAATAAAAAAAAATGACTGACACCAGTGGTGGAACTACCAGGATCCCAAAGGTCGCCACCAGGCTCGTAGGGAAGGGCCCCAGCCGGGGGTCAGCAGTGCCCCTCCAGATACTAGTGATACCTCTGGTTATGTCTACATTTGAGCTGGTATTCTGAATGTGAATGGCCATAGAAAGTGTTTAATAGGACAGAAGTGAAATGTGCAGGTATCACAAGGGGGTTCTCATCAGGAACGACGTATCATCTCCCCAACCCTATTTCACATTTTAAGGGGTCCTCTTAAAAAGTGAATAGGCAGCTGTAACGTAACATGTCCCAACACTGAAAACATAAAAACCTGTTAAAGTACTTGTATAGCGCCTATAGGGGGCGTTAAGAATATCACAAGCACAAATCTATGAACACTTACAATACAGGCTCAGTCTACGGGGTGTCTTTTTAAAATGTATTGCAGAGAAAACAGGAAAAGGGTTCAGGATATTCCAAAATGACCAATAGGAGGAAAAACTTCTAGCACCAATCCGTATAACTGCAGGAACACCTGAATGTCCCAAACACAGGTTCTTACTCACAATGTCCTATAAGCTGTCTACGACCTAGTTTCCACTGGTAGATCCTCAGTGAGGAAGACAAAAGATCCTTCTCCAGACCAGAACATCAGGACAGTGCCTCCAGTAAAAAAAATCCATCCATAATGTTCTCCAGGCCCTCAGCTCAGCCGGCCCAGAGTGCAATTCTTAACTCATTATAGATGCCTCCCAGGGACAGCATCCTCAAGAGAACTGGAACCCTCCCTGAAGATAAAAGAACACTCTGGAAAGGCATCCCAACCCAAATAATCACTGAGGCTGAGGCATAATAAATAATCCTAGCTGGATATTTGACTCGCTCTGCCCTATATCCTGGAAGCTTCTCCCAGAAGCAGGTAGGAGAAATCAATCAACCGGCCTCAGAAACCCTCACCAGACCAAAACAATAGATCTCTGCTTCACTGACTACAGTGAAGCCAAAAACTCAATTTAGCCTAACAACAACTGATGGGCTCGGGCGTGTTCAGATCAATCATAGTCAGTGAGGCATTTCCCGACCAGCAGCTGCACATACACACTCTGCGTATGATTGGCGGTGTGCAGTGATGGCTTCCCGGTGGGTTTGATCCAAACATGCCCGAGCCCATCACTACTAACAACGTAACTAGAGGATGGCGCTACACATGAAAAATGTGTGAAAGGAGCTTCGGGAATTTTCATCCTCAAGACTTTTGAAGACAATAAATTGTGGGGATTAGAACTTGGCCTCCAGGTAATCGATGTGCTCTGATGGATATCTGTGCAGGACGTACAGGAGCTCAAGAGACGACAAACGATCCATCCTGGGCTGAGAATATAGGAGGGGGGAAGCCTCAAACTCAGCCGACAAGATGAAGTATAATCTGCTCTGGCCAAGATAATAGCAAGCAGACTTCTACAAGAGCCAATAGCAGTGCCCAGCACAAGGAACAGCAGCAGGTTATTGTCTGTGGCACTTCCTCCTGTTTTCTGCCTTGCACCAAGTTCACTACGAATGGCAGTGATTGGATACAGGCCAGATTTTTTTAGACAGGCTCCCTCTGTGAAAGTACCATATACTAGCACAGTGGTCTCCAAACTGCAGTCCGGGGGCCAGATGTGGCCCATTGCTTGCTTTTATCTGGTCCTTGGGGCACCATTCCATCCACTGATACCAACAATGGGGCATAATTCCCCCCACTGACACCAGTGAAGGAGCACAATTTCTCCCAATGACACCAATGATTTGGCACCAATTTCTCTCAATGACACCAACAATGCGGCCAAAAGACACCAACGATGGGACACAATTCCTCCCAATGACACCAACAATGGGGCCCAATGACACCAATGAAGGGACACAACTGACACCAATGATAAGGGGGAAATTTCTTCCAATGACACCAAAAATGATATGTTGTTTTTTTTTCCCCCCCAATGATGTCAGGAGATGTTCTACTCCCAATGGCCACAGTCCTGCCCCCCTAAAGTCTGAAGGACAGTAAACTGGCCCTTTGTGTAGAAAGTTTGGAGACCCCTGCATTAGTAGTATATGGCCAGCTTTAGGCACTGCATGCCATGTACATGAGCACAATGCTGCCCTCTCTCCCACAGTCCCTTTGTTGACTGGGGGGGGGGGGGGTCTTGTTATTAAATTCTGGCCATTTGTAGGGCTAATAAGCAAGCTATTGTCAAACAATAAAAAGCCACCTACTACCATTGGTGGGGCCACCGCCGGGACAAGGGGTGGGCAGGAGGGACAGTTGCCCTGGGTGTTGTGGTATCATGCAAGGTGGGGACTGCTGCATGCAAAGTTCCTATCTACAAGCTAGCCGAGGTACTGGAAGAGGGGGAATTTCTGTATGGGGAGAATTTTGGCTTGGGGCTAAGCATGCAGATTAGTGCTCACATTTTTTTTGGAGGGAAGGGAGGGTTTTTTTGCAGACACATAATGCTCATACATCTTGGGGAGAGGGGACACTGTTTGGCATCTTTGCCCTGGGTGCTAGATGACCTTGTCCCAGCTCTGGGTGGGGTCAATCCCAAAATGTAAAATTGTTTAAAATGTGGTGGATTGTACTTCAACTTCCAGATAAGACCATTTTCATATAGGGACCCCCAGGGGGCTCAGGAGGGCTGGAGAGAAAATATTGTCTGCAGTCACTGGTGGCAGAACTTTATGCCCATGTTGCCTTTCAGGTTTAAGGATGAGGTTTGGGTCGGCCACTACCATTGCATCATGAAGTTTGCGGTTTCTGAACTTTTGGCCAAAAAACGTTGCAGATTCAGCACCAGAAACAAGGAACGAACTATAATACGGTGCATAGACTTTGCCCCCAGTCTGTTGAGTTACAATAGCCAATCATTTTAAGGAACAGATAACCAAGGCCCCCAGGGGCAAAGGATATCCACCACATTATAGATTGTTCCTTATCTCAGGTGGTGAATTTGCAATGCTTTTTGGCCAAAAGTTTGAAATTTGTGATCTTCACAAATCAAAGGTAATGGTAGACCTAAACCTAAACCCTAATCCTGAAAGTCCTACCGGGTCCCCTGGGGGTCCCTATACAAATATTGCCTTTTTTGAAAATTGAAGTATAATCCACCCAAATGCCAAGACTCTCAATAGATCACCAAGGCATTGAGTTATGGGATGAGGAAGCAATCATGCCGACTCTGAAGAAATCCAAATGTAGCGCCCTGGGGTTTAGTCAGGGAGCTCCTCACCAAATTCCTTGTCAGGGGTAGCTACCATAGTTAATTTGTTAGACATCCATTGATTTCTCCCTAAGTTTGGCCTTGTTGTACTTTTCTCTTCTACCACTAGGTGGCCGGGCACTTGGTGGTATTAGATATGAGAAGGGCAACCAAAGCTCAGGTTATGGCAGTGGCGGAATTACCAGGGTCGCAACAGTCGCAGTTGCGACTGGGCCCGGCATTCCGCCACTGTGGGGGGGCCCAGCGGGGTTGATCTTCACACACGACTCGGAGCGGAGATCGTGTGTCATAGATTAATAGCACAGAGAGACTCCGGCGGCATTAATGTTCTATTTGTCGGTCCTCTCCGGCACGGATGAGAGGAGGACACACAGCTGATCTCACTGCTCCCCCTTCTCCCCCCTCCCTCTCCTGTGTGCTCCGCGGGCACTCAAGTGTGAAGCTAAAGAGCTCACATTTCCCGCGGAGCACACAGGAGAGGGGAGGGGGGAGAAGGGGGAGCAGTGAGATCAGCTGTGTGTCCTCCTCTCATCCGTGCCGGAGAGGACCGACAAATAGAACGTTAATCCTGCCGCCGGTGTCTCTCTGTCCTATTGTTCTATGACACACGATCTCCGCTCAGAGCTGTGCTGTCCTGAGAAGGCAGACAGCACTGATAGAAAAAATAATAGCAGGGACTGATGAGCACTAACAGAAGGCACTGATGAGCACTGATAGAAGGCACTGATGAGCATTGATGAGCACTGATGGGCACTGATAGAAGGCACTGATGAGCACTGATAGAAGGCACTGATGGGTACTGATGAGCACTGATAGTAGGCACTGATGAGCACTGATAGAAGGCACTGATGAGCACTAATAGAAGGCACTGATGAGCACTGATAGAAGGCACTGAAGAGCACTGATAGAAGGCACTGATGAGCACTGATAGAAGGCACTGATGAGCACTGATGGGCACTGATGAGCACTGATAGAAGGCACTGATGAGCACTAATAGAAGGCACTGATGAGCACTGATAGACGGCACTGATGAGCACTGATAGAAGGCACTGATGAGCACTGATAGAAGGCACTGATGAGCACTAATAGAAGGCACTGATGGACACTGATGAGCACTGATAGACGGCACTGATGAGAACTGATAGACGGCACTGATGAGCACTGATGAGCACTGATGAGCACTGATAGAAGGCACTAATGAGCACTGATGGGCACTGATGAGCACTGATAGAAGGCACTGATGAGCACTAATAGAAGGCACTGATGAGCACTGATAGACGGCACTGATGAGCACTGATAGAAGGCACTGATGAGCACTAATAGAAGGCACTGATGGACACTGATGAGCACTGATAGACGGCACTGATGAGAACTGATAGACGGCACTGATGAGCACTGATAGACGGCACTGATGAGCACTGATAGAAGGCACTGATGAGCACTGATAGAAGGCACTGATGAGCACTAATAGAAGGCACTGATGAGCACTGATAGACGGCACTGATGAGCACTGATAGACGGCACTGATGAGCACTGATAGACGGCACTGATGAGCACTGATAGAAGGCACTGATGAGCACTGATAGAAGGCACTGATGAGCACTAATAGAAGGCACTGATGGGCACTGATGAGCACTAATAGAAGGCACTGATAAGCACTGATAGACGGCACTGATGAGCACTGATAGAAGGCACTGATGAGCACTGATAGACGGCACTGATGAGCACTGATAGACGGCACTGATGGGCACTGATGAGCACTGATAGAGGGCACTGATAGAAGGCACTGATGAGCACTGATAGACGGCACTGATGAGCACTGATAGAAGGCACTGATAGACGGCACTGATGAGCACTGATAGAAGGCACTGATGGGCACTGATGAGCACTGATAGATGGCACTGACGAGCACTGATAGAAGGCACTGATGGGCACTGATGAGCACTGATAGAAGGCACTGATGAGCACTGATAGAAAGCACTGATGGGCACTGATAGAAGGCACTGATGGACACTGATAAAAGGCACTGATGGGCACTGATAGGAGGCATTTATGGGCACTGATGAGCACTTATAGAGGCACTGATGAGCACTGATAGGCCACATTGATGAGCACTGATAGGCAGCACTGAAAGGAGGAACTAATGTGCACTGATAGGCTGCACTGATAGGTGGCATTGATGGGCACTGATAGATGGTACTGATGGGCACTGAGGAACACTGATAGGCAGAACTCAGGCAGTATTGATGGGCTTTGATGGATAGAATTGAAGAGTACTGATAGGTGGCACTGATGGACGCAGTTAGGTGGCATTAATGAGCACTGATAGGTGGTGCTGATAGGCAGAATTGATGTGCACTAATAGGCAGCATTAATGAGCACTGATAGGTAACACTAAGTGATGGGCACTGATAGGCGGCACTGATGGGCACTGATGATTGGGGCACTGATTATCAGTGTAAACAATTTACTGACATTCTTGACAGTTAATGGCAGTCCTTTCCTAACACAAACACAGCGTGTGAGGAAAGGGCTGTGGATAACCAGCCTGTTTACATGTAATCAGCTGATCACATGGTAAAGGGCCGATGTGATTGCACTGGATGCATGTCCCAGGGGTCATGTGGGAAGCACGGTCCATGGACACCCTCCCAAAATTGGAAGCTGGGGCTCGGATGGAAGGGGGGCCCATCATGGTTTCTTGCACCGGGACCCTGAAGGTTCCAGTTACGCCTCTGGGTAATGGGTATGTGGGTGTCCCGGCCAATGGGCAAGGGTTTATTTTAATCCCTTGGCCTGCTGGGAGAGCCTATATATTCGGGTGAGGTCAGGTGATCTGTGCCACCCGGACTGCCGTCTGGGTGGACATGTGTCGTCTGCCCAGACAGGCTGCTAGGCCAAGGATTGGGTCCATCCTAGGGGCACCTGGCTGCCAGTCTGTGTGAGGGCCTATCCAGAAGTAAGCGGGCCTATCCAGAAGTAAGCGGGCAGAGCAGTGTTGGGACAGTGACAGTTGTGCCAGCCCGGAGAACCTGTCAGTGGTCGGAGGTAGAAGGGAAGCAATGAAGGAACCAATCGCCTTTACCAGGGACCATAGTGAGTAACTGAAGCAAGTACTGGAACCATATTCTCACCGAAGGGGACGGTGGAGAATCAGGAAACTTCAGGCGGTAATAAAGTCAGGGACCCAACCAGTGGAGGTGACACTTGCAGAGCAGCCTTGTGTGCCAAGCTAGGGACCGAGCCGGTCAGCAGGGGTGAAGCTTGAAGGTATCCGAAGTGCCAAGCTAGGGACCCAGCAGGGAAGCGTAGGTGACGCTTGAGGGAGGTACCACCGCAAAAGCCTTGGAGGAGCTCCAGGGATTCAGAGTCAGTGAATCAGAGAGTCCAGTGAGAGACCAGGGCTGAAGAACTACAAGTAGAAGTTGTAGTAAAGCTAAGAGAACCGTTATGTTTGAATTAGGAACTGTTAAAGGACTGTTACCATAGGAGACAGTAATCCTGCACGTGCAGAAGTGGCGCCTTGCTGGGGCCTTTCCCTGTACGGATGTTCTCCTATCGAAGTCTCGGAGTCTGCCAATTGAGTTAGCAATTATCTAAGGGTGTCCTGGCCCTAACCCTCTTCTCCCCAAAATATATTAAAAGGATTGTTAAAAGAAATAAAAACTCTTTTACCTCCAAGAAGTGTCTGGCGCCCAATGACTTTCACCATTTTGCACCCACTATGCCTCACAAAGCACCACATATTGAAGGATGTCAGCTATCTTTTGCCTTGGAGGTTCTCATTAGACTTAAAGAGGTAAAAGACCTTGCTACACAAATTTAGATGGACAGTCCGGGGAGGGGGGGGGGGGGGGTGCCTTTAGGATATTCTTCGGCAACAGAGTCTGTACTATCGGCTTCTACCTCTTCCAATTAGATGGCCATATTGTACCCATTCCTGTAATAGCAGGTTGGCCAGAATCCAAATTTATGGAGTTCAAACACCTCTCTTATTTATGGCTCTATATGGACTTCATATCATGTGAGGAGCAGAATTATGGAGAACATCTGGAGACTTTAAGTGTTTTTTCTCCTATATTAGAACCTTGGAATTTATTGTATAAATGGGTAAAGTGAATCTCTAAGAACCAGATATCCCCCTTCCAGATATCAATATAATATGTCAGTCGATAAAGATGCAGCTCCATACAAAAAAAAAAAACTGAGACTACAAATAAAGGTCATCCTCTTCCTCCCTCCATCCTGACTCCTTGCTCACTCAGCCGAGATATATCCGAGTATTACAGAACCGGCATTCATCATCCGCTCACTTACCAGAATTTCCATCAGCACGATGAACACAACCTGTAAATGCGAAATATACAAACAGGCTGCGCTCATCTCCTGCAAGGCGGAGCAGACAACACGGAAAAGACAAATCACAGGTAGGTACAGATCAATTCTTCCACCAATCCCGAGAAATAAATTTATTTACTAAATACTCTTTGTTTTTCCTCTGCAAGTCAGAACATAATGAACATCTTCTTCCAGCTTCATTCTGAAAACATTGACCTCCAGATTCTTCCTAGAAAAGGGGGGGATACGTTTTTTTAAACAATTAAAAAATATTAGTGTGTGTACAGTGGGGGGCTGGGGGGGTTTGTATAAAGAAGGAAGACACAGGGAGAAGAGAAAGAAAACACAAGGAACTAAAAAAGGAATAGAGTCAAGGGAAAAAAAAGAAGGAAGAAAACGGGGGACTAAGGGAGGAAGACACAGGGGACTAAGGGAGGAAGACACAGGGGACTAAGGAAGGAAGACACAGGGGACTAAGGGAGGAAGACACAGGGGACTAAGGGAGGAAGACACAGGGGACTAAGAAAGGAAGACACAGGGGACTAAGGGAGGAAGACACAGGGGACTAAGGGAGGAAGACACAGGGGACTAAGGGAGGAAGACACAGGGGACTAAGGGAGGAAGAAACAGGGGACTAAGGGAGGAAGAAACAGGGGACTAAGGGAGGAAGACACAGGGGACTAAGGGAGGAAGACACAGGGGACTAAGGGAGGAAGACACAGGGGACTAAGGGAGGAAGACACAGGGGACTAAGGGAGGAAGACACAGGGGACTAAGGAAGGAAGACACAGGGGACTAAAGAAGGAAGACACAGGGGACTAAGGGAGGAAGACACAGGGGACTAAGGGAGGAAGACACAGGGGACACAGGGAGGAAGACACAGGAGACTAAGGAAGGTAGACAGAGGGGACTAAGGGAGGAAGACAGAGGGGACTAAGAAAGGAAGGAAGACAGAGGGGACTAAGGAAGGAAGACAGAGGGGACTAAGAAAGGAAGGAAGACACAGGGGACTAAGGAAGGAAGACCCAGGGGACTAAGAAAAGAAGACACAGGGGACTAAGAAAGGAAGACACAGGGGACTAAGAAAGGAAGACACATGGGACTAAGGAAGGAAGACACAGGGGACTAAGGAAGGAAGACACAGGGGACTAAGGGAGGAAGACACAGGGGACTAAGGGAGGAAGACACAGGGGACTAAGGGAGGAAGACACAGGGGACTAAGGGAGGAAGACACAGGGGACTAAGGAAGGAAGCCACAGGGGACTAAGGGAGGAAGACACAGGGGACTAAGGGAGGAAGACACAGGGGACTAAGGGAGGAAGACACAGGGGACTAAGGAAGGAAGACACAGGGGACTAAGGAAGGAAGACACAGGGGACTAAGAAAGGAAGGAAGACAGAGGGGACTAAGGAAGGAAGACAGAGGGGACTAAGAAAGGAAGGAAGACACAGGGGACTAAGAAAGGAAGGAAGACACAGGGGACTAAGGAAGGAAGACACAGGGGACCAAGGAAGGAAGACCCAGGGGACTAAGAAAAGAAGACACAGGGGACTAAGAAAGGAAGACACAGGGGACTAAGAAAGGAAGACACAGGGGACTAAGGAAGGAAGACACAGGGGACTAAGGAAGGAAGACACAGGGGACTAAGGAAGGAAGACACAGGGGACTAAGGAAGGAAGACACAGGGGACTAAGGAAGGAAGACACAGGGGACTAAGGAAGGAAGACACAGAGGACTGAGGAAGGAAGACACAGAGAACTAAGAACGGAAGACACAGGGGACTAAGGAAGGAAGACACAGGGGACTAAAAATTGAAGAAGACCCTGGGGAACGTAAAAGTAAAACATCAAGGAGAAAAAAAAAAAGATTACCTAGGATTAAATAAGTAAAGAGTGTGTGTGCAGTGGGGGGTGGGGGGGTTTGTGTAAAGAAGGAAGACACAGGGAGAAGAGAAAAAAAACACAAGGAACTAAAAAAGGAATAGAGTC
This sequence comes from Lithobates septentrionalis, assembly GCA_037952835.1. Classification (NCBI taxonomy): domain Eukaryota; kingdom Metazoa; phylum Chordata; class Amphibia; order Anura; family Ranidae; genus Lithobates; species Lithobates septentrionalis. The sequence continues at coordinate 256,918 of JBBDGP010002975.1, forward strand.
AAGGGAAAAAAAAAAGAAGGAAGAAAACGGGGGACTAAGGGAGGAAGACACAGGGGACTAAGGAAGGAAGACACAGGGGACTAAGGAAGGAAGACACAGGGGACTAAGAAAGGAAGGAAGACACAGGGGACTAAGGAAGGATGACACAGGGGACTAAGGAAGGAAGACACAGGGGACTAAGGAAGGAAGACACAGGGGACTAAGAAAGGAAGGAAGACACAGGGGACTAAGGAAGGAAGACACAGGGGACTAAGAAAGGAAGGAAGAAACAGGGGACTAAGGAAGGAAGACACAGGGGACTAAGAAAGGAAGGAAGACAGGGGACTAAGGAAGGAAGACACAGGGGACTAAGGAAGGAAGACACAGGGGACTAAGGAAGGAAGACACAGGGGACTAAGGAAGGAATACACAGGGGACTAAGGAAGGAAGACACAGGGGACTAAGGAAGGAAGACACAGGGGACTAAGAAAAGAAGACACAGGGGACTAAGAAAGGAAGACACAGGGGACTAAGAAAGGAAGACACAGGGGACTAAGAAAGGAAGACACAGGGGACTAAGAAAGGAAGACACAGGGGACTAAGGAAGGAAGACACAGAGGACTAAGGAAGGAAGACACAGAGGACTAAGGAAGGAAGTCACAGGGAACTAAGAACGGAATACACAGGGGACTAAGGAAGGAAGACACAGGGGACTAAAAATCAAAGAAAACCCTGGGGAACGTAAAAGGAAAACATCAAGGAGAAAAAAAAAAAAGATTACCTAGGATTAAAGAAGTAAAGATGCCATGGAATAAGAAAGAGAGAAACAAGGAAGAAAAAAGACAAAAAAAAGGACACCGGAGAGAGAAAGGAAAGAAGGATCGAAAAACAAACAGATAAAAGGGCTGAACGATGAAAATAACAGGCAGTAGTAGAGGCAAGAAAGACAAAATATGCAACAAAATGTGAAGTTGGTAAAGGATGGAAGATACAATAAAATGAAGGCCTCATGTACACTGCATATAAAGCAAGTCAATCAGTGCAAATAAAACCTAGCAACAGCAGCTGAACACTGAAGGTCAAATGATCAAATCCCAAATAGCAGTAAAAGTAGAAAAGCAGTGCAGCGCAAAAACATACAATAACATATTAAAATATTAAATGATGAAAGAGTCCATAATGTTCACATTCAAGATGAACAACAAACACCACCAAGTGTCCAAAAAAGTGTTTCTATGGATGAGATACAAGGTGATCATGTGACAACCTCCACCAGCGATATTCCTAGCAGCTCAATGAATGGACCCCTGAGTAAATCAGACAGGTCACACGGGAAGTTCCTTCACAAGGGTATAACGGCTGGGTCACTGGTTAAGCTGAACGCTGGAGAGGAGTGCATACTAATGGTTGTGAGATCCCTTGTGCTCTGACCGTAGGCTTTGGTTCACTTGTACATGGAATAGAAGCAGCAGAATATAGTGCTCTCCGTTTGGTAAAAGAATTTATTTAAAATAAAAAAATTGTACTTACAAATATAGCACTGTTCCTCAGTGCAAGGTGACAGGACAGGTAGTAAAACTATCCATGAGGATTAACGACAAGACGCAGGTGACATCACGCTAGTCACGTGGTTCCATACACGTTGCGTCCCCCCCGGGGCGGGACTTCATCAGTGATGAAACCGCTGATGAGGAACAGTGCTATATTTGTAAGTGCAACTTTTTATTTGCACTTACAAATATAGCACTGTTCCGAATCAGCGGTTTCATCGCTGAGGAAGTCCCGTCCCCCCCATGACGCAACGCGTATGGAACCACGTGACTAGCGTGATGTCACCTGCGTCTTGTCGTTGATCCTCGTGGATTGTTTTACTACCTGCCCTGTCACCTTGCACTGAGGAACAGTGCTTTATTTGGAAGTGCAACTTTTTTATTTTAGATAAATTCTTTTACCAAACGGAGAGCACTATATTCTGCTGCTTCTATTCCATGTGCGAGTGAACCGGAGCCTACGGTCAGAGCACAAGGGATCTCACAACCATTAGTATGCACTCCTCTCCAGCGTTCAGCATATCCAGTGACCCAGCCGTTATACCCTTGTGAGGGAACTGCCTGTGTGACCTGTGTGATTTACTCAGGGGTCCATTCATTGAGGTGAGCTGCTAGGAATATCGCTGGTGGAGGTTGTCACACGATCACCTTGTATCTCATCCATAGAAGCACTTATTTGGACACTTGGTGGTGTTTGTTGTTCATCTTGAATGTGAACATTATGGACTCTTTCATCATTTAATATTTTAATATGTTATGGTATGTTTTTGCTCTGCACTGCTTTTTTACTTTCTCGTGTACACTGCAGCTGCTAAACGGACATTTAGGAGCAGGTGGGCGTTTTTTGTCTTTTTTTTTTTTTTAGCAGACCCTGAACTCTCCTCTATGTTATCTAGAAGGAAGATATGATCGGACAGAAAAGCAAACCAAAAAGGAGGACACACAAAAGGATTCAAGAAAGACAAAAGGGAGGACACAAAGGCGGTGAGAAATAAACCAACACAAACAGGGCCAGAAAATAACAAAATAACATAAATGAATGCGTTCTCCTGCTTTGCCTTTGGAAGAGCCGCATTTGATCCTGGGAGAGAAGAGCCACAGCTGAGATATTTCTACTGTTCCGGTGCGGAGCCACCTGAGGAATTCTTTTAAAAAGCCAATAAAGTGTTCCTTGTGAGAGACGCCAATTAATCTCTGACATACCTGCATCATCATAAAACTAACAAAGAGACCGAGCGAGGATAGAAGAGTGAAATACATACAGTGTGTAGATATATTTAGACAAATCCAGCTGTCAGTAAAGGGATCCGGCAGATGCGGCTCGTCAATCACAGCATTTTATATGGAGCGGTGGATACGTTTATGTACAGTGACGCTGTGGGATCTTCAGCTGCCACTACCTTTCACAGTTCGAGGATTTTTATTTTCAATATTCTGTGTAGGAATGTTAACAAAAAGTTTGTATTTATAAAAAAAATCAAAGAATATCTATAAATAGCAATACAAGAATAAAAATAAAAATAGAAATATATATTATTTTTCACCAACAAAACTGCACATTTTCTGAGAAATACAGTGCCTTGCAAAAGTATTCACCCCCTTGGCATTTTTCATGTTTTGTTGCCTCACATCCTGGAATTAACATGGATTGTTTGAGGATTTGCATCATTTCATTTACAGAACATGCCTACCAATTTGAAGATGTTTTTTTTTTTTATTGTGAAACAAACAACAAATAGGACAAAATAACAGAAAAAGTCAATGTGCATAACTATTCACCCCCCTAAAGTCAATAGTTTGTAGAACCGTCTTTTGCGGCTATCACAGCTCCAAGTCGCTTTGGATAAGTCTCTATGAGCTTCCCACATCTTACCACTGGGATTTTTGCCCATTCCTCCTTGCAAAACTGCTCCAGCTCCTTCAAGTTGGATGGTTTGCACTTGTGAACAGCAATCTTTACGTTTGACCACAGATTTTCTATTGGATTGAGGTCTGGGCTTTGACTAGGCCATTCCAACACATTTACATGTTTCCCCTTAAACCACTCAAGTGTTGCTTTAGCAGTGTGTTTGGGGTCATTGTCCTGCTGGAAGGTGAACCTCCGTCCTAGCCTCAAATCACACACAGAGTGGTACAGGTTTTGCTCAAGAATATCCCTGTATTTAGCACCATCCATCTTTCCCTCAACTCTGACTAGTTTCCCAGTCCGGACTGCTGAAAAACATCCCCACAGCATGATGCTGCCACCACCATGTGGTCACTGTGGGGATGGTGTTCTTTGGGTGATGTGATGTGTTGGGTTTGCGCCAGACATAGCATTTTCTTTGATGGCCAAAAAGTTCAATTTTAGTCTCATCGGACCAGAGCACCTTCCTCCATACATTTTGGGAGTCTCCCACATGCCTTTTCGCAAACTCAAGTCAAAACGTGCCATTTTGTTTTTCGCTGAAAGTAATGGCTTTCTTCTGGCCACTCCGCCATAAAGCCCAACTCTATGGAGCGTTCCCCTTATTGTTGTCCTATGTACAGATACTCCAGTCTCTGCTGTGGAACTCTGCAGCTCCTCCAGGGTTGCCTTAGGTCTCTGTGCTGCCTCCCTGATTAATGCCCTCCTTGCCCGCTCCATGAGTTTTGGTGTGCGGCCGTCTCTTTGTAGGTTTGCTGTTGTGCCATGTTCTTTCCATTTGGTTATGATAGATTTGATGGTGCTCCTAGGGATCATCAAAGATTTGTATATTTTTTTATAACCTAACCCTGACTTGTACTTCTCAACAACATTGTCCCTTACTTGTTTGGAGAGTTCCTTGGTCTTCATGGCAGTGGTTGGTTAGTGGTGCCTCTTGCTTAGGTGTTGCAGCCTCTGGGGCCTTTCAAAAAGGTGTGTCTATGTAAAGACAGATCATGTGACACTTAGATTGCACACAGGTGGACATCATTTCACTAATTATGTGACTTCTGAAGGTAATTGGTTGCACCAGAGCTTTTTATGGGCTTCATAACAAAGGGGGTTAATACATACGCACATGCCAATTATCAGTTTTTTATTTCTGAAAAATAGGTTTTATGTATGTATTTTTCTAATTTTACTTCACCAACTTAGACTATTGAGTTCTGATCCATCACATATAATTCAGATTAAAAAAACATTGAACTAAAGGCTGTAATGTAACAAAATAGGTAAAAAGCCAAGGTGGGTGAATACTTTTGCGAGGCACTGTAAGTTGCCGCCACCACTGCTATTAAAAAAAAATATATAAAAATATTCCATAGTTTGTAGACACTATAACTTTTGCGCAAGCCAATCAATATACGCTTATAGGGATTTTTTTTTTTTTTTTACCAAAAACATGCAGCAGAATACACATTGGCCTAAACTGATGAAGAAATTACATTTTTTACATTTTTTTATTGGATATGTTTTGTTTTATAGCAGTAAAAAATACAGTTTTTATTTTCAAAATTGTCGGTCTTTTTTTTTTGTTTATAGCACAAAATATAAAAACCGCAGAGGTGACTCAAATACCATCAAAAGAATGCTCCATTTGTGGGAAAAAAGGGCAAAAATTGTATTTGGGTACAGCGTCGTATGGCCGCGCAATTGTCAGGTAAAGTAACGCAGTGCCGTATCTTAAAAAATGGCCTGGTCATTGGGAGGGTAAACCTTCCGGAGCTCAAGTGGTTAAATATCCTAAGAAACATTAGTCCATCTATCTCTATATAAGGTTTCACCCCTCTGAGTTGGAATAGAGTGATCACTGTTTGCTGTACCATATTGTGCTTATAAAAAATAAAAAAAAGTTGCAAAATTGGGTATACTGTAAATATTCATTTTGGATTGGAATGGTAATTGTATGAGATTTCCTCTAGGAATGTCACATTCAGAAACTTCTGGGGTAATCTTACGCTATTTGGTATAATCTTTATTAATTGTGAGATATCAGATATTTTGCATGGTGTGTGTGGACACATTGAAAACAACGGCTATGTTAATGGCTAGTGATAATCCAGCTAAAAGTGATCTCAGTTTTAGGTGGGCACGGCTTGCTGCGTCTCTCTGGGTCTGTGTTGGCGAGATTCCCGCGTTGCCCTCGTCATCTCACATTAACCCTTTCCTAGAACGGGGGAGGAGGAGCGGAAGCCAAAAGGTCATGACATTTCAGTCGTCCTCCGGCTGGGACATCATTATCCCCGCTCTACTCTCCAAATGTCACGTCTCCGCAGAACACGTAAACCCGAGTCGCCGCCGGCGGGTCGCACATTTGCTTAATTGCCGCCGAGCTGTGATGGGAATTGGTGGTGTGGAGTCCCAGCGATCATTAAACACTTTTCTAGAGGGAAGACGAAGCCGTTTCCTGGGGAACATTTAGTGTAATGAGGTCGTTTCGGGGGAGGATGTCATTAACCGGAGAGAGGTGTTAGGCTCCAATGTGGTCCGTGAGCGTCAGGGTAATCAGCGTGTGCTGCGGAGGATTGTGTGTCTGAAATGTATGGAAATAATGGGGGGTGTTTGAGCCATGAATTCAGATAAAGATGGAGTTTTTTGTTGGGACGCTAGTTCTGCACCGCGTGGACAGCCGGAAGTTGCCAATGGGACACATCGACTGCCAGAAATTTTCTTGTAACAGGATGCATATTTTGCTGAATGATCAGAGAAAGGGTAACTTTACTAAATAGGTGCAAAGTGGCTAAACAATGCAAACAGGGTCAGAATGGCAAAGAGTATGCATACAGTACAGAACAACCTTTAACAGATTACAAAGCTGAGCAAACAGGAGATCCTCAAAGCAATGTCTCTGCCACTCAATCAGGGCAGCAAAGCACAGTCTTTGTAAGGCTCCATAGCAACAGAGACTACCACAGATGAGCAGCTGGAGGAATCCAAGGGCTTATACCACAGGCGGGAGGCAGGAGGAGTCCCAGGGCCAGTACCACAGGTGAGCAGCTGGAGGAGTCCCAAGGGCTGGCACTACAGGGGAGCAGCTGGAGGAGTCCCAAGGGCTGGCACCACAGGAGAGCAGCTGGAGGAGTCCCAAGGGCTGGCACCACAGGGGAGCAGCTGGAGGCATCCCAAGGGCTGGCACAACAGGGGAGCAGCTGGAGGCATCCCAAGGGCTGGCACCCGTCACGTACCTGAAAGGAGACTGAGTTGATGAGGTCGGCCTCTCTTATATCTTCCGCCCTGGCTCCATTGAAGATGAGACAGAGAAAGCCAAGGGACAGAAGGGACACGAGTGCCTGATGTTGTTTGTAGAACCTGTAGCAGAGAGTGCGACTCCAAGGAGACTGTGGAACCAAAGAAACAGGAACAGTGGTAATGTTTGAGGGCCTGGTCCAGGTTAAAGGGGCACTCCGCTCATGTTGTCGGTTCTGGGCTGGCAGCTTGTCAGGACTCTGGAGGCTGGAGCATACAGCGGTAAGCAGAGCTGGTGCAGCAGACAGCCGGGCAAGCACTCGCAGATTAACGGAAGCCAGGATCACTGGCAGAAGCAGGATCTCAGGGATAGCCAGGGTTGTCAACAGGTGGGCAGCAGGGTACCAAGTCATAAGCAGAGCCAGAGTCAGGAACGGAGCCGGGTCAAAGGTAAACAGCAGTACATAAACAGGATCCACAGCCAAGGTCAAAGAACACGCCAGGTTAGCAACAGGGAGAACATGCAGGATCCATCAGGATACAGGACACAGCTGAAGATCAGTCAGCAAAGGATAAGAGAATGAGCTCCCTTTAAATAGCCCATCTGGCACCAAGAGAAATGTGCATGCGCATCCGTGATCGTGAATTCCGGCACACATGCGCGCACTTGTTAGCCGTTCTTCGTGAAATGCCATGCCCATGTGCACATCTATATGCCAGACATCTCACAGGGATTCCCTGACAGCACCACATGGGGCAGCTGGAGACATCCCAAGGCTGGTACCACAGGGGATCAGCTGGAGGAGTCCTAAGGCCGGTACCACAGGGGATTAGCTGGAGGAGTCCCAAAGCCGGTACCACAGGGGATCAGCTGGAGGAGTCCCAAGACCGGTACCACAGGGGATCAGCTGGAGGAGTCCCAAGGCCGGTACCACAGGGGATCAGCTGGAGGAGTCCCAAGGCCAGTACCACAGGGGATCAGCTGGAGGTGTCCCAAGGCCGGTACCACAGGGGATCAGCTGGAGTAGTCCCAAGGCCGGTACCACAGGGGATCAGCTGGAGGAGTCCCAAGGCCGGTACCACAGGGGATCAGCTGGAGGTGTCCCAAGGCCGGTACCACAGGGGATCAGCTGGAGGTGTCTCAAGGCTGGTACCACAGGGGATCAGCTGGAGGTGTCTCAAGGCTGGTACCACAGGGGATCAGCTGAAGGTGTCTCAAGGCTGGTACCACAGGGGATTAACTGGAGAAGCCCCTAGGCTGGCACCACAGGCGAGTTGCTGGAAGGGTTCCAAGGCTGGTGCTACAGACAAACAGCTAGAAAAATCTTAAGACTTAAGGCCCTTTGCTACACACTCAGCTAACCCCCAGAGGGAATTTGGAAGGACAAAATAATTGGCTCATGTGGAAAGTTGCGATACGAAAGTGAGAACATAAAATATGCCATTTTGTGTTGAGGAACCAATTTCCGCTATCTTAAATCACCTTTCCAACTTCTGTTTATGGAATGTAACTTATTTGGTGCATGGTGAATAATGGGTGGGGTTGTTGGGAATGGTAATAAATTAGAGGCACTAAGGAATATACAGCAACAGCTCCATCATACATTGTAAATGTCTTCTTTAGATGTACTGGCACTTAACTTAGAAATCACTTGGGCTCTTTACATGAATGATATCATTGCCGAGTAATCAGCAGTGGTGCATCAACACTGGTGCCTTCGACTTAAAGCATGAAGCTGTGCAGACTCGGGAGCTCTGTGCCAGGACACTGCAAATCATTATTCACAGCAGCATAAATCCAGACACCGACATAAATCATTATCCGATTAGGTTATCTGCCGCAGGTCCACATGGCCTTTTCTCAGGGATGGGCTCCCTCCAAGCCTTAACCTTTTACATGGGAGCAAAAATTAATTAAAAAAGCAAAAATCCATGCAGATTTCTTCCAGTCACATTTCTCGGACATGAAATGATAATTCTGCTCTTTCTGGCTTATTAAAAAAAGGACTTTAATCTCCCGAGTGCGGACGGCGGCAGGATTACAGAGTCATGTGCTGCATTTTCATTACAGACACCCAAGTGTCGGAGACTTGGAGGAGAATGCAATGTTCTCGTGACAGGATGGATATCATTCACGGATTAAGTAAAGACGGTTCTTCAGCATTGTTTTCTGCCGGAGCCTTCCACTGCCCATGGACAGAACTCATCCAGTGCTGATAATAAGCAGATGAATTCAGAGGAACCGACACTTGGTCACCAGGACACCATCGTTCCCCGGAGAACATCAGATGGATGGGAGCGCCAAGAAGTGTGAATAAGTCCAGTAAGGATTTATACTTTTCCGGTCAAGACACCAACGCTTTTAAGGTGCTTAACTCCCCCTTCATCAGGGGTGTAGTTGTGTAGGTTGGCAGTGAGCTAATAACTGTACCAGACAACACCGTGACCTGAACTGAAAAACTTAGGGCTCATACGCACTTCAAAATGTGGCTTTGGACACGCTTTTTTAATCACTTAAAGCGGAGTTCCACCGAAAAATAGAACTTCCGCAGATTGAATTCCTCCCCCCCACTCCGGTGTCACATTTGGCACCTTTCAGGGGGGAGGGGGAGCAGATACTTGTATAATCCAGGTATTTGCTCCACTTCCGGGTATAGATCGATGCAGGCTCCGTGGTGATCTACGCCATGTCCGGCCCCTCCTCCGCCCCCTCGCTGTGTTCTGGGAGACACACAGGTCCCAGAAGACAGCAGGGACCAGTGGGGACACGCAGCGCGACTCGCGCATGTGCAGTTAGGAACCAGGCTGTGAAGCCGCAAGGCTTCATTTCCTTATTCCCTTACCGAATATGGCGGCGCCTCCACCCACGAGCCGAGGGACAAGATCGGCTTTGTGAGTACATCGCGGGCGCCCTCCGCTTTAAGGACTAAGCCTATTTTTTACACTTGGTGTTTACAAGTTAAAATCATTTTTATTTTTTTTGCTAGAAAATTACCTAGAACCCCAAAACATTATATATATATATTTTTTTTTTCCGACACCCTAGAGAATAAAATGGCGGTCATTGCAATACTTTATGTCACACCATATTTGCGTAGTGGTCTTACAAGCACAATTTTTTTGGGAAAAAAAAAACCTTTTTTAATTAAAAAAATAAAACAACAGTAAAGTTAGCTCAATTTTTTTTTGTATTGTGAAAGATAATGTTACGCCAAGTAAATTGATACACAACCTGCCACGCTTCAAAATTGCGCCCGCTCGTGGAATGGCGACAAACTTTGACCCTTAAAAATCTCCATAGGCGATGCCTAAAAATTTCTACAGGTTGCCTGTTTTGAGTTACAGAGGAGGGCTTTTACTAGAATTATTGCTCTCGCTCTAACGATCGCGGCGATACCTATGTGTGGTTTGAACACCGTTTTCATATGTGGGCGTGACTTATGTAAGCAATCGCTTCTGCGCGCGAGCTCGGCGGGACGGGGTGCTTTAAAAAAAAAATTTATTATTATTTTAACTTTTTATTTTTACACTGTCCTTTAAAAAAAAAAAAAATTGGGTCACTTTTATTCCTATTACAAGGAATATAAACATCCCTTGTAATAGACAAAAAGCATGACAGGACCTCTTTAATGTGAGATCTGGGGTCAAAAAGACCTTTAGGTCTCACATTTACACTTAAATGCAATAAAAAAAAAAAATTCTTTTTTTCCCCTAAAAAAATATATATATATATATATATATATATATATTCCCCTTTAAAACCATTGAGAGGAAGCGGCGTTTGACGTTGCTTCCGTCATCCAATGTTATAGAGCCAAGCGGGGGGCCATGGTTCCCTCACTCAGCTCCAATGCTACTGAGGGGAAAGGATCGGATCCTCTCCGCCGGTACCGGTGGGTCCGGTAAGCAGCGGAGACGACCGGAGCGGAGGGAGGGGGCACCTCTTCCGCCGCCGATAAAAGTGATCTCATCGCGAAAACCACTTTTATCAGAAAGTGGACCGCCCGACAGTGAAGAAAATATCAGGGTTATGGCAGCCACCTGCTGCCATAACCCAGGTATTCTACGTCAAAGTACCGATGTACAATGACGGCGGTTTGCGGGAAGTAGTTAAAGCACTCTCAATGCCAATCAAAGCGACTGTCACTAAATAAAATGTTTAATTTGTGTGAGTGAATAATTGCACTGATATTAACCTCTCATAGGTAACCCTTGGTGTATACCTCAATATGAGATAGAAAAATAAATTAATAAATATATAATCTCTGTATTAATCCACCTATGAAAAAACTGTGAAGTAAAATACCACAATAATCCTAAAATTCCCAAAAACTGTGTCCAAAATAAAAAAAAAAAAAAAACTTGGTGCGTTCAGTGCTTATTCTCATATCCCCACTCACAAGATCGCATATGGATTGCAATGATCAGCTGCATAGAGCTCTGTGTTACGGGCTTCTCGTCCACCGCCAGTTCTCACACACAGCCACTACTAGAAACGTCACAGGCTCCTCCTCCCGACGCGTTGCGTCACCGACACGTGACTTTATAAAAAAAAAATTCTGATCATTTTTATTGCTGACCCAAGGAATGTAAACATCCCTTGTGACAGTAATAGGCAGTGAAAGGTCCTCTTTATGGAGAGATCTATAAGACCCTAAATTCCTCCTTTGCACCTAAAAGCAGTCAAAAACGCCAAGTTTGGCTGTTTTGAATGCTGTAATTTTTAAAAATTTGGCGCCATTTAAATCTTCAGTAAGCCGGAAGTGATGTCATGACATTGCTTCAGGATTACTAGATCCGAGACCCGATCGAAGCCGATTCCGGCTTTGTTTGGGTCTCCGGACAGCCGACAGACGTGCTGGCTGGTCGCTGGGGCCTCCCGGTGGGACAGGCAGGGCTGTCTTTAAAGCAGGGCAAAAGGGGCAGCTGCCCTGGGCCCAGTCATTATTGTGGGGCCCAAAGCAGCTGCCCCTTGAGCCTACACTGCCTGAAAATAGTTGACGAGTGGATTTGGGAGGGCCCAAGAAAATGTTTGCCCAGGGTCCAATTAATATTAAAGACGGCCCTGAGGATGGGAGAGCCCGGGCGAGCCACGGAAGGTGGCAGGAGGGGGGGGGGAGGGGAGATGTCCCCTCTTGCTGCTTGGGATAACATCTGAGTGGCTGCTGAGCCGCATCAGTTGTCATCACAAGAAAGCCGACCGTCGGCTCCAAAAAATGGTACCGGGTGATGCCTTCAGCTGCATATAATCCTGGTACAACACCTTCAAGCCGAAAGCTGCATATTTGCGTTACGTCGGTGTGAAGGGGTTTTAAAATAACTAGCAGAGTAAGTGGTGTCACCGACCTGACTGTGCTGCCCGGTAGAGGTGTGCAGACAGATTTACAAACCCTTCAGCAGATCAGACAGATGACATGTTGACTTTAGATGTGTATATAGTCGGGAGTTCAGCTGTAATCACATAAGTGCCTCTTTTGGCAGCGGGGTTGCGTCCCCGCCGTATAATAAACGTTTCATAGGAGTAGATTTCCTGTGAGCGATCGGATCTCATTATCACATGATGGATTGCACGCTGGAAGCCAAATTAGCACCGCCAACAGGAAAGTTCACCGCTAATTAATTGGCGGCTGTGCAGGTGTCGGTTTAATTCCCCTCCGCAGATGGGCGTCTGGCGGTGACAAAAGGACCGCCGCGAAACGTATAAATTACGGGATAGAGGAGAGACGCTTTCGGAAGAAACATAAAAATCTCTGCTAATGGCCCATTTCCATTCACGGTGCGTCGGCGGCGCCAAATCATTGCCTCCCTGGTGAACCCACACACAGAAAATTATACTAAAATATTCATTGGTATCGTTTTCATATCAACGCTGATATTATTCGTCATAAACTGTCTATCCTCCTTCTAGAACACAACTCATGCAGGAGCAGTGCCAGGAAAACTACTACAGACAGGAGCTGATGTTTAAATCTGTGCACAAGAACCCGGCTGTTATGCAGATAACCCCCCCCCCCCCCCCCATAGTGCAGACTAGCAGGAACCCCATACTGCCCCCCTCCTATACAGATCTTATTATAGAGGCGCAACCTATTAATACAGAATTAAGACGAAGACCAGAATCCTCTGCAATCCCCGCCGTCTGCCTGATGTATGAACCGTCACTCCCCCTCCTGTGCGCAAAAATGTCACTCCGCATCTTTCATCCTCATGCGTAACGTGAAGGTGACCTACCTGAGCTACGGGGGAGGGGAGAGGGGATTTGTAAGAACCGAAATACTTTGCATACATGGAAGGTCTGAATTTGTAAGATGACTGAAGTCACAAAACGTGAATACTGCACCAAAGGAGCTTACACTCTAATGTCCCACTACCAGTACAGAATCGTCCAGTGCCCAGAGCGCAGGTGCAGAACTGCACCCCCCCCCCCACACCACCACCACTAGTGCATGCTATGGAATGAGTGTACTGCCCTGCGTCTATTCTCTACCCCCTTGCTTCACTGCACCCAGGGCAGCTTCCTCTTCTGCCCATCCCTTGTACCAGCACTGCCCACCACATTTATACACTATTATTATACAGCTCTGACATATACTGCAGTCCTGTACAGAGAACACTGAGCCAGTCACATCAGTCTCTGTACTAGAGGAGCTTCTCCGCCAGGTGGAGCTGTTCTGCAGGGTGCTGTTGGCTCACTCTGCTTTGGTCTCAGCTGGGAGAAGCAGCAAGCCTGGGCCTGTCCTACAGGCTTTTCCCCAGCAAGCATGGACCATGCTGGGAAAGACCAACGTGGATGGCAGTATTCCAACATGATAATGATCCCAAACACACCTCCGAGACGACCACTGCCTTGCTAAAGAAGCTGAGGATAAAGGTGATGGACTGGCCAAGCATGTCTCCAGACCTAAACCCTACTGAGCATCTGTGGGGCATCCTCAAACGGAAGGTGGAGGAGCGCAAGGTCTCCAACATCCACCAGTTCCGTGATGTCATCATGGAGGAGTGGAAGAGGACTCCAGTGGCGACCTGTGAAGTTCTGGTGAACTCCATGCCCAAGAGGGTTAAGGCAATGCTGGAAAATATGGTGGCCACACAAAATATTGACACTTTGGGCCCAATTTGGACATTTTCACTTAGGGGTGTACTCACTTTTGTTGCCAGCAGTTTAGCGGCCGAATAGCGCCGCTAAAACAACGGTAAAATGTAGGTAAAAAAAAACAAAGCGGGGTATACATCAGCTTTAAGCTGGGGTCCTGGCTTATGTTGCCCCGTGCCTGACAGTGGCGAGTGACAGTGGAGGAAATTAGGTCTCTTCCTAGGAAGGCCCCGGGGAGGAGGGATGTTGAATCTGCCTTTAGCGAGCCACTGGCCTCGAGGGATTGCCCGGGCCCTGTTATGAGGGAGGGTCTGCGTTTGATTATTCTGGAGAGAATCCCTTTAAAGTTTCGGAATGTGGCCTGGCGCTCGTTCCTTGGCAGACTCTATGTGAAGAGCAACCCGAGGCATCCCTCTGTAGAGAACCGTGGTTGTCCAAGAGTGGAGTGTGGCGGTGTGGAGGAGACGATGGACCATTCCTTGCTTCAGTGCCCTTCCAAAGTAAAAGTCTATAAGCGGGTGGGTGGGGCTCTGGCTACCCCTTTCCTTCCCCGCTTGAGTTATGCGGAGTGGTCATACAGAGCCTTTCAAACTTACCGGGATTCTGATTTCGAGACACTTTTTCTAGTTTGCTTAGTAGATCGTTACTTCACGTGGAATGCACAGTATAAGGTTTCTATTCGGAAAAAAGTCCTACCGGATGAGGTGGTGAAGCACAACATTCTGGGTGAGGTTGGGAAGATTTGGGTTCTAGAGAAGGACAGGTGGAGGTCGGGGGCCTGGACAAAGGCGTGGAGGAATGTTAGGTCCCCGTAGCTGCTGTCTGTCAGTCTCTGAGCGTGCGGATTTTCTTTCTGTCCTTTCACGTTCCCTAGATTTTTGTTAGGGTCTGATTTTTGAAAAAAGGCCGCATGCATGGGTTAAATGTCTCATCGGTTCTTAGCCTGAGGGTGTGTTTAGGTGGAGGTTATCGGGTGGACAGAAACCCGGGCACAAGTAGAAAAACCTGTACTGTCCGGGTCAAACCCGTACAGGTGGCAACCCTAGCGGCGCTAGGGTTGGGGTTCAGGGTGACAACATAGGAGCACAATAGGGAGACAGGGACATAGCGTTGTCACCCTATAACATGAAGTCCTCAAACAAGGATCTCCATGGCAGGATCATCAGGAATAATTTTAAAGAAACTTGCAAATTAATTTAAAAAAAAGAAAAGAAAATGATATTAACATTTTAAAGATTGGATGAGATTTTAATAATTGGCATTACATCTACTTCAATAGGCCGACAATATCATTCCATATTCCCTCCTCGGAGTCTGACACCATAGGGTTACTCCTGTATGCTGAGCCGGGACACAGGAAGTCGTCCTTTAATGACGGCCACCAAGGTGGTGTCACCGAAGGCACTTCCAGCTGACAATTATCTCTATATAAGGTCCCCCATCCTCTCTATAATGGGCTCTCCTGGTCCCAGCACTGATTTATCTCCCTTATTACAGTCTGTTCTTTATTGCTGCTTTGTTCCGGGTGCAGAATTGGAATCATGTAAAGTAATTAGTCTTGACTTTTTTCTAAAGACAACAGGAACTCCCCAGGGCTCTTCCCGCTTCAGTCATTCCTCCAAACTGTGTTCTATCACCTCGTGTGGTTTGTGTCATTCTTTATAAAGCTCTGAATTCTGAAGTGGCCGGAGCGCCGTCAGCCAGGCGGTGGGCTGCTTCAATTATCTATCAAAATGCCTTTGCAAAGGCAGATATTACCTTGTAAAAGTAGCAGTGACATCATCACCATGCTGTGCATAGCCTGTGCAGAGAGCAGAGCTGTGGGAGGGGCCCAGCAGGCTCCACCCACTACAGGCTGCCTGCAGAAAACTACAGGAGGGGGCGGAGACAAGACCAGTCCCCCAGCACTAGGAGAGTGAGAGCAGAGCCGTGGGAGGGGCCCAGCAGGCTCCACCCACTACAGGCTGCCTGCAGAAAACAACAGGAGGGGGCGGAGACAAGACCAGTCACCCTGCACAGGGGGAGAGAGCAGCATTGAGCGGTCTTTATTACAGGAAGGCTCACACTGGATTACTGCACAGATCTGGATGGATTACATAATGCATACCGAGATTCAAAGAATAGACATGATGAATGGACTTAGACAAGTTTTGCTTATCTCAGCTTTAGGGCTCGTTTACGCTTCAAAATGTGGCAATGAACACGCTTTTTAAAGCGGACCAGGGTGGAGTAACTAGCACATGGGAACGCTATAGCTGAAGGTGGGTGGGGACCGGAGAGAGAGGACGGAGGCTACTTTCACATGGCTTCATTACAAGAATGTACATATGCGTATTTCTGCATTTTATCCGCATTTTTGCTGTGTTTTCATTGCATTTTGCACCTATGAAAAAATCACAACTGTGTTCTCTATTAATTTCAATGGGGGGGGGGAGGGGGGGCCCTGCAGCTTGGACAAAGAACACAACAGAACTGCATAGGGTTTAATGGTTGTGCATTTTTCTGCCACTTTTTTATGCAAAAACGGAAGAAAAACTGATCAGTGTGAAAGCAGCCTAAGCGGCAGAGGATCAGTAGAGCTGGTGGACCAGAACAGGAGAAATGAACAAATGTCTCATGGTAGTGCACAGCATTGGAGCAAGATAGCGGGAGGTGAGCGGGGACCAGAGAGAGAGGAGGATCAGAAAACCAGAGGATTAGCAGAGCTGAGGGTTACTACTGAGCAGGGGGTCAGCAGAGTTGGGGGTGCTACTGTGTGGGGGATCAGCAGAGCTGAGTATACAACTTAGCAGGGGATCAACAGAGCTGGGGGTTACTACTGAGCAGGTAATCAGCAGAGTTGGGGGTGCTACTGAGTGGGGGATCAACATAGTTGGGGGGGGGCTACTGAGTGGGGAATCAGCAGAGCTGGGGATACTGCTGAGAGGGGGATGAGCAGAGCTGGGGTTACTACTGAGAGGGGGATAGGCAGAACTGTGGGTTCCACTGAGCAGGGGATCAGCAGAGCTGTGGGTTCTACTGAGCAGGGGATCAGAAAAGCTGGCTATACTACTGAGAGGGGGGTCAGAAGAGCTGGGGGTACTACTGAGTGGAGAATCAGCAGAGCAGGGGGTTACTACTGATCAGGGGATCAGCAGAGTTGGGGGTACTACTGAGTGGGGGATAAGCAGAGCTGGAGGTTACTACTGAGAGGGGGATCAGCAGAGCTGGGGGTACTACTGAGAGGGGGATCCGCAGAGCTGAGGGTTACTACTGAGCAGGGGGTCAGCAGAGTTGGGGGTGCTACTGTGTGGGGGATCAGCAGAGCTGAGTATACTACTTAGCAGGGGATCAACAGAGCTGGGGGTTACTACTGAGCGGGTAATCAGCAGAGTTGGGGGTGCTACTGAGTGGGGGATCAGCATAGTTGGGGGGGCTACTGAGTGGGGGATCAGCAGAGCTGGGGAAACTGCTGAGAGGGGGATGAGCAGAGCTAGGGTTACTACTGAGAGGGGGATCGGCAGAACTGTATGTTCTACTGAGCAGGGGATCAGCAGAGCTGTGGGTTCTACTGAGCAGGGGATCAGCAGAGCTGGCTGTACTACTGAGAGGGGGGTCAGCAGAGCTGGGGGTACTACTGAGTGGGGGATCAGCAGAGCAGGGGGTTACTACTGATCAGGGGATCAGCAGAGTTGGGGGTACTACTGAGTGGGGGATCAGCAGAGCTGGGGGTACTACTGAGAGGGGGATCAGCAGAGTTGGGGTACTACTGAGTGGGGGATTGGCAGAGCAGGGGGTTACTATTGATCAGGGGATCAGCAGAGTTGGGGGGTACCTACTGAGCGGGGAATCAGCAGAGTTGGGGGTGCGACTGAGTGGGGCATCAGCAGGGCTGGGGGTATTACTAGGGCAGGGGATCTGCCAAATGAGGGTACTAATGAGCTGGGGTTCTACTGAGCCCCTTTAAAACAAATCGAAAATCAAAACACACACATGGCATTTGCTTCATTGAAGCTTCAAACAAGCATCACAGAAGCATCAAAAACACATCAAAAAGCATGTTGAAGCGGTAGGTTAAAGTCGGTTAAAGTCCAAGCAAGTGTAAATGAGCCCTTAGAGAGCCTTTCTAGATATCAAATGATCAGGGAGATCCTAATGTATTCCAGCAAATACTGCAACTGTGCTATCATCAGAAAGTTAAATGCGTGCGTTTGTAAGAAGGTCATATACCAATTCAACCAGTAAAAATGTACATAGATTTGTTCCGTGCAAATGGGGCAAAAATGAATATTATTCGACTATTTCTGGTGCTGGAGGAATGTTTTTCTTTTAGTTAAAACAGAAAATACCACATTTGGCCACTAGATGGTGTTAACTATCTTAGGGAATGCCTATGAAACTTAGTACCATCTAGTGGCCAAGTGCGGTATTTGCAGATTTATTGAAAAACATTCAACCAGCACAGGAAATTGCTTAATAACTTTCGTTCTTTTTTTTTGTTTGTTTCTTTGTTTGTTTTTTCTTCCCCTTATCTACCAAAGAAAATATTTTTTAGTTCTGTTTGTGTTACTGTTGGAAAGTTTCCCGCACTTCCCGTCTGGTAAAATGTTGTCAGCAGGACAGGAAGTGAGGGGAGGTCTCCCTAATGGAGTCCTGGATAGCAATGAAAACCAAATAACCGTTCTAGGGCCACAGTACCTCCTGCAGCGAGTATACAGAGAGCACCTCACAGGGTCACTGTATTCCTGAAGCAAGAAAGCAGAGAATGTGATTAACAGAGAGGAGTTTATAGGAGGTGTGTCCTACGTACAGCTCCTCCCACCAGCAATTATCTGCCTGCATTGCATAGAGAAGCACAGAGACCCAATAATGACATGTTAAAATTCAGCTGTAATGAGACCCTTGATTGTCCGGCACGGTGGGGTACTGGGGGTATTGAGCTGATGATCTCCACCTTCCCAGCAGCTGATAGATTGAATTTCCAGCCAATCCGGTAGCTCCAGGCACATTCGGGGAATGTGGACTGGTAAACACAGGAAAGTAGAGAAGTGACATTGCTTAGTAAATGACCCCCAGCGTGTCCTGGAACATCCACATTTCACCTCATTCTTTTTTTTTTTTTATCACATCTTTGTTTTTGTGCAACTTTTGCCAAAGAAAAATCATCCGCCAAGGATCGGGGGGTCATCAATCACTCCCATCCCCCGATCCCAATCTGCCAAAAAAAAAAAAAAAAAAATAGACAGCGAACTCTGCCAGCTGCAGAACCTGCAGAGCCCAAATCATCCGAGTTTATTTTTATAACGCTGATATTGTTGGAGCTTCACGTCTTGATGGGTTTGACGTACGTGAGATATGGATTGGTTACAGAGCGCGCTTTCATACGGAAAATTATGATTTGGAGGACTCAGGTGCCCCTCCCCCTCCTAGTGCTGTTCTACGGGGGGACTACAGGAATCAGTCCCTGAAATGACACTGGGCCTGTCCCCTGACCAGAAGGGTATTTAAACACTAGTCTTTGAGGTGACCAACCGCGTCAGATCCAAAACACTTTAATACATGTTAGTTGTCTACCTGCTGCCCATCTGGATTGACCTGCCTTGACCCCTGCCTGGACCTGATTCCTCTCTTGTGTGCCGCCTGCCACAACATGCTCCTGGACCTGGCTACTTCTACTCTTATCATCTGCCTCGACCTGACTACTCTATCAATCCCTGCTTAGACCTGGCTACTCTCTGGCCTGTCCCTGACCCAACCCTTCCTGGACCTTACTACTGTCTTATCTGCCGCCTGCTTCAACCCCTTCCTGGACCTGACTACTCTCTCGCCTGTCCCTGCCTTGACCCCTACCTGGACCTGATTATTCTCTAGCCTGTGGCAACATCTTCCTGGCCTGACTACTCTCTCGTCTGCCACTTTCTTTGCCCCCTGTATGGACCTGGCTACCCTCTTGCTTGTCCCTGCCTCAACCCTTGCCTGGACCTGACTACTCTCTAACCTGTCCCTGCCTTGACCCCTGCCTGGAATTGATAACTTTCTCGTCCGTCTCAACACCTTCCTGGACCTGGGTACCCGCTTGCGTGTCCATGCCTCTATCCTTGCCTGCACTTGACTACTCTCATTTCTGCTGCTTGTCTTGACTTCTGCCTGGACCTGACCACTCTCTCGCCTGTCCCTGCCTTAACCTGACTACTCTCTCGCTTGTCCCTCTCTTGACCCCTACCTGGACTTGATTACTCTTTCACCTGTTGCCTCAGCATCTGCCTGGACCTGGCAACTCTCTGATCTGCCACCTGGCACGACCTGACTACTCTCTCGTCTGCTGCCTCAACTCCTGCTTAGACCTGGCAACCCTCTGCCCTGTCCCTAACTCAACCCTTCCTGGATCTGACTACTCTCTTATCTGCCACCTGCCTCGACCCCTGCCTGGAACTAACTACTCTCTCACCTGCCCCTGCCTGGACCTGATAACTCTCTAGCCTGCCACGTGCCCCAACATTTTCCTGGACATGGCTACTCTGCCACCTGCCTCAAACTGACTACTCTTTCGTTTGCTGCCTCAACCCCTGCTTAGACCTGGCTACGCTCTGGCCTGTCCTTGACTCAACCCTTCCTGGACCTTACTACTGTCTTATCTGCCGCCTGCTTCAACCCCTTCCTGGACCTGACTACTCTCTCGCCTGTCCCTGCCTTGACCCCTACCTGGACCTGATTATTCTCTAGCCTGTGGCAACATCTTCCTGGCCTGACTACTCTCTCGTCTGCCACTTTCTTTGCCCCCTGTATGGACCTGGCTACCCTCTTGCTTGTCCCTGCCTCAACCCTTGCCTGGACCTGACTACTCTCTAACCTGTCCCTGCCTTGACCCCTGCCTGGACTTGATAACTTTCTCGTCCGTCTCAACATCTTCCTGGACCTGGGTACCCTCTTGCGTGTCCATCCCTCTATCCTTGCCTGCACTTGACTACTCTCATTTCTGCTGCTTGTCTTGACTCCTGCCTGGACCTGACCACTCTCTCGCCTGTCCCTGCCTTAACCTGACTACTCTCTCGCTTGTCCCTTTCTTGACCCCTACCTGGACTTGATTACTCTTTCACCTGTTGCCTCGGCATCTGCCTGGACCTGGGAACTCTCTGATCTGCCACCTGCCACGACCTGACTACTCTCTCGTCTGCTGCCTCAACTCCTGCTTAGACCTGGCAACCCTCTGCCCTGTCCCTAACTCAACCCTTCCTGGACCTGACTACTCTCTTATCTGCCACCTGCCTCGACCCCTGCCTGGAACTAACTACTCTCTCACCTGCCCCTGCCTGGACCTGATAACTCTCTAGCCTGCCACCTGCCTCAACATCTTCCTGGACCTGGCTACTCTGTCACCTGCCACCTGCCTCAACCTGACTACTCTTTCATTTGCTGCCTCAACCCCTGCTTAGACCTGGCTATGCCCTGGCCTGTCCCTGACCCAACCCTTCCTGGACCTTACTACTGTCTTATCTGCCGCCTGGTTCAACCCCTTCCTGGACCTGACTACTCTCTCGCCTGTCCCTGCCTTGACCCCTACCTGGACCTGATTATTCTCTAGCCTGTGGCAACATCTTCCTGGCCTGACCACTCTCTTGCCTGCCACTTTCTTTGCCCCCTATATGGACCTGGCTACCCTCTTGCTTGTCCCTGTCTCAACCCTTGCCTGGACCTGACTACTCTCATTTCTGCTGCTTGTCTTGACTCCTGCCTGGACCTGACTACTCTCTCGCCTGTCCCTGCCTTAACCCCCGCCTGGACCTGACTACTCTCTCACTTGTCCCTTTCTTGACCCCTACCTGGACTTGATTACTCTCTCGCCTGTCCCTGCCTTGACCCCTACCTGGACTTGATTACTCTCTCGCCTGTCCCTGCCTTGACCCCTACCTGGACCTGATTATTCTCTAGCCTGTGGCAACATCTTCCTGGCCTGACTACTCTCATGTCTGCCGCTTTCTTTGCCCCCTATATGGACCTGGCTACCCTCTTGCTTGTCCCTGCCCCAACCCTTGCCTGGACCTGACTACTCTCATTTCTGCTGCTTGTCTTGACTCCTGCCTGGACCTGACTACTCTCTCACCTGTCCCTGCCTTAACCCCTGCCTGAACCTGACTACTCTCTCGCTTGTCCCTTTCTTGACCCCTACCTGGACTTGATTACTCTTTCACCTGTTGCCTCAGCATCTGCCTGGACCTGGCAACTCTCTGATCTGCTCCTGCTGCAGCCTCTCATCTGTGACAGTCTGATCACTTGGGAAGAGAGGAAGGAAAGGCTTCCTCCTGCCCGCAGCAGACTTATGACATCATCTCAGCCTAGGCAAAGTCATCAACTGGAGCTCAAGGACAGCTTTTAGTGATAAAATGTGGAGCTTTTATGAGAAATGATACTGTTGCTCTATATTGTGACATGCCAGGAATTTTTTGAAAGATACTGACAGGTCCACTTTAAGAAAAGAACACCAATTCCTAATCACTATTTGTGGTATGAAATTAGGAGTTTCGAATTAAAAAACATTGTAAATACTCAATACAATTATCTTTTTATCTTTTATATAGTGATTGCCAAAACTGGTTCATTAAAAAAAAAAAAAAAAAACAAGAATGAATCATATTTAAAATAAAACTAAAAAAAACGAAAACATGAGAAATGTATCTTCATTTTACTGCCGTCATTAAGTGAGCAGAGAATACAAATAAGAAAAAAAATACAGAATATAAAGAGAATTGATTTAATTGCGGATGATCAATATCACAGATATCATTCAGCCAAGTTTGTTTGAATCATCAGAGAGAGATATTCAGCAAACTGGGTCATCTGTCATCGTCAATATAATATTCCACATTTACATGTTCATTACCAATGTGAATTCTCATTTAAAACACAACCCAAAACAAGAACAATGTCAAGCTCCATGAAACTTTCAGTTTTAATCAGCTAAATACATTTTAGATGCATCAATATAAATCCTACAAATTGTTTTCCTAAGATTTTCCCGTTTAGGCTCTGACGAAAAGGGTGCGCGCTTGAAACGCGTCAGTAGTTTGGGATATCATCTGACCCCCTCAACACCTGGTCCGGTTTGCCGATGCTTAGGGACACTGCCTCACCAATTGACAAGCCTTATTTACGTGCTCGTTTGTGAGTATAAACATTGCTTTTATGCTTTTAATAAAAATGTATCATTGGTAATGCGCAAGGTCGGTGCGCCCTTCCTTTTTTCTTTTCTGTTTCAGTTTCAAGAATACCCATTTCTTTGAGGAGGGCTGCAAGACTGTAGGCATTGCCTACATTTAAAGAGTTGGTCGTACCACTAGAGACTAAACACCCAAGCGCAGGAGATTATACTGTTTTTTTCCTAAGAAAGCAGCCACAACCTGAGTAGAAAAGCCCGTCCCCTGCCAGCATGTTGCAGAGAAGGATTCTTGTCTCTGTGTGGAGGCAACGGTCTCTCTGCAGCATGGCCATCTTAAAGCATGGGCACTGCCCAGGGGCCCCAGGTGCATGGGGGGCCCCATGATAATCCTGCAAGCCATCATACTTGCCAACCGTCCCGGATGTTCCGGGACAGTCATGCTTTTTTACCAAGCTGTCCCGGGATGGCAGCGTCCCGGAGCCTGTTCTGTGCCCTCCAGATCCCAGTATTGGACCCTCCTGACCCCCCCCCCACCACCAATACTGTGCCTTTTGTGTTGATTAGTCTTTGATTTTTGGCATGTTTTCTTATTGTTTAAAATCAATTTTATTGGAAATATCAATAGATATATGTAAATAGCATAGAGAGTAACCGGTGGGATTATAGCGGTGCCAAGAAGCAGAAATGAGCTAAAACTTAACAAAGTTTATTTAATACATGATTAAAAGGTATACAAATGTGATATATTTGTTTACACATATCCAAAGGAGGGTCACAGTAGGTGTTCACTTTAAGCGTTTGGTAAAGGTGTAGTGTCTGATCCCAACATGTTTCGCCAAAATTGGCTTCCTCATAGGTATTCATAGAAGATCACGGCGAAACACGTTGGGATCACACACTACACCTTTTTTTTCCAAAAACGCTTAAAGTGAACCCTCCTTTGGATACGTGGTGTTCACTTTAAGCGTTTAGTAAAGGTGTAGTGTCTGATCCCAACATGTTTCGCCAAAATTGGCTTCCTCAGGGTATTCATAGAAGATCACGGTGAAACATGTTGGGATCACACACTACACCTTTTTTCCAAAAAACGCTTAAAGTGAACCCTCCTTTGGATACGTGGTGTTAACTTTAAGCGTTTGGTAAAGGTGTAGTGTCTGATCCCAACATGTTTCGCCCTGAGCTTCTATGAATCCCCTGAGCCAATTTGGCGAAACATGTTGGGATCAAACACTACACCTTTACCAAACGCTTAAAGTGAACACCTACTGTGACCCTCCTTTGGATATGTGTAAAACAAATATATCACATTTATATACCTTTTTAATCACGTGTTGAAAAAACTTTGTTAGGTTTTAGCTCGTTTCTGCTTCTTGGCACTGCTATAATCCCACTGGTTACTCTCTGTGCTATTTACATATCTAAAAGGGATGAGGTGCATGATGTAACATTGTCACCCAGCTACAATATCATTTACATACTAATAAATAATAAATGTTTAATTCTATCAACTATTTATACTTTAATTCTTGAGAGTAGGAATGTAAATTGGGGCAGGCTGGTAGGAGCCCCAGAGTATTACTTTGCTCAGGGGCCCATGATGTTATTAAGACAGCCCTGCTCTGCAAAGGTCTGGCATGCCCCTTGCTGAGCAGAGTTAGAGCTCTCCAATCAGCAGGGAGCATTAGCTTTGTTGATTGGAGAGCTCTAGTTCTGAATCAGCAGGTACCCGCACAAGAGAGTTTCTTCTTTTCAGCATGCTGGCAGGCGACAGGCTTTTCTGCTCGTGCTGTGGCTGCCATGATGATGGCCAGCAAAATGTTTCCTTCCCAAGATACATTTTATAAAAGAAAGTAATGTATTATTATATATTTTATATTATTTTATTATTATTTATTTTTTATTATTTTATATAATAATATAATATATATAATATTTTTTATATAATTTTTTAATATTTTAAAAAAAGAAATTGTATAGAGGGCGGCACCTTCTGTCAGGGGGCCCAGGGCAGTTTCCCCTTTTGCCCCCTTATAAATCCAGCACTGCCCGGGGGGGGGGGGGGGGGGTTTACCGCCCTTCAGCCACTGTGTGAAAGAGCCCCTAAGTGAAATGAATGCCACTACAATACAGCAATGCAAAGATGTAAATAGGGCCTAAGACTTTGTATTTTTTTTTTTTTTTTTTTGCACCTGGAATGTATTTTGCTGATTTAAAGTGAATACTCAATTCCACTTTTTCATATATATATTTTGCTTGATAAACAAATTTATTCAAAGATCCATTTTTATCATTTTTTTTAAGACTAGCCTTGATTTTTATTTCAAATAAAACAAAGATGTCAGTGCAGCAGCATAAAAAGTCCCCACATGATCAACAAGGAGATTAACAAGAACATTTTCCTCATCTATTTTCACCTTTTTTTTCTTTTTTGCACAATTAACATTTTTACAAAACAAAACATCTACAGCACATACTACATCACTACCAACCTGCAGATAATAAATAACATTATTTCAGAGTGTCACTTTTTTTTTTTTTTTCTTGACGAAAACTTTTTGAATATTTTTGTCTCCTGTGGCGTTCATTTTTATTTTTGTTGGTATTGTTTGTTTTCCTCCTGCGGCTTCAGCGCCTTTATTAGCTTAAAGTGGCCTTACAAGAGGGATATCAGTTTAAAATGCAACAAGATTACTGTAAGTGACCTTCAGAGTATAAGAAGGCTGCAGATGTAATCCGCAGATTATTCGTTAAACTAATTAGAGCACAGACAACGCAATCCTACATGACACGAGTGGTGGAGAGACAGTTTAAGGGCAAGAAGAGTTTCCGTTTGCGTTTTCGGTAGACTCAGCAATTCTCTCGTCAGGTGAAGGTGTACAAACAGTCTTTCAAAAAATTCTGCGTGTTCCGAGCTAGTGTTTTTTCTCTTTTAGCTTGTCCTTGACTTTTTGAGGTTCGTACTGGATTAAACGCAAAATTTCTTTGTTCTTGACGATTCCTTGTATGAATTCTCCTTCAGTCAGTTTATCTGTAGAAAGAAAAATGCAAATCATGGTGTAAAAATTGTAGACTGGGAGGATTTGTTTCATGATTGGAAACTAGAATGATTTTGGGTCAAATTTATTTTAATTTAATTAATTTATTTTGGGTCAATTTTATTTCAATTTTATTTATTTATTTTAAATTATTATTTAAATGTTTTTTTATTTGTTTTTAGTTATGAATTTATTTATTTAATTTTCTTTTTATTTATGTATTTAATTGTCATTTTTATTTTATTTATTTATTTATTTAATGTTAAATTATTATTTAAATGTTTTTTTTTATTTTATTTGTTTTTAGTTATGTATTTATTTTTTTAATTTACTTTTTATTTATGTATTTAATTGTCATTTTCATTTTATTTATTTATTTAATATTCTTTCCATTTTATTTATGTAACTGTTGTTTTATTTATTTTTTAATTTTATTTATTTATGCATTTACCTAATGTTGTTTTTTTTTAATTGTTATTTTAACTTTATTTATTGCTATTTTTATTGTATTTATTTATTTAATTTATTGTTTTAATTTTCTTTCTTTAATTATTTTTTTCTATTTTATTTATGTACTTAATTTTATTTATTTAATTGTTGTTTTAATTGTATTTATTTATTTAATTTTCTTTTATCTATTTATTTCATTTAATGTTTTCATTTTATTTCTTTAATTCATTATTTTTTTCTATTTTATTTATGTACCTAAATTCTATTTTATTTATTTATTTATTTATTTAATGCTCTTTTTGATTTTATTTATTTAATTATTGTTTTAATTGTATTTATTTATTTCATTTTCTTTTTTTATCTATTTAGATTATTCGATTATGCCGGAATTAAAGTTCTAAATAAATATTTGTGCCTCTGCAGACATCCTTGTGGGGACATATTGTTCTCAGCTCCTTTTATTTTGCTCATTACATTGTGTGGCAAACAAAGCACCATATTTCATTAGAGGCCACCAGCTTACAGACAAATATCCCTCATGAGTACATACAATCAATTTTCCTTTTAATTTATTTAGTTTATTTATTTAATTGTCGTTTTTATTTATTTACTTAATGTTCTTTTTATTTTATTTATTTAATTGCTAATTAAATGTTTTATTTATTTATTGTTTATTTATTGTTCTTTTTATTTTATGTATTTATTTATTTATTCAATTGATGTTTTACATTCATTTATTTATTTTAATTGTATTATTTAAAGCGGAGTTCCACACAAAAATGGAACTTCCGCTTTTCGGAACCCTCCCCCCTCCGGTGTCAAATAAATCCTTGTGGGCAGCTATGATTGAAATGTGAATTAAAAAAAAAAAAATTGTGAATGGCTCACACAATACAAACTCTCATATGCTTGTGCTATACTGGAATGTACAGTGCCTTGAAAAAGTATTCATACCCCTTGACATTGTCCACATTTTGTCATGTTACAACCAAAAATGTAAATGTATTTTAACGTGATTTTATGTGATAGACCAAGACAAAGTGGCACATAATTGTGAAGTGGAAGGAAAATGATAAATGGTTTTCAAAACTTTTACAAATAAATATGTGAAAAGTGTGGGGTACATTTGTATTCAGCCCCTTTACTCTGATATCCCTAACTAAAATCTAGTGGAACCAATTGCCTTCAGAAGTCGCCTAATTAGTAAATAGAGTCCACCTGTTTGTAATTTAATCTCAGTATAAATACGCTGAACAAACAGCATCATGAAGGCCAGGGAACACACCAGACAGGTCAGGGATAAAGTTGTGGAGAAGTATAAAGCAGGGTTAGGTTATAAGAAAAAATATCTCAAGCTTTGAACATCTCACGGAGCTCTGTTCAATCCATCATCCGAAAATGGAAAGAGTATGGAACAACTGCAAACCTACCAAGACATGGCCGTCCACCTAAACTGACCGGCCGGGCAAGGAGAGCATTCATCAGAGAAGGAGCCAAGAGGTCCATGGTAACTCTGGAGGAGCTGCAGAGATCCACAGCTCAGGTGGGAGAATCTGTCCACAGGACAACTATTAGTCGTGTTCTCCACAAATCTGCCCTTTATGGAAGAGTGGCAAGAAGAAAGACATAAGAAGTCCTGTCTGTAGTTTGTGAGAAGCCATGTGGAGGACACAGCAAACATGTGGAAGAAGGTGCTCTGGTCAGATGAGACCAAAATTTAACTTTTTAGCCTAAAAGCAAAACGCTATGTGTGGCGGAAAACTAACACTGCACATCACCCTGAACACACCATCACCACTGTGAGACATGGTGGTGGCAGCATTATGTTGGGGGGATGCTTTTCTTCAGCAGGGACAGGGAAGCTGGTCAGAGTTGATTGGAAGATGGATGGAGCCAAATACAGGGCAATCTTAGAAGAAAACCTGTTAGAGTCTGCAAAAGACTTGAGACTGGGGCAGAGGTTCATCTTCCAGCAGGACAATGACCCGAAACATACAGCCAGAGCTACAATGGAATGGTTTAGATCAAAGCATATTCATGTGTTAGAATGACCAAGTCAAAGTCCAGACCTAAATCCAATTGAGAATCTGTGGCAAGACTTGAGATATTTTACAAAGAAGAATGGACAGAAATTTCCCTCTCTAGATGTCCAAAGCTGGTAGAGACATCCCCAAAAAGACTTGCAGCTGTAATTGCAGTGAAAGGCGGTTCTACAAAGTATTGACTCCGGGGGGCGCCATACAAATGTTCCCCCCCACACTTTTCACATATTTATTTATAAAAAATGTTGAAAACCATTTATCATTTTCCTTCCGCTTCACAATTATGTGCCACTTTGTGTTGGTCTATCCCATAAAATCCCAATAAAATACATTTTACATTTTTTGCTTTTAACATGACAAAATGTAGAAAGGTTCAAGGGGTATGAATACTTTTTCAAGGCACTGTACAGATTACTGATACAGCAGTGCTTCCTCCTCCACTATCTGACAAGACACACATTGGGGTTGATTTACTAAAAATGGAGAGAGTAAAATCTATGTGCTGCTCTGCATAGAAACCAATCCGCTTCCAGGTTTTACTGTCCATACATTTACGTTTTTGGCTGTAACATGACAAAATGTGGAAAATGTCAAGGGGTATGAATACTTTTTCAAGGCACTGTAATACCATAAACACATTAAACCAGTCTGTGAAAATCCACCAAATTAATATCCAGAAACATCTTCTATACCGTGCTGATATTATATCCAAGAGCCATTATATTAAATAAAATTTAAAAAAAATAAAAAAATAAAATAAAATGTTAATTTTAATTTAATATAATGGGTCTTTGATATAATATGAACACGGCATAGTTTTTGGATATTAATTTGGTGGATTTTCACAGACTGATTTCATCTGCAATTAGTGAAGCGTGGCACCGATTATTTTTTATATTTCAATGGAAAAATCATTCGGGAATACGCCCTTTATAGGCACACTGTGCCATTTTTATTTTTGCTGTTCAGCACCTGAGATAGCAAACATCTGATAATATTGTATTCATTGCGTGTATACGGCAATCACGGGAGCTTTGAAATACCATCTATTTATTCACCTGGATAACTGAAATTAAAGTTCTAAATAAATAATTGTGTCTCTGCAGACATCTTGGGGAGGACATATTGTTCTCAGCTCCTTTATGTTGCTCATTACATCGTGTGCCAACCAAAGCACCATATTTTATTAGACTGAGGTCACCAGCTTACAGACAAATGTCCCTCATGGGTACATCAATGCATTATATGCAAGAAGACGATTGAGCTAAGATAGGAGCAGAGATAGTAATTCCGCTAGGCCGGTGCTCTGCTCTTCAAACAGCACTTACTTCAAGAATAATAAGCGGCGTTATATAAAATATTTGTTCTCTGACATTACATTGTCTTCTGTATACTATACTATACTATACTGTCCTATACTGTCCCTGCAATAGGTGCTGTGAAAGTAAGGCATGGAGTAAGGAAGGAAGAAGAAACCTAGATGGAGGCCTGACATGACAGGGTTAAAACGGGATTTGGAATGGTAGGAGTTTTTAGGTAGGTTTTAAAGTATATAGTAAGGGGACATTTACCAGATTGATGAAGTGGAGGAGACGGGTGAGGCTTCAGGGGTCAACCAGTAGGAGAATCCTGGTGAGGTCTTCACTCAGGTGAGTGACCACGTTGGGACAACTTCCCACTCTTCCTCCCCCTCTGCCTTGGCCAATAAACTCCAGTTTTTGGTGTCTTGTGTGTTACTTGGGTAAGGTAAAAGGGGCAGTCATAGGTACAAAATCATCTTTTATACCCTAGTCATGAGTGTTTCCCCCTTTCTGCGCACTCCGAGTCAGTGTGCACTCTGCCTGTGTGGGGTGACTAGGGATGAGTTCAGGTGTGTTCAGGATCCTAACCCAAACCCACATGAGTGAGCTCTCCAGAAAGCTCTGTCTGTCTTTTGGCTAAGATCATGTGTAGTATCTGTTCTTATGAGCGTCCAGTAGGGGTGCTCGACCATCAATCTAGCCTTTTGGTAGGAATGGCTGGCTGTATCTCTGCCGGTACGATGGGAATCCCAATGGGCTTTCCCAATGGTTTAAGGAATCTGGAGCATGCCCCGCGGTAGGTGTGGGCCGGTATTACTTCCCTGGCGTGGCAGGTTACCGGAGAGCCAAGTGCCTCCTGATTTGAATAATGCTACTTGGTCTGATTATGGGTTGGGATGCAGAGAACCTGTGATGGCAGTGCCCCCTGGGATCTGGTTGCCCCAAGGGGTGCTTAAGGTATCATTATTAGCCTGGGAAACCCAATTTGAGAACAAGCACATGGCCACGTCACTACTTGATTTTTCTGCACAGCACCTCTTGGGCTAGGTTTTTTGGCTGAGACCGTGGCAATATTTGATACCAGGTCGCAAGGCCATGCCAATGCACTTGCACTGACGCCTATTTTTTACTTATTAAGGTAGTGTAGAGATGGGCACACGCTTGTGTAGCACCCTGGAGTTTAGTCAGGGAGCTCCTCACAAATTTAGTTGCCAGGAGTAGTTACCCTGGTCGATTGCTAGAGATCCATTGATTTTGCCCTAAGTTTGGCCTTGTTGCACTTTTCTCTTCTACCGCTAGGTGGCCGGGTACTTGGTTGTACTAGATACGAGAAGGGCAACCCAAGGTCAGGTTATGAGTATATGGGGTATCTTAGCCAATAGGCAGGGGTTTTCTTGAATCCCTTGGCCTGCTGGGAGAACCTATATATTCAGGTGAGGTCAGGTGATCTGGGTTCTGTGCCACCTGGACGTCTGTCTGGGTTGATGTGCGTCGTACACCCTGGGCTGCTAGGCCGGAGATTGGGCCTATGCTGGGGGCATCTGGCTGCCAGGTTGTGTGAGGGCCTATTCAGAAGTAAGAGGGCAGCGCAGGGTTGGAATTGCGGCTCTGCCGCAGCAAGAAGAACGCCATAGTTCCCAGGAAACATTTGCACCAATCTGTTAGCAGGGGCAGGAGCTCCCGCTCTGCAGAGGAGGATAAGGAAGTGCTGCTACGTGTGTCTGATTGTGGGTTAGTGAAAGAGATGGTGCAGTTCATGATTGAGATGGCGGATTGGGGAAAGTACACTCTGGGCGTCTGCTTTGGCACGAGCGGCAGAAAACCTGTCCTGACTGATACCGGAGTGCGGTACGCACCGAATGGCCAGCTTGCTTTGTATACGGCTGGAGGCTGAGTCTCTTGGACTGATTTGTGGAAAGTATTCTGGCCTGACTACACAGTTGAGGCCTTGGATTGTCTGTGGACGCTGTGAAGAGCACCTATTCGAGGTTGTCCATCTGACCCTACCCTCACGGATCTTACAAGTGGATTGGGACAAAAATGTTGCTGTTCCTTTGGGGAGTGAGGTCCAAAGCACGTCGGTGGTCACCCAAGTCGTGCAGAAAGCTGCTGACCCTGCTTCAGCGACTACCCCAGAACCCAGATCATCGATCGCTCCTAAGGGCCAAGGTCAGGGCCCGGCTGCTCGCGTTGATGTCTGAGTTGCCCGAGAGAAAATTACCGGGACCAGGTAAGCCAGCAAAAAGCGAGAGTGGTGTGCCTGTGGGGTAAGTGACACCAGTAGCAGTGAAAGGGGATGTCGAAGGGGTGCCAGTCAAGGCGAAAGTCAAGCGCAACTACACCCCAGCCGAGGAGTGTTCGACCATCTCAGATTTAGACATTTCATCTGATGGTCTGTCAGAACTCTTCTTGGACACCCTGTCTTACACAGGGAAATGGGGAGAAAGTGATGAAGAGTTAACCAGTGAGGTGCAGGAAGATGAAGCACCTGCTACTGCGAGCGTGCAGATTGTGCTGTCAGCCAGTGCATCACAGCTGATTAGCATTGCCAGGTCCTTTGAGGAGGATAAAGGGAATCCCACAGCCCGGCCTATCACGCCCATGCCAAGTTCCAAAGCAGATCGTAAGCCGGAGGTGGTTGCTGGATACCCAGTTCTATCTGGGTAAGGAGATCCTAAGACCCTGCCTCGGCTGCCAAAGATATAGTGCATAATTATCAGGAGAGTAGCAGAAAATTACGGGTATTTATACCCCTACATTCCTCCTCATCTGGAAGAGGAGATTCCGGAGAAGGAAACGCAATGGGTGGATGAGGCCGTCCATGAATTCCTTTAAATACCCCTCAAGATAGACTTTTTAAAGTTATCACCTAAAATGTTGGGGAAATACCATTCAGTGATGGATACCTGGGGCTATGGCTGCAAAATGAATCTGGACAGCGCAATCCTCCGTAGGCCAGACAAGAAAGATGCCAAATATTATGTTACTGTAAATGCCAAAGGAGAAGATGTAACACTGCCAGATCTCAGATATTATTGGTGAAGTCTCATCAAAGTGATACCATTACCCTGTGGATTGCAAATATGGGTTGTGTGATGTCAAGGACGCTATGCTGACAGTTACCTTGCACGCCCATTTAAAGTGTTGCTAATGGGGATTATCCCAGAAAGCTGTATTGCCAGGACTGTGCTGGACTGAATGCTGCCTGCAGTTACAGATCATCTGAGCCACGTTGGCTAAAATTACAGTTGTTGGGGTGTTCCACCCTGAAGAGCGACCTGCGGACTTCAGCAGATTGTCAGTTGCAAATGGCAAAGAGAGTTTCTTGGTCTTTGGCTGCCATGTGGGCAGACTGAAGATATTTCTGCAAGGGGACCTGTGTCCCGAAGTGCGGCCCCTTTCATCTTGGCCTGACTGCCTGTTGCTTGAGATGCAGTCATGCCCTTTGTGCCCGGAGTTGCCTTTGAAGAAGAATAGGAACTGCTGGGAATGTAGTCCATTGGAGTAAAGTCAATGGGCTGTAACATGTCATGGACACTGAGAATGTAGATAGCTAGAATAGGTTGTGATAAAGAAATGATTGCCTATTTTCTTCAAATAATGGACTCATGTGCATATACCCTGTTTCCCCGAAAATAAGACCTAGCGTGATTGTCGGTGATGGCTGCAATATAAGCCCTACCCCCCAAATAAGCCCTAGTTAAAGTCCTTGTATGTCTTATTTTCATGGTAGGGCTTATTTTTGGGGAAACAAGGTAGGGCTTATTTGGGGGGGTAGGGCTTATATTGCAGCCATCACCGACAATCACGCTAGGTCTTATTTTCGAGGAAACAGGGTAGCAGGGCTGTTACTGATTTAACCACTACGGAAGTTCTATACTCATTAAGAAAGGGGGTGGCATTCTCAGCGAGAATGGGGCCTGCTTTCATTCTGTAAATAATGTAGTCATGTATAGGATGTTTTACATTTTCATACTGTCCTCGGCTGAGGATCAAGCCAAATCACTGTGTACATATTGCACTATGTTTTTATAGGATAGGGTGCCTTTGCATTGTTTTGATTATCTCTTTTAGGTGTTGCTGTGTCGGTGCGTCTTCCTTGGCCAAGGAGAGACAGGGATCTAGCCGGATCACCCTTTGTATATTTGCTATTTCTGTATATATTAGAAAGATAGTTAGGAAGCAATACTATTGCTTTACTTGCCTTAAAGTGTGCATAACCCTTTTTGATATTTGAATGTCATACGTGACTAACTCTTTCCATGTTTTGATATTAATGTTTTTCATATTGTCGCAACACATATGTTATTCTACAGTTATACCGTTAACCCTTTCCCTGTTTCCCTACCTATCCTAGTTTTTGCCAGGACATTCGCTCTCAGGCTTGAGAGCTCAAATTATTTTTCTGTAAACTCTGAGACGTAGTTTATTGGGCAGGGGGGGGATGTAGTGCCCTGGGGTTTAGTCAGGGAGCTCCTCACAAATTTACTTGCCAGGAGCAGTTACCCTGGTCAATTGCTAGAGATCCATTGATTTCTCCCTAAGTTTGGCCTTGTTGCACTTTTCTCTTCTACCGCTAGGTGGCCGGGTACTTGGTGGTACTAGATATGAGAAGGGTAACCCAAGGACAGGTTATGGGTATATGGGGTATGTCAGCCAATAGGTAAGGGTTTTCTTGAATCCCTTGGCCTACTGGGAAAAGCTATATATTCGGGTGAGGTCAGGTGAGCTATGTTCTGTGCCACCTGGATGGCTGTCTGGGTGGACGTATGTCGTATGCCCTGGGCTGCTAGGCCGGAGATTGGGCCTATCCCGGGGGCATCTGGCTGCCAGGCTGTGTGAGGGCCTGTCCAGAAGTAAGTGAGCAGCACAGGGTTGGAATTGCGGCTTGCAGTCCAACCATAATTGACGGTTCTGCCGGCTGGAGAACCTGCTGTGGTCGGAGGTAGAAGGAAAGCTGTCGCCACTAAGGCAACAACCACCTTTACCAGGGACCACAGTGAGTAACTGAAGCAAGTACCAGAGCTGCATTCTCACCGAACGGGCACGGTGGAGAATTGGGAAACTTCAGGCAGTGATCAAGTCAGGGACCCAACCAGCGGAGGTGACGCTTGCAGAGCAGCCTTGTGAGTCAAGCCAGGGACCGAGCCGGTTAGTAGGGGTGAGCTAGGGAGTGCTAAGCTAGGGACCCAGCAGGGAAGCGTGGCTGATGCTTGAGGGGGATACCACCGCAAAACTTTGAGGAGCTCCAGGGATTTAGAGTCAGTGAATCAGAGGTTCCAGTGAGAGACCAGGAGCTCAAGGGGCTGAAGAACTACAAGTAGAAGTTGTAGTGAAGCAAAGAGGACTAACGATTTGTGTTAGGAACTGTTAAAGACTGTTGCCATAGGAGACAGCAATCCTGCACGTGCAGATGTGGCGCCTTGCTGGGGGCCTTTCCCTGTACGGCTGACTTCCTATTGAAGTCTCGGACTCTGCCAATTGAAATTGCAACTGCTCAAGGGTGTCCTGGCCCTAACCCTCTTTACCCCTCAAAATATAAAAAGGACTGTTAAGAGAAATAAAACCTCTTTTACATCCAAGAAGTGTCTGGCGCCCAATAACTTTCCCGGGAGGGGTCAGGTAGGGGTCCTACTTCTTTAGGAGGTGAACTAACAACCCTAACTGCAGTTTTTTGGGTGTGTTTTCACATGCACTTTTTTTTTTTTGCTTGCTGCTGCATTTTTTTTTTTTTTTGCGCACCACCGGTTTAAGAGAGAAAGCTGTCACCTGAACTGGGCCAACCATCTGCAGCCCGGGCATTCCCAGCTTCACAGTCTCACCGAGTGGAGAGGGGGAATGTCCCGGCCATTTATGACTGGCACAGCAGAGTGGCAGCTTCCTGGAGGGCTCTCTCATGTGGGTGTGGACTAGGATTCTGAACACATCCAAGCTCATACATGGTGGTGACCAAGTGTGCAATCTGTCGATGTGCGCTTTGACTGCCTGGATGATTTGTCTTTGTGCTGTCAATGAGTATGCAGTCTGTGGGTGTATGTACTCCATTTATTATGTGGTGTCATTCAGGAGGGGAAGTGCAACTCTAATGCCGCGTACACACGGTCGTACTTTTCGTCTACAAAAGTCAGACAGCCTGTCCGACAGACTTCCGGCAGACTTTCGGTGGACTTGCGGCGGACTTGCGGCCTACTTTCTAACGAACGGACTTGCCTACACACGACCACACAAAAGTCGGTCGGATTCGTACGTGATGACGTACACCGGACTAAAATAAGGAAGTTCATAGCCAGTAGCCAATAGGTGCCCTAGCGTGGCTTTTTGTCCGTCGGACTAGCACACAGACGAGCGGATTTCGGGGTCCGTCGTAGTTACGACGTAAAGATTTGAAGCATGTTTCAAATCTAAAGTACGTCGGATTTGAGGCAAAAAAAGTACGTTGAAAGTCCGGAGAAGCCCACACACGATCGGATTACCAGCCAGCTTTAGTCCGTCAGCGTCCGTTGGACTTTTGTAGACGAAAAGTCCGACCGTGTGTACGCGGCATAAAAGGAAGAGGGCAGGAAGATAGGTGAAGACATATACGTATGTAGCACCCTCCTGATATAGTCTAGGCTTCTAGGTACATTTAGTTGGCTCCTCTGTAAGCAGAGGATCTGATCTGGATTATTCAGAGCTGCTCAGTGTCTCACAGGCTTACTTCCCCCTGTATTCTAGAGCAGTGGTCTCCAAACGGCGCCCGTGGGCCGAATGTGCCCCTTTGCTTGGCCTTATCTGGCACCAACAAGGGGGCATCATTCCTTATACTGACACCAACAGTGGGGCATTTTTCCTCCCACTGACACCAATAATGGGGCACTATTCCTCCCACTAATACCAATGATGGGGCACTATTCCTCCCACTAATGCCAATGATGGGGCACTATTCCTCCCACTAATACCAATAATGGGGCACTATCCCTCCGACTGATACCAATGATGGGGCATTATTCCTCCCACGTGCACCATTGACAGGGCACTTTTCCTCCTGTTAATACCAATGATGGGGCACTATTCCTCCCACTAATAACAATGATGGGGCACTATTCTTCCCACTAATACTAATAATAGAGCACTATCCCTCCCACTGATACCAATGATGGGGCACTATTCCTCCCATTATTACCACTAAAGGGGCACTATCCCTCCTACTAATATCAATAATGAGACACTATTCCTCCCACTAATAACAATGATGGGGCACTATTCCTCCCACTAATAACAATGATGGGGCACTATTCCATCTACTTATACCAATGATGGGGCACTATCTCTTCCACTGATACCAATGATGGGACACTATCCCTCCCACTAATACCAATTATGGGGCACTATTCCGTCTACTAATACCAATGATGGGGCACTATTCCTTCTACTAATACCAAAAATGGGACACTATTCCTCCTACCA
Source organism: Lithobates septentrionalis (assembly GCA_037952835.1). Taxonomy (NCBI): domain Eukaryota; kingdom Metazoa; phylum Chordata; class Amphibia; order Anura; family Ranidae; genus Lithobates; species Lithobates septentrionalis. Next base: position 294,078 of record JBBDGP010002975.1, read on the forward strand.
ATACCAAAAATAAGGCACTATTCCTCCCACTAGTACCAATTATGGAGCACTATCCCTCCCACTAATACCAATGATGGGGCACTATTCCTCTCACTAATACCAATGATGGGGCACTATTCCATCTACTAATACCAATTGGGCTGTACTTTTCCTCCCACATGCACCATTGATGGGGCACTTTTCCTCCCATTGATACCAATGATGGGGCACTATTCCTCCCACTAATAGCAATGCTAGGGCACTATTCCTCCCACTAATACCAATGATGGGGCACTATTCTTCCCACTAATACCAATGATGGGGCACTATTCCATCTACTAATACCAATGATGGGGCCCTATTCCTCCCACTAATACCAATGATGGGGAACTATTCCTTCTACTAACACCAATGATGGGGCACTATTCCTCCCGCCAATACTAATAATGAGGCACTATTCCGCCCACTAATATCAATGATGGGGCACTATTCCTCCCATTAGTATCAATTATGGAGCACTATTCCTTTCACTGATACCAATGATGGGGCACTATTCCTCCCACTAATACCAATAATGGGACACTATCCCTCTCACTAATACCAATGATGGGGCACTATTCCTCCCACTAATACCAATGATGGGGCACTATTCCTCCTACTAATACCAATTGGGCTGTACTATTCCTCCCACATGCACCATTGATGGGGCACTTTTCCTCCCATTAATACCAATGATGGGGCACTATTCCTCCCACTAATAGCAATGATGGGGCACTATTCCTCCCACTAATAGCAATGATGGGGCACTATTCCTCCCACGAATAACAATGATGGGGCACTATTCCTTCTACTGATATCAATGATGGGGCACTATTCCTCCCACTAATACCAATTATAGGGCACTATCCTTCCCACTGAAACCAATGATGGGACACTATTTCTCCCATTAATACCAATGATGGAGCACTAATCCTTCTGCTAATACCAATTATGGGGCACTATTCCTCCCACTATTACCAATAATGGGGCACTACCCCTCCTACTGATACCACTGATGGAGCACTATTCCTTCTACTAATACCAATGATGGGGCACTTTTCCTCCCACTAATACCAATGATTGGACACTATTCCTCTCACTAATACCAATGATGGGGAACTATTACTCCCACTAATACCAATAATGGGGCACTATCCCTCCCACTGACACCAATGATGCGACACTATTCCTCTCACTAATACCAATGATGGGGCACTATTTCTCCTACTAATACCAATGATGGGGCACTTTTCCTCCCACTAATACCAATGACGGGGCACAATTCCTCCCACTAATACCAATGATGGGGCACTATTCCTCTTATTAATAGCAATGATGGGGCACTATTCCTCCCACTAATAACAATGATGGGGCACTATTCCTTCTACTGATACCAATGATGGGGCACTATTCCTCCCACTAATAACAATAATGGGGCACTATTCCTCCCACAAATACCAATGACGGGGCACTATTCGTCCCACTAATGCCAACGATGGGACACTATTCCTCCTTCTACTGACTATGTAATTTTTTTACTTCCACTGACGCTGGAGCGTCTTCTACTTCCAACGGTCACAGTCCGGCTCCCCTAAAGTCTGAAGTAAACCGGCCCTTTGTTTAGAAAGTTTGGAGAACCCTTGTCTAGAAGATTCTAGACTTATAGTGGGAGGGAGAACAGAGTGGGCAGTTAAATATTTATGGGTCTCCAGCCAATTCCTGGGGAGGTGTGCCCAGTAGGTGGATGGAAAGCCCTTAAATAGTCTGAGGCCTAAGGCAGGGGAGGAGTGCCTGGGTCCAGTCCTGCTGGAGGACCCCTGGGGCAAAACGCTAGAAGGAGTCATCAGGAAGACATGGAGGTCCCAACTAGGTTTAGATGGGGGGGACCTATTAGCAAGCTTAAAGTCCTAGAGTCAAGTTGGGTCTGGAGGAGCTCACTGGTGAGAGCTGGGAGGAAGTTGGTGGGACAGAGTCCAGCTGTCCTATAGTGGCGTATATCTACATCTCCCTCACTGAGAAGAACATGATGGATATGGCTGTGTGCCTGGCTGTGAGTGCTCTAATGGGGGGCAATAGGAGGACTAACTTCATCAGCATTAATTTCGGGAGGGGGGGGGGGGGGGTCACTACATATATATAACATTTAACATTTTATGAACACTCTCTCTGAAACAATCATATTGAACTGTATAGCGAAAGGAGGAGGGAGAAGGAACAGTCACTGTATGAATATTACCTTGAGCTATTGATCTTTTTTAAACAACAAGGTTTTTACAATTAAAGGAGCAAATTTTATTTTTCATTTTTTTTATTCTGTATAATAGTCCAGACCAAAATAAATAGAATTAAAATACACATATGTGCATGGAGTCTCTTGGAGGAGTCAACTCATTTTTAAAGCAGCTTTATCATTCTATTTAAAACCTAAAATAAATGAATTCCTGTATAGCAAGAAATGAATACTTACCTGACCCCCTGCCTGTCCTGCCAGACTCCGCTGGGTTGAAGTACAAAGCTTGCTCAAGGATTATCTGCATCCAGGACATTTCCTGGTCCCCTGCTGTGTGTATTGGTTCCTTCGACCAATCATTGTGTCCTGTAGTAACATTGGAGCCAGAGAGGGAAACCATAGAGCAGTGGTCTCCAAACTATGGCCCAGAGGCCAGATGTGGCCCTTTGCTTGCTTTTATCTCCTTGTGACCCAATGATGGGGCTCTATTCCTCCCACTGACACCCATAATGGGGCACTATTCCTCCCACTGACACCAACAATGGGGCACTCTTCCTCCCACTGACACCAACAATGGGGCACTCTTCCTCCCACTGGTACCAATGATGGGACACTATTCATCCCACTGACACAGATGATGGGGCAATATTCCTCCCACTGACACCAATGATGGGGCACTCTTCCTCCCACTGATACCAATGATGGGGCACTATTCCTCCCACTGATACCAATGATGGGGCAATATTCCTCCCACTGACACCAATGATGGGGCACTATTCCTCTCACTGATACCAACAATGGGGCACTATTCCTCCCACTGATACCAACAATGGGGCACTCTTCCTCCCACTGATACCCATAATGGGGCACTATTCCTCCCACTGATCCCAACAATGGGGCACTTTTCATCCCATTGATACCAATGATGGGGCACTACTCCTACCACTGACACCAATGATGGGGCACTATTCCTCCAACTGACACTAATAGGGCACTATTCCTCCCACTGATGCCAATGATAGGGCACTATTCCTCCCACTGATACCAATGATGGGGCACTGTTCCTCCCACTGATACCAATGATGGGGCACTATTCCTCTCACTGATTCCAGTTTTGGATAGTGGAGAGGGATAAGAACCCCTTTCAGTTATTGCCATCTGTAACCCCGTTAGAGATATGCACCCGTCTTTATTTGTCCTGCTTACCACTATTAAAAGTGAAAGTAAAAGAAAATCCCAAATTTTAGACTGACATAGAAAACTAATAGAGGGGAAATCTTCCAGTGGAGGTATTAGTTCTGGTGACACCCCGACATGGCAAAAAAAAAAAATACTGGGGTTATAACCCTTCCTTACACTATCCAGTGTGAAAAAAAAAAAGTTTTGCCTCTAGTCACACTTTAACTGCTTGCTTTGCAGAGGGGCATTTGTTGTAGGTTTTTAAAATCCTTTCAAACCTCACAAAAAAGACTAGCAATAGCTGTGATTTATTAATATACAATAACTAGGAGGTTTGCTTGTTGTGCTGTTTTTGTGTCTTCTTGGACGCTGATGGGTAGGATCCCTTGCATGCAGCTAAAATCCCCTAAGAAATCCAATTATTCCACAAGTAATCTCTGTCCCCCTGCCACATTGGTATGTAGCAGTAGTTTTTTGTCTCTGCCCCTCCCACAGTGATGAGATTTCTCCCAGTAGTTTGTGTCTCTGCCCCTCCCACAATGGTCAGATTTGCCCCAGTAGTTTGTGTCTCAGTCCCTCCCACAATGGTCAGATTTGCCCCAGTAGTTTGTGTCTCAGCCCCTCCCACAATGGTCAGATTTGCCCCAGTAGTTTGTGTCTCAGCCCCTCCCACTATAGTCAGATTTGCCCCAGTAGTTTGTGTCTCTGCCCCTCCCACAATGGTTAGATTTCCCTCCAGTAGTTTGTGTCTCTGCCCCTCCCACAATGGTCAGATTTGCCCCAGTAGTTTGTGTCTCAGTCCCTCCCACAATGGTCAGATTTGCCCCAGTAGTTTGTGTCTCGGCCCCTCCCACAATTGTGAGATTTCCCTCCAGTAGTTTGTGTCTCTGCCCCTCCCACAATGGTGAGATTTCCCTCCAGTAGTTTGTATCTCTGCCCCTCCCACAATGGTGAGATTTCCCTCCAGTAGTTTGTGTCTCTGCCCCTCCCACAATGGTCAGATTTGCCCCAGTAGTTTGTGTCCCAGCCCCTCCCACTATGGTCAGATTTGCCCCAGTAGTTTGTGTCTCTGCCCCTCCCACAATGGTGAGATTTCCCTCCAGTAGTTTGTGTCCCAGCCCCTCCCACTATGGTCAGATTTGCCCCAGTAGTTTGTGTCTCAGCCCCTCCCATTATAGTCAGATTTGCCCCAGTAGTTTGTGTCTCTGCCCTTCCCACAATGGTGAGATTTCCCTCCAGTAGTTTGTGTCTCTGCCCCTCCCACAATGGTGAGATTTCCCTCCAGTAGTTTGTATCTCTGCCCCTCCCACAATGGTGAGATTTCCCTCCAGTAGTTTGTGTCTCTGCCCCTCCCACAATGGTGAGATTTCCCTCCAGTAGTTTGTGTCTCTGCCCCTCCCAAAATGGTCAGATTTGCCCCAGTAGTTTGTGTCCCAGCCCCTCCCACTATGGTCAGATTTGCCCCAGTAGTTTGTGTCTCTGCCCCTCCCACAATGGTGAGATTTCCCTCCAGTAGTTTGTGTCTCTGCCCCTCCCACAATGGTGAGATTTCCCTCCAGTAGTTTATGTCTCTGCCCCTCCCACAATGGTCAGATTTGCCCCAGTAGTTTGTGTCTCTGCCCCTCCCACAATGGTGAGATTTCCCTCCAGTAGTTTGTGTCTCTGCCCCTCCCACAATGGTGAGATTTCCCTCCAGTAGTTTATGTCTCTGCCCCTCCCACAATGGTCAGATTTGCCCCAGTAGTTTGTGTCTCTGCCCCTCCCACAATGGTGAAATTTCCCTGCAGTAGTTTGTATCTCTGCCCCTCCCACAATAATGAGGTTTCTCCCAGTAGTTTGTGTCTCTGGTCCTCCCACAATGGGGAGATTTCCCTTTAGGAGTTTGTATCTCCATCCCTCCCATAAGACTATAATTCAGGTAAGACTTGGCTTTCCAATTATTTGCCCATTCTAAATTTGAGATAATTCGTAAGAGAAGGGTGACACCATCATTTGGCATTGAAATGGCCAAAACTTGCAAAGTTTTGGGAAGAGCTAGCCTTTGATTAAAAGAAAGTCTGAAATCCTACAACCTCTCTTTCTCTTATGCCTGTGATTAGCTGGAAAACTGATTTAAAGGAATACTCAAAATAGTTTCTGGATCAACCTCTGACCAAATCTGCCAAGGTATACGCAGGTTCAGGGAACGGACGGCAACATCCTGACCCAGAAGAGTGACTAAGAACGTTGCCTTCAACCTGTATGGTCACCCTACACAGGCCCTCTACAAAATCATCACCTGATCAAATATTTGAGTTTGGAAAGTCTTTGACCTATTTTTTTGTAACTAGGTAATCCCCCCACTCCCACCCTGGCAAACATTTGCAATAGCTGGGGGAACATACTAGAAATATTAGATCAATTTGTTTGAGAATAAAGAGTAGATTCTACTTTCTACGTGAAATGAGATTTACCATCGTCCTTCTTTCCAAAGTAGACCCATATTTTATTTGTTCTCTTCTCTGGGGTATTCTCATCCTCCGGAAGATGCTTCGTGTCTTCGGCATTAATCATCCTGAATATTGCCTGAAAAAGGAGCAAAAAATGTATCTTCTACTTAACTAGAACATCAGTGAAATATTGTGAGAGTCGGCAGCAGATATTCATACAGTCCTGATGTAAATCTGTTCTCATATCTTTGGCGGCAGCTCGGATGCGGTGGATTTGTGGTAATACGAGCATTAATGAGGAAAGGTGTAAGGCGGCGTATGGGGCGCCCCATTTATTCACCAAAGATTTACACATCTCTGTGTTTGTATGAAATGATTCAAAGGAGGAACAAATGACTTCTACTGTACATAAAACTGGTTATAATCCCCATTTTTTATGTAAAATTTAAAAAAGGTCTCAAATTTGTGTCTGGCATTATAATATGACCAGCTGGATACACTGGTAGATATTTTAATTTGATTTGTTAAAAAAATATTATCAATAACAATGATTATCATTATCATCATTATTATAACTTGCCTGTATTTCCCTCTATTGCAGCCTTTCTGATAATTTTTTACTCAGAGTAACCGTCAAAATAATTTTCAGATCTTGGGGAACCATTGCTAAAACACAGTAATGTCAGTGGGAAAAATGCCCCATTTGTTGGTGGCCAGTGGCAAGAATGCACCACTTACAGTGGTGGTCAGAACACAACCTATTACAGACAGCTAAAAAGATCATTGGTGTCAAGCAGCCAAGTGGTATTGGCCCCAGAACTATGCAGGCACCATCAAAAGGGAGGTCAATCAGTCCCAGCTCAAGAAACCCCTACCAACGTCTGGATTAACCCTAGGGTTCCATGAAACCCTGGCTGAGAATGGCTGTTCTATTGTTGGGCCCCATCAAATAGTTGGTCAATCAGTCCCAGCTCAAGGAACCCCTATCGACCTCTGGATTAACCTTAGGGTTACATGAAACCCTGGTTGAGAATGGCTGTTCTATTGTTGGGCCCCATCAAATGGGTGGTCAATCAGCCCCAGTTCAAGGAACCCCAAAGCAACCTCTGGATTAACCCTAGGGTTCCATGAAACCCTGGTTGAGAATGGCTTTTCTATTGCTAGCCCCATCAAATGGGAGGTCAATCAGCCCCAGCTCAAGGAACCCCTAGCAACCTCTGGATTAACCTTGGGGTTCCTTGAAACCATGGTTGAGAATGGCTGTTCAAATGCTGGCCCTATCCAATAGGTCAATAAGCTGCATCTCAAGGAACCTCTAGCAACCTTTGGATTAACCTTAGGGTTCCATGAATCCCTGGTTGAGAATGGCTGTTCTATTGTTGGACCCCATCAAATAGGTGGTCAATCAGCCCCAGTGCAAGGAACCCCTAGCAACCTCTGTATTAACATTCGGGTTCTATAAAACCCTGGTTGAGAATGGCTTTTTATTGCTGGCCCCATCAAATGGGAGGTCAATCAGCCCCAGCTCAAGGAACCCCTAGCAACCTCTGGATTAACCTTAGGGTTCCTTGAAACCATGGTTGAGAATGGCTGTTCAAATGCTGGCCCTATCCAATAGGTCAATCAGCTGCATCTCAAGGAACCTCTAGCAACCTCTGGATTAACCTTAGGGTTCCATGAATCCCTGGTTGAGAATGGCTGTTCTATTGTTGGACCCCATCAAATAGGTGGTCAATCAGCCCCAGTGCAAGGAACCCCTAGCAACCTCTGTATTAACATTCGGGTTCTATAAAACCCTGGTGGAGAATGGCTTTTTATTGCTGGCCCCATCAAATGGGAGGTCAATCAGCCCCAGCTCAAGGAACCCCTAGCAACCTCTGGATTAACCTTAGGGTTCCATGAAACCCTGGTTGAGAATGGCTGTTCTATTGTTGGGCCCCATCAAATAGGTGGTTAATCAGCCGCAGTGCAAGCAACCCCTAGCAACCTCTGGATTAACATTCGGGTTCTATGAAACCCTGGTTGAGAATGGCTTTGTATTGCTGGCCCCATCAAATGGGAGGTCAATCAGCCCCGGCTCATGGAACCCCTAGCAACCTCTGGATTAACCTTAGGGTTCAATGAATCCTATGTTTAGAATAGCTGTTCTATTGTTGGGCCCCATCAAATGGGTGGTCAGTCAGCCCCGGGTCAAGGAACCCTTAGCAACCTCTGGATTAACCCAAGGGCTCCCTGGAACCTTGGTAGAGAATGGCTTTTCTATTGTTGGGTTTCTATGTCAAATCATTTTGATGGTTTGGGCCTACCAAATATTTATCCACTGATCTTTCTAGTTTGTCTTGATTCAGGAATAGAACTATTATGTTGTCTTGTGTAAGGCGAGCAGAAGTGGGTCAGCTTCAGTGAAATTTTCAAAAATTGACTATGGCTTTGGGGAAATTTTATCAAAATTTCACCTACAATTATCACCAACTCATTTTGTCAAAATTTTACCAAAGGAAAAAAATCTTAACCCCACCCATCCCTTCATGGATGAGCTTTTTCCCTGTTTTTGGCATTGGAGTTAATTGGAGGCACAATTTTGATGAACGTGAAATCAATTTTGCAAACAAATTTCACCCCTCACCTCAAAATCCTCCACTGTGATGTTGTTGGTGCAAAATCCTTGTACAGCGCAGGTAGGTCAACCATCTCACAAAGTTTATCCCAAAGTAAATAATGGGCTTGTGCAGTCAGTTTCTCTGCTTACAAATTGATTTTAGTTAGTAATCTCTGAGGATTGTCTTTTTGAAGCCCACCAGTGCAGAACAATGTTTTAGTCTTTAGTAACAGGTCCAACTGAGCTGCAGGGCTTATGCTGTGTACACACGAGCAGACTTTTCTACCAAGTCCAGCGGACAATTCGACCGTGTGTGGGCTTCATGGGACCTGCAGCTGACTTTTTCGGTCGAAAATCTGACGGACTTTAGATTTGGAACATGTTTCAAATCTTTACGTCGGAACTCTGCCGGACACAGTTCCTATCGAAAAGTCCGCTCATCTGTATGCTAGTCCGACGGGCGAAAACCGACGCTAGGGCAGCTATTGGCTACTGGCTATCAACTTCCTTATTTTAGTCCGGTCGTACGTCATCACGTACGAATCCGTCGGACTTTGGTGTGATCGTGTGTAGGCAAGTCCGTTCGTTGGGAAAGTCCGTCGAAAGTCCGTCGGATAGTCCGTCGGACCAGTCCGGTCGAAAAGTCCGCTCGTGTGTACGCGGAATTAGAATAAATCCATATTGAGGGATCTGTTTAGGCAACTATTATTGACCTCTCCTTTAAAATGGTAGTTCCCTCCTTGTCATGCTGATCCAATGGTTTCAAGGCTACTGACTCAATGACCCAGACACAAGCATGCAAATTAATAGGTCTGACTTTGTTTGCTGCATGCTTGTTCAAGGTCAGTGATTCAGGCCTGGAGCTAGCCTACCAGAAGTGAACCAAAAATCTATTCTCACAGTAAAGTCCCTGCATGGGTCTTCTGTTATGACTACAACCTGACGGGGAGAGCGCAAACCTCAGTGCAGCTCAGCTGGAAGGGGCGGGGATCACATAAATTAATATGTTTCATACATAGAGGTGATCTTTGGGCAGATGAGCTATATGTACTTTTTTTCAGTCACATGTTGTTTTTTTATTTACACATTTACCAAAACTAATTCGGAACAGTCTAAAATTTTTGCAACAAAACCAAACTAAAGTAAACTGAATTTCTGCCAGAATTTGCAAAAAATACCCGAATCAAGGAACATTTTTAAAAGAACAAATAGATCCTGGTTTAAATGTCTAGTATTCCCGGAACAGATAGCAATAAAACTGAAACTGCAAATTGAAAGAAATAAACATTTACTATCAATTATCTGATTATTTGATTTTTTTTTATACTTTCTGTCTTATAAAACCTTTCTGATTTATAACTAATGTCATGAAATAATTAGCACTGATTCTCTGAACACTTTCCATGTACAATTCTTCCAGAAATTAACATAAAAATAAGATGTAAGCTATTATCTCATTATCTCTTGACATTATTAAAGACATTTTAATTAAGGGAAAACATTTGCTAGAGACGAAGTTTGGCAATGGTGCTATAAAATGCTTACTGGCAAATTAATGTGTTCTTTTGTTAATATGGGTGTCATTTTTTTTTTTTTTTTAAATATTTGCTTAAAAGTAATATTTCTGGATTTTAGAACTTCGAACATTTTTGAACTCGATGATGCAGAATTTAAAATACTTACTATACGGGTCATTGGATTATGTTACTGTAAAGACATCTTTATATGCAGCTTAGTAACTGCTGAGGAAGATTTCAATGCCTACAACACACAGATGGAGTGCATTATGAATGGAGCACCTTAGGTAGCTATTAATCTGAATGATGGAAGCTTCCTCAGAGCATCCTGTAGACTTACAAGGGTTATAAGTGGGACCGCAATTTCAGTTTTAGGCCTATAACTCTTCTACTTGTTCATACAAATAGGGATTTTTTGATTTAAAGCATTGTTCCCATGTCTGCAGATGTGTAATTTGATCCGCGGAAGAGGTCTACAATTTACAAGCTGTTCAGGAGACATCGGGTCATTAAGCATGTCTATGATAAGGGATGACCAATGTGGAGAAAATACGCACATTGAAGACAAAGGAGAGAAGGGACTGGTTGTCTTGATTATAGCGGGAGGTCTGGTTCTCCTAAAAGATAAAGAGTTGATTTACTAAAGGCAAATGGACTGTTCACTTTGCAAGGGAACTTGCCCCAGAGCTTAGTGATTGAGGTGAAGCTTTATTGACTTCCATCATCCAATCATATGCATGCAAAAAATGCTGTTTTTTGTTAATTTTCCTTGAACGTGATTGGGTATTCACCGTGGGAGGTCTATCAGCCCCAAAAAACGGGAAAGCGGTGTCAGCAGAGGCGTCCGAATGTGAAGGAGAAACTAAAAAGTGGATTCTTCATGAATTCTTCTTCATAAAAGTTGAACTTCACTACATTTACTAAGCCCTTGAGGCAAATTCCCTTGCAAAGTGCAACTTCCCTTGTAAATGAACAGCCTATTCGCCTTTAGTAAATCGACTCTAATACATTTGTTATGGATAAGCAGGGGGCTTTTCAGCAAAACAAATTTTGCAGTAACATTTCGGATCTCACCGTGAGTTTTACAGAAGTGGAAAATCTCATTTTTTGCTTATTGACTTGCTTAGGTGGAAATTGCTTAACAAAATTAGTTTCTTTAGCTGTTTTTTAAAAAAAAATAGTTTCTCTTCTTTTGTGTATCTGATCATTTTTGTAATGTTGCGTGTTTTATATTGCCAAAATTTGCCGATATGAAAACTCTTATAGGGCGTACACACGGTCGGACTTTGTTCGGACATTCCGACAACAAAATCCTAGGATTTTTTCCGACGGATGTTGGCTCAAACTTGTTTTGTCTACACACGGTCGCACAAAGTTGTCGGAAAATCCGATCGTGCTAAACGCGGTGACGTAAAACACGTACGTCGGGACTATAAACAGGGCAGTGGCCAATAGCTTTCATCTCTTTATTTATTCTGAGCATGCGTGGCACTTTGTCCGTCGGATTTGTGTACACACGATTGGAATTTCCGACAACGGATTTTGTTGTCGGAAAATTTTATCTCCTGCTCTCCAACTTTGTGTGTCGGAAAATCCGATGGAAAATGTCCGATGGAGCCCACACACGGTCGGAATTTCCGACAACACGCTCCGATCGGACATTTTCCATTGGAAAATCCGACCGTGTGTACGGGGCATTAAACTTGCTCATTCCTAATGACTATATCAGTCTTTCTCAAACTTTTTAGCAAGTAATAACTCTTGAAATATTGTCCTAGTCTCAGGGAACCCCTGCTAAACATGACTGCATCTACAGATCACTGTACATTAGTTGTGGTGGTTAAGGAGAAGAATGCTCCCTATATTTGGGGTCAGCAGGGAATAATCCATCCACTTACAAATAGCCAAAAAGATCATTGATTTCATTGGTAACTTGCCTGAGTAGCAGAAGTTGCCCTTTGTTCCTAACAACCTCTGGAGAAACTTTTGGGTTCCACTGAACCCTGGTTGAGAAAAGCTGGACTATATGCTCCGAGTTCTTTCCAGACAGCTGATCTGCTGCTCCTAAACCTTGCATGATACTCTCTAGCTCTAAAGAGAAAGCAAGAGATAATTCACCCCTATACAAAGCATTAGTAAGTCCTCATCTAGAATGTGTAGTTCAGATTAGGGTAACAGTTCACCAAGAGGATGTTGTGAAACTGAACTGAGTGCAGTGAAGGGAAAATAAGACATGGAGGAGCTAGCTTATCATGCATACACTCTGTATGGTATTGGGGGGGAGGAGGTCTTATATATAAATATATACCAGGTGACTATAGAATACTCAATGAAAAAAAAAATTACCACCAAAAGTATGGTAGAGTGTTTCAAAAAATGGTTAACTATTTTCCTAAAGTAGAAAAATGTTTAGGGTTTAACACTTTGGACACTTTGTAATATAACAGTTTTACAGAACAGGGACTCTGGATTAAAGTTCTGGGGAAGGTTGGGTGGCCATTTTGCATATATTGATTAATCAAAGTAATTAAAAAAGTAAAACCTAACTTGCTATTAAATGTAACAGACACATTAGGGGCTCTGTATTTCTTTTTAATTGAGATTAAGTTCATTGTTAACATAATGATCCTCTCTTTGTACTTTGATTAAAATTAACATTCTACTGAACCTTATGTGGTACATAGCCAGGTCACCTGATAGCACTTTACATTTTCCTTGGCATTGGATATTTAACATGGCATTTAGCAGGGTAAAAGACACAAATAAAAATAAACACCATACCGTAATGATTTCAAGCACTTCTTTTTTGTTGATGGTCCCATTACCATCCACATCGTATAAACAGAAGGCCCACTCCAGTTTCTGGTTGGCTTTGCCAGATGAGGTCATATGTAGCGCTATCATGTATTCCTTAAAGTCCAATGTGCCATCGTTGTTGGCGTCAAAGCTTCTGAAGACATGCTGGGCGTAAGCTTTTGGGTCAGCGTCTGGAAAGAACTTGGAGTAAATGCTTTCGAACTGTTTCTTGCTAATCCTGCCACTGGGACACTCCTTTAGGAAAGACTGGTACCAGGTGCACAGTTCCTCCTCGGTAAATTTGGTGTTCAGCTGCAACTCCTCCAAAATCTCTTTAGAAAGGGCACCACTTTTGGTGTTACCCATGATGGAAAAATTAGAAGTCTAGGAACTAAAGGCAGACCTTCCCTTTTGTCCTGCAAGACCAAACACAAGAAGGTAATGAGCAAGGCATTCTTCATGAGCCTAAATCCAGATAAAGCCTTTCTGGGATTACGAGGATTTAGGCGCCATGTAGAGAATGATATTGACTCTGTGACTTCAGAATTTCAATTAGTTGCCAAAGCATCACCATTCTCTCCTTTGGGTCAATATTTTACTTATCATGATACAGGTTAGGAAGATTACCTACTCCAGTTTTATGTTGTGTAACTCATTACAAATTGCCTGCCATTATTTTGACCTGGATTTGGATTAGGACAACCAACCAGACATTGGAATGAGTTACTATGCCATGGCTTTATCTCCAAGGCTTTATCTCATTGGATTTTCATAGTGCTCAGTATTACATGCTGCTAATTTAGATTATTTAGGATTACTAAAGTCTCACCTATGGACTGGACACTAACATTAGCATAACAAAGTTATTTTTTTGCCTTCTGTTTATGACCCCTAAAAAGCATGCCTAGCCCAGATTTAAGATTAGATTACAAGTATATATAATAGAAAAAGTACTTTTTCTGTCATATATACTTGTAATCTAATCTTAAATCTGGGCTTTGCATGCTTTTTAGGGGTTATAAACAGAAGGCAAAAAAAAATAAATTGCAGAGACAGTAGATTGCTCATGTATTCACACCCCCACATTCTGCAATAATATCCAATTAAGCATTTAATGTGTAAAAAATATTTGGCTTCCAATTTAGCTTCTTATGCCCTGTACACACGGTCGGATTTTCCGACGGAAAATGTGTGATAGGACCTTGTTGTCGGAAATTCCGACCGTGTGTGGGCTCCATCACACATTTTCCATCGGATTTTCCGACACACAAAGTTTGAGAGCAGGATATAAAATTTTCTGACAACAAAATCCGTTGTCGGAAATTCCAATCGTGTGTACACAAATCCGACGGACAAAGTGCCACGCATGCTCAGAATAAATAAAGAGATGAAAGCTATTGGCCACTGCCCCGTTTATAGTCCCGACGTACGTGTTTTACGTCACCGCGTTCAGAACGATCGGATTTTCCGACAACTTTGTGTGACCGTGTGTATGCAAGACAAGTTTGAGCCAACATCCGTCGGAAAAAATCCTAGGATTTTGTTGTTGGAATGTCCGAACAAAGTCCGACCGTGTGTACGGGGCATAACTAAACACCTGCCACACATTTTTTCTTTTTCAACAATTTTTATTGATATTTGCAATATATACAAAAGAAAACAGCAAAAAAACAGTATACATAACATTGGACCAGAAGTTGCGGAAACCGCGATGGTAAATTCCGTTCCTTCAAAAAATACAGAGTGAGATGCTTAGGGTGTAGCTAAAACAACAATCAGTAGAAAGTTGTGGATGCCACACATTTTTTTTGATATTGATATATTATATAATTCAATATTAGAGCTCTTCTGAAACGTTGATTATAGTCAACCAACCCCTGATGTGCTCCTCCTAAAGCTGACCTGAAAGAACCTCTGCCCAAAAGGAGAGGCGGTGGCCAAGATTTATTATGTGGCCTCTTTAACGTGGCTTCAAAACCAACCCTGCTCTTCATCGCTAAGCTTCGAGTCTAAAAATAAAGGATGTAAATCCACTTATGTGTTTGTACGCTGACGTCCTGCTCATCATATAGCTCATATATGAACTTGATCAATCTTATGTTAGATGAGCAGGTGCAGGAAGACGTCTTGAAAAGTTCCAGATTCCATCTAGAGAAGCTCTCAGGTTTTGAGATTGATGGTCCTAGAGATTGTCTAAGCATTGATTGATTAAATAATGAAACAGGGAGGGATGGCACCCACCAGGAGTTATTGATGTAACATGGCTGATGAGAAATATATTTTTTGTGGGTTTGCAGCAGGTTCCTCCTGTCCTTAATAGCCTGGGTTCAACAGAAGAGGTTCGATGATGCTGTGCGTCATTTTAACCTGGGGTGACAGCCTATGTGTTAGGAGGATGAGGGTAGTAGTGCTGCAACGTGGAGAATGTAAGTAGTGCATTTACATTTTTTTTTTACACTCAGCAATGCAAAACTATTGCAAACAAAACAGAAAACAGGCTGGAGATGGGATTGAGCAAATAAACATTTTATACAGGGTACACACATTGGATAAAGGAAACTCAGAGCACTAAGCACTAAGAGAGCACAGCCATCTATGCCTTCTTCCTTTAGGACACTCTATCTCTGAATGAAGCCTCAGATGGAGCCATAATGATTGAGGGGTGGAGCAAAGACCGATTAGGATTGGCAAGGTAGCAGCTGTGGCCCCCACCTCTTTTTGATTGAAATTAATAAGGTTTGCAATTAGAAAAACCCCAACCAGATTGTCATTACCCCGTTACCAAAACAGTGGGTTCACCGCAAGCTCTGGTTGTTTTCTGTGTAGCGCAAATCCCTGACTGCCCCCATGGGTTTGTCCCAGGTTCTATTCCCAAGTGAGTGCACGTCAGCCAGGTACACAACAGCTCCCTCAGTCTCACACACATTACCCAAGGCAGTAGATGTCTTTTTAGGGTTTATTGCTGGTTAAACTTGGATGGGGCACGGGGAAGCTTTCGGATACTACAGAATTTAGTGCACCAAATGTTTGTAGGACTCTCTCTCTCTTATCTGTCTTCTCTCTTCAGGGACATTCCTCCTCTTGGCAGAGACTGGAGACACAAGCACTTCTGGGATTCCCAGCAGGGCAAATCCCACTTTTTCAATCACACAAGGGGTTAAACAGCATACAGTCACTAGGCTCTCAATTCCAGGCCTCTACTCACTGTGTCTCCAGATACCTGGTTACCTCCTGTGCAATATTAGCTAGACGCTGTGCCGTGAATCTACAAGCCGGATCTTCGGTGCGCCCCCTTTACTTGGCACCCACTATCCTCAGGGTTCAGCTGGCCCTTCAGGTTGGGATCTCCTCCTCCAGGACAATAACTCTGCTGCTCCGGGCCTCAAACTATTTATGGGATCTCTCTCCACCTTCTGGGCACACCACCCCAGGGATTGGCTAGAGTTCCATAAATATTCGAGCACAGGGTCTGCCTCTTCCAGCCCACTACCTTCTAGAACCTACTAGAAGGAAAGGAGAAGTAGTTGTGCCTGCAGCTAGCAAGACCCAGAACAGACAAAAACAATCACAATCTGCTCCAATGACTACAGAGGAGCCAAAAAAAACTAAATTTACATGAACCACTCTAGTAGCTTAATCTAGGAGGGTGCTACAGCTGTATAACATGTTCACCAATCTCTGGTTGCTACAGGAGGACTAACATTTAGTGGTGGTATGGCCTGGTATGGTTTAGGAGGTGTGGACCTCCCTTTTCCTTGCATGCTCATATAAGGCTTGGGTATGGCTTTTGGGGTACCCCTTAAAACCCATGCCAGACCCTCATCAAATATAAGGGTCTGGTATAAAAGAAAGTGGCTGGGAAATTTCATTCAGCAGCAATTCAATTTTTTATTGAAAATTTTACCTTTGCTTTAGCTACATGGAATGGGATCCCGCATCATGTACAGGTTTATGGCATCCCCCAATTATGTTATTTAAATTAATTATGTTTCTTTAATGTTGCCCTTTAAGCCTTTTTTTTTTTAAAAGCTGCTCCTCATCAAATGGTATTTTAATTTCTTTTTTGGTACATGTGCCCCAGAGTGCCCAGCTCTCCCCATTATTTTTCAACATTAAAAAATTGGAGCTACCACTATTTTAGTCTCCAGGCAGTTTGCTTCCAGAAAATGTATAATGCTTGGGGGTTTTACGTAATTTTCAGGCCTAAAATTATTATTATTATTTTTTTGGGGGGGTTAGTAGCGGGTAAAGTTTGTTTGAGTTAATGTTCGTCAGTTATGAACGAGTTTGGATAAAAATAACTTTAGGAATTTGGATTGGTATATTGAGTGGGAAAACAAAAGATACAAGCATGGACCTATATATAGGATAGAGAATTACGAATCAATTGTATGGTTGTACCTATAATATATCCAAGAAATTTTTATTTCTTTTGTATTTGTTGTGTAAAATGAAACATTCATAAAATAAAGATTATAAAAAAAAAAAAAAATGTAATGGGTGAAAAAAACACAAAAATGGTTCTGGGCAAGGAAGGGTTTAACCTCCCTGGCGATATGATTATGTCGCATTTTAGGTGCTGAAAGCGGTACAATTATTTTGCATGGAAATTTGGCAATTTATATTGTAGGCCTGTAATTCTTAGCAATAGCACACTTAAATCTGTCCAAACAAGAGTCTAATAGGTATCCTGGGTATGATGAAGTTTGAAACACAAAATCATAAATTATAATATAATAAATAAATATAAATAATAAAAAAAAAAAAAAAAATTAATAGTAATAAAATAATAAATTTCCCCACGATTCACTATCGCTCAATTCTGCAAGTGTTCTAATTTACTATCGCTGTTTTCTAGCTGGTCTAAAGCCACTTTTGACGTAAAGGGACACTTTTTGGTTGCTATGGACAATCTCCAGTTTCCAGGCAGAAAGAACAGTATATATCATATAAAACTGCATGCAGGGCATTGGACAAAGCACTGGGGACAAAAGGGATGTGAAATGATTTCATACAGTACTGTAATCTGTATGTGTTATGAGTTTTACATTTTTTTTTTATTTGCCGCCAGGCTCCGCCCCAGTGCGTCGCGACCCTCGCAGGGAACGGAGCCTGGCACAGAGAGGCTTCAGCTTTGGGAGGAGGACAGAGCCCACCGACACCGCGGGGGGGGGGGGGGGGACATCGCAGGATCCTGAGGACAAGGTAAGTATACCGTACCAGGATCCTGCAATGCAATCCCGAGTTTGGCTCGGGGTTACCGCTAATGGTGCTGAAATTTAACCCCGAGCCACACTCGGGAAAACCGTCAGGGAGGTT
This sequence comes from Lithobates septentrionalis, assembly GCA_037952835.1. NCBI lineage: Eukaryota > Metazoa > Chordata > Amphibia > Anura > Ranidae > Lithobates > Lithobates septentrionalis. The sequence continues at coordinate 312,165 of JBBDGP010002975.1, forward strand.
AAAGGAAGTACCGGGATGAAAGTCTGGAGCAGCCATTTTCAACCAGGGTTTCTTCTGAGTTTGATGGGGGTTCCTTGAGCTTTGGCTGATTGACCACTCATCTGATGGTACCTGCATAGTTATGGGGTCAACACCACTTGGTAGAGTCAGCTGCATGACACCCGTGATCCTTTTAGCTGTCTGTAAGGGTGGGATTTTGACCACCACAATAAGGTGGGCTTTCTTACCACTGCTCGCCACCAGTGGCGTCGCTAGAGGGTGGCTTTTGGGGCTATAGCCCTGAGTCTCTGCAGGGGTCCCCAAGGAAAGAGGAGGCTCTCTGGTGACCCTGATTTAAGGGGGAGGTTCTCTGGGGACCCTAATGTAAGGGGGGGGCTCTCTGGGGACCCTGCTGTAAGGGGGGGGCTCAATTGGGACCCTGATGCAATGGGGAGGCTCTCTGGGGACCCTGATGTAAGGGGGAGGCTCTCTGGGGACCCTAATGTAAGGAGGGGCTCTTTGGGAACCCTGATGCAAGGGGGGCTTTCTGGGGACCCTGATGCAAGGGGGAGGCTCTCTGGGGACTCTGATGTAAGGGGGAGGCTCTCTGGGGGGCTCTCTGGGGACCCTGATGTAAGTGGGGGGCTCTCTGGGGACCCTGATGTAAGTGGGGGGCTCTCTGGGGACCCTGATGTAAGGGGGGGCTCAATGGGGACCCTGATGCAAGGGGGAGGCTCTCTGGGGACCCTGATGTAAGGGGGAGGCTCTCTGGGGACCCTAATGTAAGGGAGGCTCTCTGGGAACCCTGATGCAAGGGGGGCTCTCTGGGGACCCTGATGTAAGGGGGGGGGCTCTCTGGGGACCCTGATGTAAGGGGGGGCTCTCTGGGGACCCTGATGTAAGGGGGGGCTCTCTGGGGACCCTGATGTAAGGGGGGCTCTCTGGGGACCCTGATGTAAGGGGGGGCTCTCTGGGGACCCTGATGTATACACTGTATATAAATGTGTATGCCCGCCCAAGCGCATGACTTTCTTTACTATGCTGCTATGGGCTCTAGCCCCAGATCTTTTGTAGACCTAGCAACGCCCCTGCCCGCCACCAATATAAAAGGCTCACTGACCTCCTATAAATTGGTTTAAGCAGGGGTTCCCCGAGACCTGAAAATTGTTTCAAGGGCTCCTCTGGGGTAAAAAGGTTGAGAAAGACTGATCTGGAGCCTGAACCTTCAAAAAGAATTCAGCAATGGTAGTTCCCATATTTCTCTCCTGACTCAGTTTATACCGATCGCACTCATGGGCCATCATGTACAGGGCAGATCTGTTTTAATACGGAGCGCCATGACATTTTCAATCACGTATCTGGTGGCCGCGTTAATGTTTTCTGTAAATGTTAAAAAAAATCTCGACACAACAATCAGAGCAACAAAACACCTCAGACGGTGATTGTGTCTTGACGTCTCCATTTATAGGGAATTGACGGGGCTGATTGGTGACGGAAAGTTTTTCATCAAACCCCTTCACCGTTCCTGTAAATCCCTGTCATTATTCTGCAGCGAATGTGACTTTTTTTCACGTTTCCAAGGAAAATAATTACGGCTCATCAAGCAAATCTGCAGACAATCTGAAGCACATTATAATAAACCGTTCCAAAATTGCATACGCTCCTGTTATTCTCGGTTTATTTTAAACTTCTGAAGTTTATTTTTTCTTCTACCCGTTTCTATACTTGTAGTTAACCATCTGAGAATACAGGAAGGTGCGATTCCTGGCTTATATGGTGGGCCCCACAGAAGAAATCGGTTCAAATTCAAACATACATGTCTTCACCCCGTATGATTAAAGTGGTTCTAAAGCCTAAACATTTTTTACCTTAATGCATTCCTTGCATTAACCACTTACCTACCGGGCTTTCACCCCCTTCCTGCCCAGGCCAATTTTCAGCTATCAGCGCTGTCACACTTTGAATGACAATTGCGCGGCCATGCAACACTGTACACATATGAATTTTTTTTTTCATTTCTTGAGACAGATAGAGTTTTCTTTTGGTGGTTTTTAATCGCCACTGAAAAGAACGAAAAAAAGGGTTTTCTTTTTTTTTCTGTTATAAAATTTTGTAAATAATTAATTTTTCTCCTTCACTGATAGGCACTGATAGACTGCACTTATGGGCACTGATGAGCCGGCACTGATGGGCACTGATGATAAGGCACTGATAGACAGCACTGATGGGCACTGATTAGGCGGCACTGATGAGGCTGCACGGATGGGCACTGATAGACTGCAATTATGGGCACTGATGAGGCGGCACTGATGGGCACTGATGATTAGGCACCGATAGGCAGCACTGATGGGCACTGATGAGGCGGCACTGATGATGAGGCACTGATAGGCAGCACTGATGGGCACTGATGAGGCGGCACTGATGGGCACTGATGATGAGGCACTGATAGGCAGCACTGATGGGCACTGATGAGGCGGCACTGATGGGCACTGATGAGGAGGCACTGATGGGCACTGATGAGGAGGCACTGATGAGGCTGCACAGATGGGCACTGATAGGTGGGACTGATGGGCACTGATAGGGGGCAACGATAGGCATCACTGATGGGCACTGACAGGCAGCACTGATGGGCACTGATTGGTGTGGTCAGAGTGAGGACAGGACTGCCGATAACCGGCAAATCCTGTTCATACTGTGATCAGCTATGATTGGACACATCTGGTCACATGGTAAAGAGCTGCTGTGATTGGCCCTTTACCCCGATCTGTGATCAGCTGTGTCCAAAAGACACAGTCCCTCAACATCTCTTGTATTATGCCAACAGTCTCTGGCCATCTCCTATATCAGACCTGAGCAAATTGCAGCCCCAGGGCCACATCCGGCCCTTTAGCTGTCCTTATCCGACCCTCAATGCCCCCACTGTCTGCATGCCACTTGCCTCAATGGTTGAGCTTGACAAGCTGTGCCACTTGTCCGAATCTGCAGCCCAAGTTTAAAATTTGCCAGGACCAGCCCCATCCAGCTGTTATTGTATAGTCTGGGTGAGCGGCAAATACGCAGCTCAGCCGCCTGTTTTTACTACCCCCATCTTAAAGAGACCTATTTCATGAGCAGTTGTAGCTATTTCTCTTAATACCATGTTTTGTTTTCTATAAATTGACGTATTTACAGACCTTCCCAGGTCCAATATTAACATTGAGAAAAATTAAGCTCGGCCCCCCACAACAGTCCCAGTTTCTCATGTGACCCCTTGGGAAAATGAATTGACCACCCCTGTCCTATACCATGTCCACAGTCTCTGATTGTCTCTTGTATCATGCCCATAACATTTGAATATAACCTGTTGGGTCTCTGACACTGAATATTAACTGAATTTGGTGGCCCTTTGGTGATTTTGGGTGCCGCACTTGAGGCTCCCCATATAAAGAGAGTTGACCACCAGGGCCATTTTAGGCCCATTTTATGAAATCTAACAGGTGAGACGTGGCTATGGTGGTAAAGTTTCAGCTGTATTAGTCCGTGCCTAGAGGAAATCACTGAACCCCTGTACGGATCTTCACAATCTGACCAGTCTTGGTTGGTAAGCTGGAGAAGAGGGGAAGACCACTTGTGTTGGGCTTGTTGATATCTATCTATGGAGATATTAGTGAGAATAGAGGAGTAAGTAGAAACTAGTACAGATGTGCAAGAACGAAAATTTGTTTAGTTTTTTTTATCTTCTATTCCTTTCTATTCTATTCTTTTCTTTTCCATTCTGTTCCATTCTATATTTTATTTTCTATTCTATTCTTTTCTATCCTATTATTTTATTTTCTATTCTATTTTATTTTTTCTATTCTATTCTATAAAGGATTCCTATAAGTAGGAATCATCATCTTATTTCACTTTTATACTGTTTTTATTGCAATGTTTCCATTTCAAATTCATTTTCAAATTCGAATTTGGATAATTCCTTTTGGTATAATTTATTTTGGATTCGTTGAAATCCGTTACTTTTGTGATTCAGAAATTCAGATACATACGGGGCTTTTGGGCAATGCGGAGTGCGAATGCAATGCACATATGTGAACCAGACTGATTAAAAGTAATAGATTTTAAATTTTTCTGCGAATTGGAAGCCGCATCCAATTCACATACACTACCGTTCAAAAGTTTGGGGTCACATTGAAATGTCCTTATTTTTGAAGGAAAAGCACTGTACTTTTAAATGAAGCTAACTTTAAACTAGTCCTAACTTTAAACAAATATACTCTATACATTGCTAATGTGGTAAATGACTATTCTAACTGCAAATGTCTAGTTTTTGGTGCAATATCTACATAGGTGTATAGAGGCCCATTTCCAGCAACTATCACTCCAGTGTTCTAATGGTACAATGTGTTTGCTCATTGGCTCAGAAGGCTAATTGATGATTAGCAAACCCTTGTGCAATCATGTTCACACATCTAAAAACAGTCTAGCTCCTTCCAGAAGCTACAAAACTGACCTTCCTGTGAGCAGATTGAGTTTCTGGAGCATCACATTTGTGGGGTCAATTAAACGCTCAAAATGGCCAGAAAAAGAGAACTTTCATCTGAAACTCGACAGTCTATTCTTGTTCTTAGAAATGAAGGCTATTCCATGCGAGAAATTGCAAAGAAATTGAAGATTTCCTACAACGGTGTGTACTACTCCCTTCAGAGGACAGCACAAACAGGCTCTAACCAGAGTAGAAAAAGAAGTGGGAGGCCGCGTTGCACAACTAAGCAAGAAGATAAGCACATTAGAGTCTCTAGTTTGAGAAACAGACGCCTCACAGGTCCCCAACTGGCATCTTCATTAAATAGTACCCGCAAAACACCAGTGTCAACATCTACAGTGAAGAGGCGGCTGCGGGATTTTGGGCTTCAGGGCAGAGTGGCAAAGAAAAAGCCATATCTGAGACTGGCCAATAAAAGAAAAAGATTAAGATGGGCAAAAGAACACAGACATTGGACAGAGGAAGACTGGAAAAAAGTGTTGTGGACAGATGAATCCAAGTTTGAGGTGTTTGGATCACAAAGAAGAATGTTTGTGAGACGCAGAACAAATGAAAAGATGCTGGAAGAATGCCTGACGCCATCTGTTAAGCATGGTGGAGGTAATGTGATGGTCTGGGGTTGCTTTGGTGCTGGTAAGGTGGGAGCTTTGTACAGGGTAAAAGGGATTCTGAATAAGGAAGGCTATCACTCCATTTTGCAACGCCATGCCATACCCAGTGGACAGCGCTTGATTGGAGCCAATTTCATCCTACAACAGGACAATGACCCTAAACACACCTCCAAATTGTGCAAGAACTATTTACAGCAGAAGCAGGCAGCTGGTATTCTATCGGTAATGGAGTGGCCAGCACAGTCACCAGATCTGAACCCCATTGAGCTGTTGTGGGAGCAGCTTGACCGTATGGTACGCCAGAAGTGCCCATCCAACCAATCCAACTTGTGCGAGCTGCTTCTAGAAGCGTGGGGTGCAATTTCTCCAGCTTACCTCAATAAATTAACAGCTAGAATGCCAAAGGTGTGCAATGCTGTAATTGCTGCAAAAGGAGGATTCTTTGATGAAAGCAAAGTTTGATGTAAAAACAATGTTATTTCAAATACAAATCATTATTTCTAACCTTGTCAATGTCTTGACTCTATTTTCTATTCATTTCACAACGTATGGTGGTGAATAAGTGTGACTTTTCATGGAAAACACAAAATTGTTTGGGTGACCCCAAACTTTTGAACGGTAGTGTAGGTGTGAGCCCAGCCTAGAAGAGAAGTATGGGAGTTTTTTTCCCCAATCATACTTATGCTGGCCATACACTATACGAAAAATTGGCCGAACCCATTTTCGGAAAAAGAACATTCGGACGTGAGCGCAAACGATAAATGCCATCATGTAGTGACCGATAAATCGTTCAGTGGACATAAATGAATGCATTTTTTGTTTGTTTTTTTTACATGTACCTAGTGCAGACAGTTCGGACAAGAAACACATTAACCTTTCAATTTATCATTCATTCGGCAGAAAATTTCCAAACCTGTCCTTCGTTTTTTCGGCTCAAAAAACGTTGCAAAGATTATCAATTTTGTGCCCGTTAACTGTCCGAAAAACGAACAAACGGTCTAAATGACTGAATTTCGGCCGATTTTTCGTATAGTGTATGGCCAGCATTAGGCTGGCCATACTTTGGTCGAATTTCGAAAGAATTTTCTTTTGAAAATAAAAAAATTCGTGCGTTTTGTGATCCGATGGCGCCACCATTGATTTCGAAATTCGGCCAACCAAGCCTTCAATTTCACCTCCTGTTGCTACAGAATTTTCGTGGCTAGGAATCTTCTTTTTCTTTCCGGGAAGTTTCTTTTCTTGCTCATGCGCATTTCTTTTTCAATTACATTTCTCGCACGATTCTCCCATCATTGTTTAGAAAATCGCTCGTTTTTCAAAAAATTTCAAACATGTCCTGTTGCTGCACCCCCACTAATAATGCAAAATACGAACGAAAATTCTTAGATAAGATTTTCAAAAGAAAATTCTCTCGAAATTCCACCTATGTATACCTAGTTGGATGCTGCAGTAGGCTCCCGGCGCCTCTAAAGCCTAGTACACACAATCGGACTTTATACAAACTTTTCTGTGGATTTCTGTACACAGGGCGTTGGCCGTGAACTTGTTAAGCATACACACGGCCAGAGGTGGACTGACCATTGAGCCACTCGGGCACTGCCCGAGGGCCCTGGGCCACTAGGGGACCCCATCAGGGTTGCCAGCCTCAGTAAAACCAGGGACAGTATGTATAAATCTGTGTTTTTTTTACATCTGTCTGTGTATACTGTGTGTACATGTATGTGTATACTGTGTGATTGTATACTGTGTGTGTGTGTATACTGTGTGGCCCCATAATCTCCTATTGCCCGGGGGCCCCATGAGTTATCAGTCTGCCTCTGCAGCAGCAACAAACATGAACGTAGTAACGTTTCAACATACTGAAGACACTTCAAAAGAGGGCGTTCAATTCTCCGGCGCCACCCTTTGGTCAACTTCTGTATTGTTGTCTGATCTTTTGCATTGGTTCTGAGCATGCGTGTTTGTACTTTGTACTAAAGTCTGATGGTTTTGTGTACACACGATCGGACTTGCCGACTTTAGACTTTTGTTTGTCTGTTCGCACAGCCAACATTTGTCTGATGAAAACCGAAAAAGTTTGTCCGATGTTGCCTTAAAACAGCTCATTTGCAAGTCTGTTGTCAAAAAGTCCGATCGTGTGTATGGGCCTTTCCACTGAGAACCGAGCGATCAAACGCCGCTCATCGCTCGGTTCTCAGAGCTCGCTGAGCAGAGCTGCTGACTGTAATGCCCCATACACACGATCAGAAATTCCGTCAGAAAAAACTCCATGGATGGTTTTTCCGACGGAATTCCGCTCAAGCTTGCCTTGCATACACACAGTCACACAAAAGTTCTCTGAACTTTCGACCGTCAAGAACGCGGTGTGACGTACAACACTACGACGAGCCGAGAAAAATTAAGTTCAATGCTTCCGAGCATGCGTCGAAATTTTTTTCCGAGCATGCCTGATTTTTTGCGCGTCCGAATTGCATACAGACGAACTCATTTTCGGATAGGAACTTTTTCAGACCGAAAAATAGAGAACCTGCGCTCAATCTTTTGCTGGCTGGAATTCTGCCAGCAAAAGTCCGATGGAGCATACACACGGTCGCATTTTCCGTCGAAAAACTCTCAATGGTCTTTTGCTGGTGGAATTTCTGATCGTGTGTACGGGGCATCAGTCTCTCTCTGCTCTGCCCCCCCTCGCTTATTGGAGCGCTGGGCCTTCAAGACCTGGATTAGCGAGTTTGGGGTGGAGGAACTTGACTGTCCTCCTGAGTCCTGACCTCAACCAGATAGAATACCTTTGGGATGAATTACAATCACAAATGCTCGTCTGGAAGAATGGTCAAACATTCCCATAGACACACTCCTAAACCTTGTGGACGGCCTTCCCAGAAGGAGTTGAAGCTGGTATAGCTGCAAAGGGTGGGCCAACTCAATATTGAACCCTACAGACTAAGACTGGGATGCCATTAAAGTTCATGTGCGTGTAAAGACAGGTGTCCCAATACTTTTGGCAATATAGTGTAAGTCTATGCTCTTCATTCATTGGCCCATTGGAAGCTCTATTGCTCCATCCTGGACTCCGGATGCTCCTCCGATGCCGCTCTCATTGCGCTCAGCCTTTCTACTCAGAATTGATGCGGTTTTGGTGGTGAGGATAATAACCCTTATTACAGCAGACTGCACAATTATCATCCACATACAAGAACTAGTAGAGTAATCTGCTTACGTCTTGTGTAGGCAGCATTAGTCCCTTAATTCTGCTTTAACAAATGCTATGGGATGCTAGGTGGATTAAGTCACCATCTGTGTTTTCAGGTCATTCGTTGGGGGAATACGGAGAGAATTCAAATGACCCAATTTGCAAATATTTGGTAAATGAGATCTCTTTACGGACTTGGCCCACCTTTATTGATCTTTTACTCCTGAGCTCGCTGTAATGGGGTATTGGAAAGCGGTCACATTAGAATGAGCTGGGGGCTTCTTTGCTGGTAATTGATTACTATTCAAATTACATATGTTAACCACTTGACCTACGGAAGATTTGCCCACCTTCATGACCAGGCCATCTTTTGCAATATGGCACTGCATTACTTTAATTACTTAAGGACCGGAAGATTTAACCCCCCCATTATGACCAGGCCATTTGTTACGATACGGCACTGCGTCGCTTTAACTGACCATTGCGCGGTCGTGTGACGTGGTACCCAAACAAAATTCACATCTTTTTTTCCCCCCACAAATAGAGCTTTCTTTTGGTGGTAGTTGATCACCTTTGCGGTTTTTATTTTTTGATAAATGAAAAAAGAATTTTGAAAAAAAAAACCAATATTTTTTACTTCTTGCTATAATAAATATCCACCCAAAAAATATTAAAAAAAAATTTCTTCCTCAGTTTAGGCCGTTATATATTCTTTTACATATTTTTGGTTAAAAAAATCACAATCAGCGTATAGTGATTGCTTTGTGCAAAAGTTATAGCGTCTACAAAACCTGGAATAGATTTATGGCATTTTTATTTTTTTATTTTTTTACTAGTAATGGCGGCGATTTTTTGAGCCTTCTGCAACATGTCTTGGATCCTCTGGAAGTTAGTCTGTAAGGAGGTTATTCTGTCATGTACTGCAGGGACTGCTATTTCAGGAATGTCATTGGCAAGGAATGTGGGATGAAATCCGCAGTTCGCCCAGAAAGGCGTTTGGTTAGTAGCTGCGTGAATGGAGTTATTATACGCGAACTCTGCATATGGAAGAAGATTTGCCCAATCGTCCTGGGATCCTGAGCAGAAGCAACGGAGGTATTGCTCTAAGGTCTGATTTGTTCTCTCTGTTTGACCGTTGCTCTGAGGGTGGTAGGCTGACGAGAGGCACACTTTAATATCCAAGGCTTTGCAGAGTTCTCTCCAGAATTTGGATGTGAATTGCACGCCTCGGTCCGACACTATACTCCTTGGTACACCGTGGAGTCTTATGACCTCTTTCAGGAAGATATTGGCCGTCTCTACTGCAGAAGGGGTACCCTCCATGGGCAAGAAGTGGGCCATCTTGGATAGACGGTCAACCACAACGAAAATAGTAGTAAAGCCTCCTGAGGCCGGCAGGTCCACGATGAAATCCATGGACACGTCGGTCCATGGTCGTTCTGGAATAGGCAGTGGTTTAAGCAAACCCCAGGACCTGGTGTTTTGGCCCTTGTTCCGTTGACACAGGGGACAGGAGGCCACGTATTCCCTGCAATCCAGTCTCCACCCCGGCCACCAGAAAGAGCGAGAGATTAGATCAGATGTCTTCCTAACTCCGAAGTGACCGTCGTTGCACATCTTGAGGGTTGTTGATCGAGTTTTCTGAGGTACAAAAATTTTACCCCGGATCCAAAAAAGACCCCCATCTTTCTTCAAAGACTGTACCTCTGGTTCCGTACATGAATTGGATGAGGTCTTGATGGATGATACTAAGTCCGTCTGTGCCAGCCCAAGGAAATTTTGAGGAGAAAGAATTGTGCTTGGTTCCGGAGTTTGGGGATCCGCTGAAAACATCAGAGAAAGGGCGTCTGCCTTCCCATTCTTTACACCAGGTCTATAAGAAATATGGAAATTGAAGCGAGAGAAGACTAGAGCCCAACGGGCTTGTCTGGGTTTGAGTCGTTTCGCTGTTCAGAGGTATTCAAGGTTCCTGTGATCTGTGAAGATCATCACTGGGTGGAGTGCCCCCTCAAGTAAGTATCTCCATTCCTCCAGGGCGAATTTTATGGCCAGCAGCTCCCTGTCACCTACATCGTAATTTAATTCAGCTGCGCTGAGTCTCCCGGATGCAAATGCAACTGGATGTAGGATAGCTTTGGGTCCTTGTCTTTGGGAGAGAATTGCTCCTGTTGCTATCTCTGATGCATCCACTTCCAATATGAATGGTTGGGAAGGATCAGGATGCCAGAGAATGGGAGCGGAACTGAACAGATCCTTTAGTTTCAGGAAAGCTGCGGCTTGGGACCACCGGAAGGAGCTGTGCTGGCGGGTTAGCTGGGTGATAGGGGTCACTATAGCAGAGAATCCAACGATAAATTTCCGGTAAAAGTTAGCGAATCCTATAAACCGTTGGACTCCTTTTTTGTCAGATGGAGCTGGCCACTCTTGGATAGCCTGTATCTTTTGGGGGTCCATTTCCACCCCATTTGCCGATATGATGAACCCCAAGAATTGCACGACTGATTTCTCAAACTCACACTTCTCGATCTTTAGGTAGAGTTTGTGTAAGAGAACTGTTACGTCCCGGGTTCACTCGCGGGTACACTCGTTCGTAAAGGACTCGTTACGCACGCATGCGTTCGGGAACGTCGCTTCGGATCGCAGACGTGCTAGTGCGCGTGCGCAAAGGAATGGGTGCACCCGCGGGAGCGCGTCCGCGCGGCCCTTTGGCGCCAGACGGCCTATTTAAAGGACACACTGACTGTGACAGGTGCTGACTGATCTTCAGCTGTTCCTGTATCTGTATCCTGTGTTACCTGCCTGCTTGATATTCGTTGCTGAACCTTGGCTCCCCTGACCTTGTCTCTGGACTCTTCCACATCCTGATTCACTGGCTCCTGACTTCGGCTTCCAACGTTGACTCTGCTTCTGCCTGATGATTTGGTACCTTGCTGTCCGCCTGCTTCCGAACCCGGCTATTCCTGTGACTCCGTTCCTGTCTCCTTCCTGGCTCCGAGCTGCCTGTCAAGTTCCTGCATCTCTGCTCCTGCGATCTGCTGCGACTTCCTGCCTACCTAAAGTCGCATCATCTGCTTCAAGACTCCTGGGTTACTTCAACAGGCACTCGTGTTCCTCCTTTCCTTGGGGTCCCTCTGTTCCCACTCTCAGCGGGACCCGGGTTGGAGATACAAGGGAGGCCGACCTCGTCACTTCAGACTCCGATCAGGTACGTGACAGTATCAGTCAGCCAGCAATGGAGTCTGAAAGGGAGGCCTCACCTGTTATGGACATTTGCCGGGCAATTTCTGCACTGGCCCATACCGTACGAAATCTCCAAGAAGACTTGGGTCAGATGCAAGATCGTCTACCGAATCTGCTTGGTGTCTCATCTGCAGCTACTCTCCTTGCACCTGTAAATACGTCTGTACAGACTGACTTCTGCCTGCTCAACGAAACCTCTCTGCCTCCTGAACCTAGAGTACCTTTGCCAGAGCATTTTTCAGGGGATCGCAAATTGTTTCGCACCTTTCAAAATGCCTGTGAACTTTATTTTTCCTTGTTACCACGCACCTTCTCGTCCGAGCATATTAAAGTGGGATTTATCATTACACTCCTACGAAATGAACCACTCTCCTGGGCTCATCATCTTAGAGAACACCATGATCCGGCCTTGTCTACCGCTGACTCTTTCTTTTCAGCCATGTCCCAGCTGTATGCTGACCCTTTCCTCCAACAGACTGCTGAATTTACACTGGGAAAACTCCAACAAGGCTTGAGATCCGTGGAGGACTATGTAACAGATTTCCGTGTCTGGAGTTTAGATACGCAGTGGAATAAGGCCGCTTTACATCATCAATTTCGTCTTGGACTCTCTGACCAATTAAAAGACGAACTTGCCCGAATAGGAGTGCCCTCATCCCTGGAAGATCTGATCCATCTTGTTATCCAAATTGACCGTCGATTGCGTGAAAGGCAATCTGAGAAAGCTAGTACCAAGCCAGCGCCTCTCTCAAGAAGTTTTGCTCCTGTCTCCACAATCACGTCCAGATTACCTAAGGGTCACTCCAAGAATAAGGAGCCTCCTGAACTTCCCCGCAGAAGCTTTTCAAGACCACCACTATCTTCCTCTGAACGCCTCCGGCGAGTACATGACGGACTATGTTTTTACTGCGGAGGAGCGGGCCATTTCATCCAAGCTTGCCCCATAAGACCTGCCAAGCCCACTTCTACGCCTCCTTACATGTTGCATCTTCCTGGGAGGGATCTGCTACACCTCCCTCTTTCGCTCCAGTTTCATTTGCCAGGGAGGACTATTTCTGTAACCGCAATTATAGACTCTGGAGCTTGCAGTTGTTTTGTGGACTCAGCCTTTGTCACCTTACATCAACTTCCTGTATGTACCAAGAGGCAGGAATTTACTGTGCATCTGGCAGATGGCTCTGGTCTCAAGTCTGGGCCTGTTACACAAGAGACTGTACCCATTCTTTGCCAAGTCTCTTCGGAACATCAGGAGCTGCTCCGTTTGGACGTCATAACGTCCCCCATGTTTCCTGTTATCCTGGGGCTACCCTGGTTAAGGGCCCATAACCCTCATATTGACTGGCTTACCGGAGATATCTCATTTTCCTCTAATTATTGTCAGAAACATTGTTACCCAAAAAAGTTTGTTAATCCTGCTCCTCTCCTCAGCATCCACTCGGACCCTGAAACTCTGAAATTAGTACCCACAGTCTATCATGAATTCTTGGACGTATTTAATAAAAAGAGTGCAGAGAGCTTACCTCCCCACCGGACTTACGATTGTCCCATTGAACTCTTACCAGGGGCAGAAATTCCCTTCGGCCGAATTTACCCTCTCTCGGAACCTGAACTAGAGGCCCTACGCAAATACATTGATGAAAGTCTAGAAAAAGGGTTTATTCGAGCCTCTTCCTCCCCAGCAGGAGCTGGTATCTTTTTTGTGGAGAAAAAAGATCACTCCCTGAGGCCCTGTATTGACTATCGTGATCTTAATAAAATAACTATCAAGAACCGGTACCCACTTCCCTTAATTCCCGAGTTATTTCAGAGACTGCGTGGAGCACAAGTTTTTTCCAAGCTAGATCTAAGAGGTGCCTACAATTTGGTGCGAATCAGAAAGGGGGATGAATGGAAGACTGCCTTCAGGTCACGCTTTGGGCATTTTGAATACCTAGTTATGCCCTTCGGTCTCTGCAACGCCCCAGCCACCTTTCAGCATCTGGTAAATGATGTTTTTCGGGACTTTCTTGACCTGTTTCTCATTGTCTATCTCGATGATATTCTTATCTTCTCTGACTCAATCGAGATCCACCGTACCCATGTGAAAAAAGTTTTGAGTAAACTTCGTGAACATCATCTCTATGTCAAGGCTGAAAAATGCGACTTTGAAAAACATACAATTCAATTCCTGGGACTTGTCATCTCCGCTGATGGGATCTCCATGGATCCCCAGAAAGTCGCTGCTGTTTTGGAATGGCCAGCTCCTACAGATCGAAAGGCGGTACAAAGGTTTGTGGGATTCGCTAATTTCTACAGGAAATTTATTAAGAACTTTTCTGGTATTATTTCTGCTATCACCCTTTTGACCAAACAGCATGTTCCCTTCCGGTGGAGTACTGAAGCACAAACATCTTTTGAGCAGTTGAAAGCCTTGTTCACCTCAGCTCCCATCTTAAAGCATCCTGACCCTTCCTTGCCCTATATTCTAGAGGTGGACGCCTCTGAAATCGCAGTGGGAGCCATATTGTCGCAGCGACAGGGCCCCAAGTCCTTACTCCATCCTGTGGCATTCTTCTCCAAGAAATTGAATCCCTCTGAGAAGAATTATGATGTAGGGGACCGGGAACTGTTGGCCATTAAAGCTGCCCTCGAGGAATGGCGCTATCTGTTAGAAGGAGCCTTGCACCCTATACTCATTTTCACTGACCATAAGAATCTTGAGTATTTGAGAACAGCTAAACGACTCAGACCTCGGCAGGCAAGATGGGCATTGTTCTTTTCCCGTTTCACATTCCACATAACCTTCCGCCCTGGTTCTAAGAATGGGAAACCAGACGCGCTGTCACGCATGTTCCATGACCCTGTTCATCCTTCCGAAGCAGACACCATTTTACCTGCCAAAAACTTTCTTCTTCTCCAAACCAATCTGACGTCCCAAATAAGAGCTGAGCTGTTGGAGCATCCCCCTTCCCAAGATTTATCTCTTCAACTCAAAGACGGGCTGTATTACCATAAGGAACAGGTCTTTGTCCCGGAGCAGTTCAGGGTTTCTGTCCTCAAGCGTTGCCACGATCATCCTTTGGCAGGCCATTTTGGGATTCACAAGAGTATCAACCTAATTTCCCGTTCTTTCTGGTGGCCAGACTTGATTCAAGACTGTAAAAGATACGTCAAATCCTGTGTGACCTGTCAACGCAATAAGACTGACCGAGCCAAGACTTGGGGCCTATTAGAATGTCTTCCTGTGCCTAAGAAACCATGGAGCATGATATCCATGGATTTCATTGTGGAACTTCCCCCGTCTGAAGACTTTACCACCATATTTGTCGTGGTTGATCGCTTGACTAAGATGGCACACTTTTTACCCATGCAAGGAACCCCGTCTGCCGCTGAGACTGCTTCCATGTTCATCCGAGAGATAGTGAGACTACATGGTATTCCCGATAATATCACTTCTGATCGAGGGGTACAGTTCACGTCCAGATTCTGGAGATCTCTCTGTGAAGCCTTAAACATCGAGCTCCGTCTGTCCTCTGCCTACCATCCTCAAACTAATGGACAGACGGAGAGAACCAACCAGACGCTGGAGCAATATTTGCGTTGCTTCTCCTCTTTTTCACAGGACGATTGGTCACCTCTGCTTCCGCTAGCGGAATTTGCATACAATAATTCCATCCACTCTGCTACCAAGCAAACCCCCTTTTTCGCCAATTATGGATATCACCCTTCCTTTTTGCCTGAATTACCCGTGGATTCTGCTGTGCCTGCTGTTCAAGACAGACTGAGTTGGTTCATCTCCAATAATAAAGTGCTTCAGGACACCATCTCTAAGGCCCAGGCCAATAACAAAAGATTTTTTGACAGAAAAAGGAGGGGCAACTTGAATCTGAATCCAGGAGACAAGGTCTGGCTATCCACTGCTAATTTAAAACTGAAGTGTCCCTCCAAGAAACTTGGTCCAAAATACCTGGGGCCCTTTGCTGTAAAAAGGAGGATCAACTCTGTGGCTTTTGAACTTATCCTACCAAAGAATCTCAAAATTCACCCTGTTTTTCATATTTCTTTGTTGAAGACATCAGTACCCAATCCCTTCTTTAACCGGGATCCAGAAAACCCTCCTCCACTGCTCGTTGAGGGCAGTGAAGAATTTGAGGTAGAAGCCGTTCTCGACTGCAGAACCAGGAATGGCCTAACACAGTTTCTGATTAAATGGAAGGGCTACGGCCCTGAGGACAATTCCTGGGAACCAGCTTCTAACGTACATGCCCCGCAAAAGGTACGAGCATTTTTTCAGCATCATCCAGAGAAGAAGCCCCTGAGGGGCATCCGGAGGCTGCCCGTAAGGAGGGGGCAATGTAAGAGAACTGTTACGTCCCGGGTTCACTCGCGGGTACACTCGTTCGTAAAGGACTCGTTACGCACGCATGCGTTCGGGAACGTCGCTTCGGATCGCAGACGTGCTAGTGCGCGTGCGCAAAGGAATGGGTGCACCCGCGGGAGCGCGTCCGCGCGGCCCTTTGGCGCCAGACGGCCTATTTAAAGGACACACTGACTGTGACAGGTGCTGACTGATCTTCAGCTGTTCCTGTATCTGTATCCTGTGTTACCTGCCTGCTTGATATTCGTTGCTGAACCTTGGCTCCCCTGACCTTGTCTCTGGACTCTTCCACATCCTGATTCACTGGCTCCTGACTTCGGCTTCCAACGTTGACTCTGCTTCTGCCTGATGATTTGGTACCTTGCTGTCCGCCTGCTTCCGAACCCGGCTATTCCTGTGACTCCGTTCCTGTCTCCTTCCTGGCTCCGAGCTGCCTGTCAAGTTCCTGCATCTCTGCTCCTGCGATCTGCTGCGACTTCCTGCCTACCTAAAGTCGCATCATCTGCTTCAAGACTCCTGGGTTACTTCAACAGGCACTCGTGTTCCTCCTTTCCTTGGGGTCCCTCTGTTCCCACTCTCAGCGGGACCCGGGTTGGAGATACAAGGGAGGCCGACCTCGTCACTTCAGACTCCGATCAGGTACGTGACAGTTTGTGTTGCTTTAGAATGGCAAGAACTGTCTTGACATGCCCCCTGTGCAGTTCAATCGTGGAAGAAAAAACTAGTATATCGTCCAAGTAGACTACAAGGAAATCATCTAGGTATTTGCGGAAAATGTCATTCACTAGGTGTTGAAAGGTGGCTGGAGCATTACAAAGCCCGAATGGCATCACCAAGTATTCAAAATGCCCGATCCTGTACCTGAAGGCCGTCTTCCATTCGTCCTCGGCCCTAATTCTGACAAGGTTGTATGCCCCCCAGAGATCTAATTTGGAAAAGACTCTGGCTGACCGGAACCGTTGGAACAGTTCTGGGATGAGCGGTAATGGGTACCGATTCTTGATGGTGATGTTATTTAACTGCCGGTAATCCACACAGGGTCTAAGGGAACCGTCCTTTTTCCCGACAAAGAATATACCTGCTCCAGCAGGTGAAGATGAGGGACGGATGAACCCCTTCTTCAGGTTCTCGTCAATATATTGTTTAAGAGCCTCCAGCTCTGTTTCTGAGAAGGGAAATATACGGCCAAATGGAATCTCTGATCCTGGCAGTAAATCGATTGGGCAGTCATAAGGTCGATGAGGCGGGAGGCAATCGGCCATTTGTTTGCTGAAGACCTCCTGGAACTCAAGATACTCCTGAGGAACATGTTGGAGGTTAACTGAAGGAGCCGAAATTGTGGCACAGATCTTGGGCTCCAAAGGACGACAATGTTGAGAACAATATGCAGAATGAAACGAGACCACCTTAGAACTCCATTGGATCAGAGGATCGTGAGCCTGTAGCCAGGGTAAGCCTAGAATGACTGGAAACATAGGGGAGCGAATAATGTCTAGGCGTAGGAGCTCTTAGTGCCCAGAGTCAGTAGTTACTAGTATGGGTTGGGTCTCCTGGGTAATTGGACCTGAGCTGGGAAGAGACCCATCAGCCAAGTGAACCCGTAGGTGTTGAGCTTTAGTTTGCAAGGGTACATGCAGGTTCCGGGCCAAGGCAGCGTCCATAAAGCAACTACATGCACCCGAATCAATGATCGCTGGCAGGCGGGACTCCCCTTCCGGTAGCTGTAGAGAAATAAACAACATGACATAAGATTTAGGAGCATTGTTGTCTTGGTAATTCATTGATTTTGGCTGAAAGAACTTACTGGGCCTTATCGGGCAGTTGCGCAGGAAGTGTCCGGCTCCCCCGCAATAGAGACACAAGTTGGACTGCCGTCTACGTTGTCTTTCTTCCGAGGTCAGTGGAGGCCGTACCAGACCAAGCTGCATAGGTTCAGAATCGGGAAGAGAAGTAGACCCAGCTGTCATAGGAGACGGTATTTGAATAGGTTGGGGTCTTGATGTCGTCCACACAGGGCGTGGACTTTGGAACCGTTCTGAACGACGTTCCCGCAAACGTCTGTCCAGTTTTGTGGCTGCCTAAATTAACTCCTCCAAAGATGCGGGGGTCTCCATCCTGGCCAACTCGTCCTTGAGGAGTTCAGACAGGCCTTGGCGGTACTGATAACGTAGAGCTGGCTCGTTCCAGTTTGTATCGGCCGCCCATTTACGGAATTCCACCGTGTAATCTTCAATTGGTCTCCTTCCTTGAGCTAGGTGGTGCAGGATAGCTTCGGCCGTAGCCATACGTTGTGGGTCATCATAAAGCTGCGACATACTCTCGAAGAACGTGTCGATAGTATTAAGCACCCGACTCCCTGATTCCATCAAGCTGTGGGCCCAGGCCTGAGGTTCTTCTGACAGCAGGGAAATCGCAAATGCCACCTTGACCACTTCTGATGCAAAGGTTCGGGGCTGCAGAGCAAAATAAAGAGTGCATGCATTCTTAAAAGCTCTAAATTTCTTACGGTCCCCTGAGAACCGTTCCGGTGTGGGGACCCTAGGTTCCGGGAGTGCCATTACAACTGTAGGACTGGCGGTAGCCTGGGGAAGCGGGCCTTCATTGCTAGGTGCGGAAGCTGCGGCGGCAGAAGGGAGTGGTCCCGTTAGCTGTTGGAGACGGCTGTCAATTTGTGTGTATCCCTCCTGTAATCTCTGCACCGAGTCTGCCAGGGTGGAGACCTGCTGACACAGGATCTCCAAGGGGGAGCGCGCTCTGTCAGCCTCGGACATCTGGCTGGTTTGTACTGTCACGTCAATACTCACCGAGGCCGAGATGCCGAGAGCGGCTCACCCTTACGACCACGCGCACCCGAACCCCCGAGGGTGATACAGGGGATCGGAAGCACGCGGAGGCACGGGCTTCCGGTAGTTGCGGAAGGTAGACTCAGGTTCACTATAGATGTAGGAAGATATCTGGCGGGCACCGTGCAGGACCGGTGTAACTGACCGTAGGATAAGCAGGGGTCAGAGGTACTGAGCAGGTAAACATAGTAGTCCTTAATACAAGCAGAGATCAGGGGTATCAGGCAGGCAGGTAGAATAGTCCTTTAAACAGGCAGAGATCAGGGGTATCAGGCAGGCAGGTAGAATAGTCCTTTAAACAGGCAGAGATCAGGGGTATCCGGCAGGCAGGTAGAATGGTATTTTAACAGGCAGAGGTCAGGGGTATCCGGCAGGCAAGTAGAGTGGTCTTTAGACAGGCAGAGGTCAGGGGAATCCGGCAGGCAAGCAGAATGGTCGGTTAACAGGCAGTGGTCAGGGGTGTCTGGAAGGCAGGAACAAGGAACTAAACTCAGGGCAAGGTACAGCTGATGACAAACCAGCAACCTGACTGGGCGCTGGAGTCGTCTGAAGTAGCCTCCGGTGAGCGCGACAGCGTGACGCGCTACCGGGCACCCGCACGGGCGACGGCGCGCACACGGGGACCGCCGTGCACCCGCGCGCGCCGCACCATCAGGCCGCGAACGGGTACACGTCTCAACACCAGCCCGCTGCGCATGCGCCCCGCAGCCCGGCGGACGGAGGCAACCTGTGTCTCCTGACAGCAGCCTATCCATTCACTAGAGAGCGGTGACATCACTGAGAATGGAGCCTATCCATTCACTATAATCCGGTGACATCACTGAGAATGCAGCCTATCCATTCACTAGAGAGCGGTGACATCACTGAGAATGGAGCCTATCCATTCACTAGAATCTGGTGACATCACTGAGAATGCAGCCTATCCATTCACTAGAATCCGGTGACATCACTGAGAATGCAGCCTATCCATTCACTAGAGACTGGAGACATCACTGAGAATGGAGCCTATCCATTCACTAGAATCCGGTGACATCACTGAGAATGCAGCCTATCCATTCACTAGAGAGAGGTGACATCACTGAGAATGAAGCCTATCCAATCACTAGAGACCGGTGACATCACTGAGAATGCAGCTATCCATTCACTAGAGACCAATTACAATTAAATCACACATTTTTTTAAATTTTTTTTTTTAATTTTATTTTTTTAAGTGACCATAAAATTGGTTTGTGAACATTTTAAAAAAACAACTTAAAAATCTTGTAAAAAAAAACAAAAAAACAGAAATATCTACAATTTAATTACACAAAATCGTATAATCTTTACCTTTAATTCATTAAAAAATGTACAATAATACCCAAAGTTCATATAATGTGCAAGTTGTAGGAAATATAAACATTGTAATTACAGTAGAAATAGAATCCGCTGACCAGAAACTCTAAACCACCACAAACACGAAAACTGCAGAGAAAATGTGTGAATATATTTCCATTGTCCTTTTTGTGTCCAATGATTTGGGGAAGTGAAGAGGTGAGTTAAAAAAAAAAATCATAATTTTTAAAATTCCAAAGTATTTTACGTTCTGCAAAAAAATTTAAAAAAAAATAAGCCAAAAATGTAAAAAGTAATCTCAAAATTACAAACTGGACATTCCATTATTTTATTTCACTACATATATTACATATTACTTTACGAAATCTGTGATATTTATTCAATAAAAGGTGTAGAAAAATTTTAGTTTCAATTAAAGATTTTAAGGACATACAAGGTAAACATTCCAAAATGGCCTATCCTGACTCTACAGTATGAAGTGGGGTCAAGGTCCTATAAGGTCACCAACAAACTAATATACACAAATATTTTCTTGCAATATGGCAAAATATACAAAAAATTTTTAAAATTTCCAATAAAAACATTCAAAATTTTGGTTTTAACGTTTCTATCCGGCCACTGCTACGTTCTGAATCAGCCTCTTAATAGTTTTTAGAATTCCTTTTTCGAAAGTGATCCATTTCTGGAGTCATCCTTCATATTGAGGTCCTGTTGATTTTCCTGGTTAATTCCTTAGTACGTGGAACCCGATTCTCTGCCTTCTTCTACAATTATGTTCTAAAATCATAATTTTGCCCCTAACAAATCTCACTTTCTTCCACCGTCTCCTCAAATGTCTCTCCCAGTGTTAAGCCGCCATCACTGCTCTCGGAAACGCTTCCCCTGAAGTACTGCAGGGTGGCGCTGTGGTTGGGGTCCAGGTCAGAGGTCAGGTTGCTGGGGGCCGGAAGCAGCTGGACTTTGCTCTTTTTTTTTCCATTCTGGTAGACCCCGTTGTGTGTGAAAAATGCGTTTGAGTTTTTAGCAGCTTTGGGTTTATACTTGACTTGACTCCTGAAGAAACAGCTTTTGCACGGAAAATACTGGAGGAGGAAGAGGTTCCATTGTTTACGGAGCTCTGTTTTGACCTGCAGAGAAATAAGGAAAGTGTATGAAATTAGGAGAAGTTTGGGCTGAACACAACCTTTATGGCAAGTTGTTTTGGACAATACAAAAGCGCTGGACCAATTATATACATTCACAGCGCTTCACTATTTCCACATTTTGTTATGTTACAGCCTTATTCCAAAATGGATTAAATTCATTATTTTTCTCAAAATTCTACAAGCACTACCCCATAATGACAACGTGAAAGAAGTTTGGTTGAAATCTTTCAAAATTATTAAAAATAAAAAAAAATCCCATGTACATAAGTATTCACACCCTTTGCTCAATACTTTGGTGAAGCATCTTTGGCACCAATTACAGCCTCAAGTCTTTTTGAGTATGATGCTACAAGCTTGGCACACCTATTTTTGGACCTCTCAAGCTCCATCCATCAGGTTGGATGGAGAGCGTTGGTGCAAAGTAATTTTCAGATCTCTCATGAGATGTTCAATCAAGTTCATGTCTGGGCTCTGGCTGGGCCACTCAAGGACATTCACAGAGTTGTCCCGTAGCCACTCCTTTGTTATCTTGGCTGTGTTCTTAGGGTCGTTGTCCTGTTGGAAGATGAACCTTCACCCCAGTTGGAGGTCCAGCGCTCTGGAGCAGGTTTTCATGAAGGATGTCTCTGTAGATTGCTGCATTCATCTTTCCCTCAAACCAGACTAGTCTCCCAGTTCCTGCCACTGAAAAACATCCCCACAGCATGATGCTGCCACCACCATGCTTCACTGTAGGGATGGTATTGGTCAGGTGTTGAGCGGTGCCTGGTTTCCTCCAGACATGACACTTGCCATTCAGGCCAAAGAGTTTGTCCTGAATGGTCTTTGTTTCATCAGATCAGAGAATTTTGTTTCTCAAGGTCTGAGAGTCCTTCAGGTGCCTTGTGGCAAACTCCAGGCGGGCTGTCATGTGCCTTTTACTAAGTAGTGGCTTCCGTATGGCCACTCTACCATACAGGCCTGATTGGTGGAGTGTTACAGAGATGGTTGTTCTTCTGGAAGGTTCTCCTCTCTCCACAGAGAAATGCTGGAGCTCTGTCAGAGTGGCCATCGGGTTCTTGGTCACCTCCCTAACTAAGGTCCTTCTCTCACAATCACTCAGTTTGGCCGGGCGGCCCGCTCTAGGAAGAGTCCTGGTGGTTCCAAACTTCTTCCATTTACGGATGATGGAGGCCATTGTGCTCATTGGGACCTTTAATGCTGCAGAAATTTTTCTGTACCCTTCCCCAGATCTGTGCCTCCATACAATCCTGTCTCGGGAGGTCTACACAGGGCCAGATTAAGAGCATCATAGGCCTGGTGCTGAGAATTTCGGTGGGCCTTTTTATGGAAACAAAATGAAAATGCAAACAATTTTTCGCTAAAACGAATTAAATATACTCTCACCAGTAATACCAGCCGTGCAGCCTCTGAGCAGCAGCAACACCACCAATACCACCTGCTATGCGGTCTCTCACCAGCAGCAACATAGGGAGACCACATTTCCAAACTGTCATTCAGAGACATCCCCCTTTTCCCAAAAAAAAGATGAGGGTGGAGGATGTAGTCTCGGGGTTGGCAGGGAAATCGGCAGTGGAGGTGATTTGTCAGGCAAATGGCTGGTGTTAGTACTTAAAATCAATCATCCTGACACCATGCTTGATATGGTGTCAGGATGATCAAATTCCATTATTTCAGTTACTACATTGTAATATATAGTGAAATAGTTCAACTCACCATCGTGCAGAATTAGTGGGACCTGAGCTTGTCACTTGCCACCAGATGCAGCTTGTCACTTGCCACCCATAGCCTGCCACCAGATGTAGCGTATCACTTTCCACAGTTGCCTGCCGCTAGATGCAGCATGTCACTTGCCACCAGCAGCCTGCCACCAGATACAGTGTGCCACTTGCCACCAGATACAGTGTGCCACTTGCAACCAGATACAGTGTGCCACTTGCTACCCACAGCCTGCCACCAGATACAATGTGCCAATTGCCACCAGCAGCCTGCCACCAGATACAGTGTGCCACTTGCCACTAGCAGCCAGCCACCAGATACAGTGTGCCACTTGCCAACAGCAGCCTTTCACCAGATACAGTGTGCCACTTGCCAACCACAGCCTGTCACCAGATACAGTGTACCACTTGCTACCGACAGCCTGTCACCAGATACAGTGTGCCACTTGCCACCAGCAGCCTGCCACTAGATACAGTGTGCCACTTGCCACCAGATACATTGTGCCACTTGCCACCAGATACAGTGTGCCACTTGCCACCAGCAGCCTGCCACCAGATACAGTGTGTCACTTGCCACCAGCAGCCTGTCACCAGATACATTGTGCCACTTGCCACCAGATACATTGTGCCAATTGCCATCAGATACAGTGTGCCACTTGCCACCAGCAGCCTGCCACCAGATACAGTGTGTCACTTGCCACCAGCAGCCTGTCACCAGATACATTGTGCCACTTGCCACCAGATACAGTGTACCACTTGCCACCAGCAGCCTGCCACCAGATACATTGTGCCACTTGCCACCAGATACAGTGTGCCACTTGCCACCAGCTCCCTGCCACCAGATACAGTGTGCCACTTGCCACCAGCAGCCTTCCATCAGATACAGTGTGCCACTTGCCAACCACAGCCTACCACCAGATACAGTGTGTCACTTACCACCAGCAGCCTTCCACCAGATAGTGTGCCACTTGCCACCAGCAGCCTGCCATCAGATACAGTGTGCCACTTGCCACCAGCAGCCTACCACCAGATACATTGTGCCACTTGCCAACCACAGCCTACCACCAGATACAGTGTGCCACTTGCCACCGGCAGCCTGCCACCAGATACAGTGTGCCACTTGCCACCAGCAGCCTGCCACCAGATACAGTGTGCCACTTGCCAACCACAGCCTACCACCAGATACAGTGTGCCACTTGCCACCAGCAGCCTGCCACCAGATACAGTGTGCCACTTGCCACCAGCAGCCTGCCACCAGATACAGTGTGCCACTTGCCAACCACAGCCTACCACCAGATACAGTGTGTCACTTACCACCAGCAGACTTCCACCAGATAGTGTGCCACTTGCCACCAGCAGCTTGCCACCAGATACAGTGTGCCACTTGCCACCAGCAGCCTGCCACCAGATACAGTGTGCCACTTGCCACCAGATACAGTGTGCTACTTGCCACCAGCAGCCTGCCACCAGATAGTGTGCCACTTGCCAACCACAGCCTACCACCAGATACAGTGTGCCACCAGCAGCCTGCCACCAGATACAGTGTGCCACTTGCCACCAGCAGCCTGCCACCAGATACAGTGTGCCACTTGCCACTAGAAGCCTGCCACCAGATACAGTGTGCCACTTGCCACCAGCAGCCTGCCACCAGATACAGTGTGCCACTTGCCACCAGCAGCCTGTCACCAGATACAGTGTGCCACTTGCCAACCACAGCCTACCACCAGATACAGTGTGTCACTTACCACCAGCAGCCTTCCACTAGATAGTGTGCCACTTGCCACCAGCAGCTTGCCACCAGATACAGTGTGCCACTTGCCACCAGCAGCCTGCCACCAGATACAGTGTGCCACTTACCACCAGCAGCCTTCCACCAGATAGTGTGCCACTTGCCACCAGCAGCTTGCCACCAGATACAGTGTGCCACTTGCCACCAGCAGCCTGCCACCAGATACAGTGTGCCACTTGCCACCAGCAGCCTGCCACCAGATACAGTGTGCCACTTGCCACCAGCAGCCTTTCACCAGATACAGTGTGCCACTTGCCACCAGATACAGTGTGCCACTTGCCACCAGCAGCCTGCCACCAGATACAGTGTGCCACTTGCCACCAGCAGCCTTTCACCAGATACAGTGTGCCACTTGCCACCAGATACAGTGTGCCACTTGCCACCAGCAGCCTGCCACCAGATACAGTGTGCCACTTGCCACCAGCAGCCTGTCACCAGATACAGTGTGCCACTTGCCACCAGCAGCCTGCCACCAGATACAGTGTGCCACTTGCCACTAGAAGCCTGCCACCAGATACAGTGTGCCACTTGTCACCTGCAGCCTGTCACCAGAGACAGTGTGCCACATGCCACTAGCAGCCTGTCACCAGATACAGTATGCCACTAGCAGCCTGCCACCAGATACAGTGTGCCACTTGCCAACCAGCAGCCTGCCACCAGATACAGTGTGCCACTTGCCACCAGCAGCCTGCCACCAGATACAGTGTGCCACTTGCCACTAGAAGCCTGTCACCAGATACAGTGTGCCACTTGTCACCTGCAGCCTGTCACCAGATACAGTGTGCCACTTGCCACTAGCAGCCTGCCACCAGATACAGTGTGCCACTTGCCACTGACAGCCTGTCACCAGATACAGCGTGTCACTTACCACCAGCAGCCTGCCACCAGATACAGTGTGCCACTTGCCACCAGCAGCCTGCCACCAGATACAGTGTGCCACTTGCCACCAGCAGCCTGCCACCAGATACAGTGTTCTACTTGCCACCAGCAGCCTGCCACCAGATACAGTGTGCCACTTGCCACCAGCAGCCTGCCACCAGATACAGTGTGCCACTTGCCACCAGCAGCCTTTCACCAGATACAGTGTGCCACTTGCCACCAGCAGCCTGCCACTTCCTCCAGGACTCTTCCAGGATGGGTAGAAGGGACAGGGCCTGCATAGTCAAACAAATCCCTGGAGCCCCCACCCCTCCTCATCTGGGATGGTATGGTTGTGTGTAAAATGAATGCCAGGAGTAAGGATGAGCTCTGGCGTGTTCGCAAGCTGCACGTGCCGAGCCCGCCAGGAACTCGGCACTGCACAGCGCTAATCACAAACAGTGAGACATTTCCCAACGTGGGGCTGCAGAGATCGGGAAATGTCTCACTGCCTGTGATTAGCGCAGCGCATTGCCAACTTCCTGGCGGGCTCGGCACGTGGAGTGTGCGAACACGCCGGAGCTCATCCTTAGCCAGGAGTATTGATCAGACCAAGTTCTATAGAGGGGGGGGTGTACAAGCCTTTGGGCTCACACTGGTTTGCTGCAGTTTGGGCGCACTGCTTGTGTATCTGCAGTTTTAGCTTGCAATCCTATTGATTTTGGTGCGCTTTCAGAAAAAACATGCAACCTAATAGAAATCAATAGGACTGTGGGTAAAACACAGGAAAACTGCGGATACACCAGCAATGGGCCAAAACACAGCAAAGCAGTGTGAACCCACCTAAAAGCACAAGGAGCCAAGTCTACATATTGACTGCAGTTATAAGAGCCATTGCTGAAGATAAAGGTAAAAGAGGGGGAGAAAAGGGAGATAAGAGTCCAGTCACTGAGCTCACACTTGGATGGGAAGCTTATCACTCACATATCTGTTCACCTTCTATCTGCCGGCTGCTCTGTTCATAATTTCCCAGCCCACACGGCTCCTTCACTGCACACAGAGAGAAAGGGGAGAGGGGAGGGGGAAGGCAGAGCCATTTGTGTAGGGGGGGAACTGTGCACTGTGACACTGTAATAAACACAGTGAGCCAACACAGATGCAGCCAGACACCCCTCCATTTACACACAGCTTCTCCTGTCCCATAGAAGTTTATGGACAGGAGAAATCAGGCTTATATTGCTGGCTGTGAGGGCCGATTTTAAGGCAGGGGCCTGGAGCTGCAGCTCCATCAGCCCCTATGTTAATCCGGCCCTGGGTCTACAGACAATTCCTTGGACTTCATGGCTTGGTTTGTGCTCTGACTTGCACTGGTAACTGTGGGACTTTTTATAGACAGGTGTGTGCCTTTCCAAATCATGTCCAATCAAATAAATTTACTACAGGTGGACTCCAATCATGTTGTAGTAACATCTCAAGGATGGTCAGTGGAAACAGGAGGCACCTGAGCTCAATTTTGAGTGTCATGGCAAAGGCTGTGATACTTATGTACATGGGATTTTATTCATTTTTTATTTTTAATAAATTTGCAAAGATTTTAAACACACCTATTTCATTATGTAATTATGGGGTATTGTTTGCAGAATTTTGAGGAAAATAATGAATTTAATCAATTTTGGAATAAGGCTGTAAAATAACAAAATGTGGAAAAAGTGAAGTGCTGTGAATACTTTCCAGGTGCACTGTATATACATGGAGGGACTGGGCTTTGACTATTCCTACAATGCAACATGAGTTGTGGTTCCGCTTCTTTGCCAATATTGTAGCATTGATAAAGAGGTGAAGCTCCAAAAATGGCAATGGGATGGTAGGGGGGAGTGTGGCAATTTTGCTCCATCTAAAGGTTGCTGCTGATCTGTAACATTTATAATTGAATATTTTCATCATGCCTTATATATAAAGAGCCATCAACATTAGCTAAAAGGGAAGGGGCACAATCAACCTGAGTTGTATGAGCAAGGCTGCTGTTAGGTAGGCTGTATAGGGCCCTGTGATTTCTAACAGCCCCCCTGAGGACATAGATGTATCAATCCCTTTCTCATCTGCACAGATGAATGAATAGGAAGTGCTCTGAGGCTTCCTGCTCATTCACAAACTCTAATGAATGGACACAGGAGTGATTGGTACCGATTGCTCAATGTGTGCATTCCGGAAAGGAAGGGGCCAGCAAATTACACATTTACTGGCCCCTTCCCCTGCTCCCCATTCTGAAACATCCCCCTGTGTGCACGTAGCAGCTGCCAGTGGAAGAGGGGAGGAAAGAAGCCGGCAGCATTGTGGAGGAAGGGGGCACACGGGGGGGGGGGCCCGACCACAGATGAAAGGGGCACATGTGCTAGGACCAATCCCCCCGCAGTGCATCAGGAGGGAGAAAGAGGAGGAGAAGCTGGCAGCCCTGCAGGGGGAGGCAGAAAAGGACTGGTTTCTGCAATAAGACAGCACAGCCGGCCCTCCTGCTTAGCAGGTGCTTGGGCCCCCTTTTTGAACTGATACGGCCCAGGTCCATTACAGGAGGGCTGGCTGTACTGCTTTATCAGCGGCTCGGTGTATGGGGCCCACATACATGTCATGTGGGTTAGGCAGGTGCCACAAGACATGACTTAGACACTGAGCACTCCTAGTGTAGGTGAGAAATTGGTATATTTTCTAAATTAATGGGAACCTCAATGTAATTCCTTGTTCTACACAGGGGGTACTGCCTAAATCTAGTTTTTGGGTGGGCTGTAGTAAGCCCAGATTGTTTGTATGTTTTTCACTTGGTCTTTCCCTAAGCTCAGTGGGGTTGTGATTTCTCACTGCTGGCAGTGAGTAGGTGGCAATTGTATGAGATTTCATAACATGACTGAGTTATGAATATATTTCCTTCAGCCAACACAGTAGGAGGTTCATGCCACTGGTGTATGCTGGGGTGGGATATAATTATTTGGGACAGGCCTGGTGATTTCTTTCTTCCCCCCTGGCTGTGGCCTGGGGAGGTGCTGCTGGATTGATCTGTCTGTTAGGCCCAAAAGCCAGAGTGGGGCCTGCCATGTGCTCTAGGAGTGAGATAGGCTTGAAGTGGTCCTGGAGCGGTCCCGCCTGTCAATGGGGGAAGCTGTGCCAAAGAGGAGACCCAGGGGAGGACCCTTGTTGTTGCAAGGGCCTCAAGAATTGCTTGGAGGAGAACGCACTGAGCCTTGGAAACAGAGAGAAAAGCTTGTGAATCATCTTCTGCTTACAGTGTTGCCGGGTCAGCTTAAAGGTTCTGACTCTGTGAAGCTGGGCATTAATCTGGATCTTGTGAGTGTTTAAGTGATCTGCTTGGTATCAGGGACCCCTAACCCCCTGACTGTTCTACAATAAAATCTAAAAAGGAAAAAGTTACTGGTGCCCAATGTTCTTTCTCAGTCCCCCATTTTAGGTAATAGAGATGCTGGCCCACCCTTGCCTCTGCAGCTGCCACCATGCCTATGGGGTGTCGGGGGGTGGGGGAAGGTACTACATAAAGGGGCTCTTTGTTGATGATGTGTGCTACTGTTAACCAGGCATGACTGGTCTCTCATTTATGTTGTTATATTGGGTTGCTGAATATGCAGTATATACACTGAGCAAAATTATAAAGCAACACTTTTGTGTTTGCCCCCATTTACCATGAGCTGAACGCAAAGATCTACCACTTTTTCTATGTACACAAAAGGCCTATATCTCTCAAATATTCTTCACAAATCTGTTTAAGGCTCCTTTCACACTTATACGACTTCAAAGTCGCACGATTTTACCGCGATTTCGCGGCCACGATTTTGCCGCGATTTTACCGCGATCTGCCGCGATTTTACCGCGATTTGGGAGCAGTACCACTTTGCCACGTTTTTGGCATTAACAAATGAAAACATACAGTAGTTGGTATGAATCATAAGGGGGAACTCCACGCCAAGTTTTAAATAAAAAAAACTGGCGTGGGTTCCCCCCCAGGGGCATACCAGGCCCTTAGGTCTGGTATGGATTGTAAGGGGAACCCCCTACGGCAAAAAATCGGCGTGGGGGTCCCCCCAAAATCCATACCAGACCCTTATCCGAGCACGCAGCCCGGCCGGTCAGGAATGGGGGTGGGGACGAGCTAGCGCCCCCCCCTCCTGGACCGTACCAGGCCGCATACCCTCAACATGGGGGGTGGGTGCTTTGGGGCAAGGGGGGGCGCCCTGCGGCCCCCCCCACCCCAAAGCACCTTGTCCCCATGTTGATGAGGACAAGGGCCTCTTCCCGACAACCCTGGCCGTTGGTTGTCGGGGTCTGCGGGCGGGGGGCTTATCGGAATCTGGGAGCCCCCTTTAATAAGGGGGCCCCCAGATCCCGGCCCCCCACCCTATGTGAATAAGTATGGGGTACATGGTACCCCTACACATTCACCTAGGGAAAAAAGCGTCAATAAAAAACACAGTACACAGGTATTTAAAATAATTTATTAGGCAGCTCCGGCATCTTCTTCCGACTTCGGGGGTCCTCTTCCGACTTCGGGGGTCTCTCCGGCGTCTTCTCCCGGTGTCCGCATCTTCTGCCGGCTCCACCGCTATCTTCTGGCGCTCTTTTGCCAGCGGTGGTCCGGACCTCTGGATCGTCTTCTTCCCTCTTCATGGGGGCAAGGTGCTTTGGGGTGGGGGGGCCGGCAGGGTGCCCCCCATGCCCTAAAGCACCCACCTCCCCATGTTGAGGGCATGCGGCCTGGTACGGTCCAGGAGGGGGGGGGCGCTCGCTCGTCCCCACCCCCATTCCTGACCGGCCGGGCTGCGTGCTCGGATAAGGGTCTGGTATGGATTTTGGGGGGGACCCCACGCCGATTTTTCGGCGTAGGGGGTTCCCCTTAGATCCATACCAGACCTAAGGGCCTGGTATGCCCCTGGGGGGAACCCACGCCGTTTTTTTCATTTAAAACTTGGCGTGGAGTTCCCCCTCTGGATTCATACCAGACAGCTGTCAGCACTGCCTGTCGCTCATCGGGAAAGGAAAAAAAAGTTTTCCTTTCCCGATCAGGGAGCCAGGCTTGTGCTTACAAAGTCGTGCTGAAGTCGTGTCTATATATTTTTCAGGCACGACTTGCATGCTACTTCAGGGTTTAACATTGAGGTCTATGGAGTACAACTCGCATAGAAGTTGGACCAAAGTAGTGCAGGGACTACTTTCAAGTCGGCATGACTTAAAGTCGTGCCAATATGAATGGTAGTCATTGAAAATCATGGAGAATGACTTGTCATACGATTTTGCAGTACAAAATCGTGGGACAAGTCGTATAAGTGTGAAAGGGGCCTAAATCTGTCTCACAGGTGTGGCATATCAAGATGCTGATTAGACAGCATGATTATCGCACAGGTGTGCCTTAGGCTGGCCACAATAAAAGGCCACTCTAAAATGTGCAGTTTTACTGTATTGGGGGGGGTCCGGGGGGTCCAGTCAGTATCTGCTGTGACAACCATTTGCCTCTTCAATGGCTGTGCAAAGTTGCTGGATATTGGCATGAACTGGCACACGCTGTAGTATACATTGATCCAGAGCATCCCAAACATGCTCAATGGGTGACTTGCCCGGTAAGTATGCTGGCCATGCAAGAACTGGGATGTTTTCAGCTTTCAGGAATTGTGTACAGATCCTTGCACCATGGGGCCGTGCATTATCATGCTGCAACATGAGGTGATGGTCATGGATGAATGGCACAACAATGGGCCTCGGGATCTCATCACGGTATCTCTGTGCATTCAAAATGCCATCAGTAAAATGCACCTGTGTTCGTTGTCCATAGCATACACCTGCCCATACCATAACCCCACCGCCACCATGGGCCACTCCATCCACAATGTTGACTTCAGCAAACCGCTCACCCACATGACGCCATACTCGCTGTCTGCCATCTGCCCTGTACAGTGAAAACCAAGATTCATATGTGAAGAGAAGACCTCTCCAAAGTGCCAGACACCATCGAATGTAAGCATTTGCCCACTTAAGTCGGTTACGAATATGACGACGAACTACAGTCAGGCCAAGACCCCAATGAGGATGACGAGCAGATGAGCTTCCCTGAAACGTTTTTTGACAGTCTGTGCAGAAATTCTATAGTTTGGCAAACCGATTGTTATAGCAGCTGTCCGGGTGGCTGGTCTCAGGCGATCTTGGAGGTGAAGATGCTGGATGTGGAGGTCCTGGGCTGGTGTGGTTACACGCGGTCTGCGGTTGTGAGGCCGGTTGGATGTCCTGCCAAATTCTCTGAAACGCCTTTGAAGACGGCTTATGGTAGAGAAATGAACATTCAATTCAAGGGCAACAGCTCTGGCGGACATTCCTGCAGTCAGCATGCCAATTGCACGCTCCTTCAAAACATGCGACATCTGCGGCATTGTTCTGTGTGATAAAACTTGCACATTTTAGAGTGGCCTTTTATTGTGGCCAGCCTAAGGCACACCTGTGCAATAATCATGCTGTCTAATCAGCATCTTGATATGCCACACCTGTGAGGTGGATGGATTATCTCGGCAAAGGAGAAGTGCTCACTAACACAGATTTAGACAGATTTGTGAACAATATTTGAGAGAAATAGGCCTTTTGTGTACATAGAAAAAGTGGTAGATCTTTGCGTTCAGCTCATGATAAATAGGGGCAAACACAAAAGTGTTGTATTTATAATTTTGCTCAGTGTATGTTCTGAATTGACTAGTTGGAGGTCCTCTCTGTCCTCCTGTTGCCATCAAGCTGAGACACAATTTTATCAAACTATCTAATGAACTGATCATTTCACACCCTCCCTGGAGAAACTGGGGGTCCTTCACTGGAGAATTTGGAGGGGCCCATCATCCGGATTCTCCTCTAAGCCTTGGATTTCTAGTCAAGCCCGGATAGAAGTCGCAGAATCAATATTAGCATTTAATTACTGGATCCTAATGAGAAGAAAACAGATGATGTCGATAAGAGGGTAAATGAAGAAGGCGGTTTATAGATCAATGACTCAACTTCCTCGGCTGAGTGTAATCTGTGTACGCTTGTTACTGTGCTAAGGATTAATTAACCCTGGGGGAGCCGGAGGGATCGCTGCTAACTGCAGAGCATTATGTACATTTTATTTTACAAACAGCTCAGACACATGAGAGGGATTGAGTATAGACACAAAACGTCTGAAGACATTGATTGTAGAGGCTGTTCTAGGCTGTGTCTACAGATAGAGCCACTGTTGTGGACTGTGATTACAGATGGGGCCACTGTCCCAGGGTTTAAGGGTATCTGAGAGTCTGGCAACTACAGATGGGGCCATTGTACCACAGTCTGGGGGAATCCGATGGCCCAGTGACTACAGATGAGGCTACTGTCTTAAAGTTCAAGGGGTCCTAAGGGCCTAGAGACTGCTGATGTGGCTACTCTTCCAGAGTTCGAGGGGATCTGAGGGTCTAGTGACCACTGATGGGGCTATTGTCACAGGGTCTGGGGGGAGGGGGGTATGAGGGCCTAGTGACTACAGATGGGGCTACTCTCCCAGGGTCCCCAGTGCACTCCAATGCCTCCAGTGACCCCTGTGCCTTTAGCGACCCCTGTGCATTCCTATGCCTCCAGTGAACCCTGTGCACCCCTATGCCTCCAGTGACCTTAATGAACCCCTATGCCTCCAGTGACCCCTTACCACTCCTGTGCCTCCAGTAAACCCTGTGCATCCCTGTGCCTCCAGTGAGCCTGTGCATTTAGCGACCCCTGTGATGCTCCAGTGACCTCAATGCACCCCTATGCATCCAGTGACCCCTTAGCACTCTTGTGCCTCCAGAGAACCCTGTGCATCCCTGTGCCTCCAGTGCGCCTGTGCACCCCTATGCATCCAGTGACCTCTGACACTCTTGTGCCTCCAGAGAACCCTGTGCATCCCTGTGCCTCCAGTGCGCCTGTGCACCCCTATGCCTCCAGTGAACTCCATGCACCTCTATGCCTCCAGTGACAACTGTGCACCCCTGTGCCTCCAGTGAACCCTGTGCACCCCAGTGCCTCCAGTGAGCCATGTGCATTCACCGACCCCTGTGCACCCCCATGCCTCCAGTGAGCCCTGGGCATTCAGCGACCCCTGTGCACCCCCGTGCCTCCAGTGAGCCCTGTGCATTTAGCGACCCCTGTGCACCTGTGTGCCTCCAGTGAGCCCTGTGCATTTAGCGACCCCTGTGCCTTCAGTGAGCCCTGTGCATTTAGCGACCCCTGTGCACCCCTGTGACTCCAGTGAGCCCTGTGCATTTAGCGACCCCTGTGCATCCCTGTGCCCCCAGTGAACCCTGTGCATTTAGCGACCCCAGTGCACTCCTGTGCCTCCAGTGAATCCTGTGCACCCCTGTGCCTCCAGTAAGCTCTGTGCATTTAGCAACCTCTGTGCACCCATATGCCTCCAGTGACCTCTGTGCACACCTATGCCTCCAGTGAACCCTGTGCACCCCTGTGCCTCCAGTGAGCCCTGTGCATTTAGCAACCCTTGTGCACCTCTATGCCTCCAGTGATCCGTGTGCACTCCTTTGCCTCCAGGTAATCTGTGAACCCTGTACTGCGCACCCAGTGTCTCCAGTGACCCAAACAATCCTGTGCCCTTAGTGACTTTGTGACCCTTGTGCACTCCTGTGACCCCCATGTCTCCAATAACCCCAGTGCTCCTGCCCCTTCAGTGATTCTGTAACCCCTGTGCACTCCTGTGCCTCCAGAGAATCAGTGAACCCTGCGCACTCTTGTGACCCCAGTGTCTCCAGTGACCCCAACATTCCTGTACCCTCAGTGACTTTGTAACCCTTGTGCACTCCTGTGATCTCCGTGCCTCTAATGACCCCAGCGCTCCTGTGCCTTTAGTGACTCTATGACCCTTGTGCACTCTGGTGCGTTTTGTGCCTCCAGTGACTCTTTTGTCTCCAGTGACCCCTGTGCCTCCCTAGACTCCTAAGCATCCTGTGTCATTTTGTGACCCCAGTGAGCACTGAGAACCTCCATGACACCTGTGTCTCCACAATCTCAGGCACACTCCTTTATTTCCTGGACTGTCTCTCTCCATGTGGATATGGACCCCTGTCCGTGACAGTCCCACTGGCGAGTTTTCACTTCCTGTCCTTTAAACAAACAGGAAATTAGATTAAAACGCTACAAAGCGAGGCGAAATCTCCTTTAAGATAGTTGGAAAATTTGGAAGTTTAGAAGATAGTCTTATTCTGGTGACAATTCCAAATTTTGTATTTCCCCTCACTTTCTGTATGGGCACAGTGGTGACACCAGGACATAAATACAGGGTGAATCTACTCAGTGGGGCACGATAAAAACCCTTTCTTAGTGCATCCAAAACTAAAACAAATGGTTCTAGATACACTTTAACATTTGGCTGAAAATGCAAAAAACCCGTAAAGCATTTACTTACCTCCCCATTGGTGAAACAATACAAATAGGCAACCACAAAGCCCTAAAAATAATAATAGAAAGAGATGATTAATTCAAATTAACCAAAAAAAAAATAATAATAAATAAATAAAATTGTTCATGTTTTATAATCCTATCGCAGAATTTTCCAGTTCTGTATAAAACAGCCTTACCAAGTCAAATAAATGCTGATTGCCCGTGTTTATTTCTCTCACACATGAACAATTTGAGATTTCATCATCCTTTGGATGTGCTCGTGGAAAAGAGCGAGAAAGATCTTGGCAGCCCATTTACTTCTTTGTGGTGTGTTCATGTACAGTAAAACCTTGGATTACGCGCATAATTCGTTCCAGAAACATGCTTGTAATCCAAAGCACTTGTATATCAAAGCAAATTTCCCCATAAGAAATAATGGAAAATTTTACTTGTCTTGCAAAACGCTCTCAAACCAAGTTACTCTCAAACCAAGGTTTTACTGTACATGCATTAACATGTGTTATGTTGTACATAAAAACACCAATAAAGGTGGGGAAGGGGGGCACCAGCCTTGTACGTTAACCAAGACACCATTTATTTAAGAATAAAAAGAAATATACTCTCAAACAATAGAGAGCATCAGGCCCATAGCAAATTTCCAACAGATCAACCAAAATTGGTAGATGGAATGAGAGGAGCGTCCCAGAGTTCAGCAGATGTTAATGCATTATAAGGGTGCCCTCTCTTCTTCTACCAGCACGTTAGTGACTGCAGAACTCTGGGACATCCTCCTGGGTCATCTAGTGGTGCACTACCGATTTTGGTCGATCTGTTGGAAATTTGTGGTGGACTTGATGCTCTACATTTCTTTGTGAATACATTACTTTTTATTTTTAAATAAATGGTGTCTCGGTTAATGCCCAAGGCTGGTGTGTCTCCTTTTTTTTTTCAGTTTTTATGCATAGTTCTTAAGGATGGGCAGCAAGGCCAAGTGGAACTTAGAAGACCATGACCTGGGTCCTGTGCTGGAGATGCCTGGAATCTAGCGAGAACCTCCCCAAAAAGACTGGTGCCATACCTTAAGGCAGAAGTGATATTGTATCTATTTGGTGTTATGTTGTATGTTAATGTGTGTTGCGTTATGGCAATAGGGCGGCAATAATGGCCCTTTTTTCCCAATGCAACGCTCCACAACATCATGCCTTGCAGGACACATTACAGTGCAGGTGTTGCTTTAGTGCATAGGATTCCTATGACTGGCAACACAACACTGTAATGCTATTTATACACAATAGGATTTTCCGACAACAAAATCCATGGATTTTTTTCCGAAGGATGTTGGCTCAAACTTGTCTTGCATACACATGGTCACACAAATGTTGTCGGGAATTCCGAACGTCAAGAACGTTCGGAAGCACAGTGGTGTAGTGGGTAGTAGACATGTGCACAGCCAAAAAATTTGTTCGTTTTCGTTTCATTCGTTTAATATTTTTTTCGTTTTTCGGGTCATTCGTTATGATCGCGATTCGTCAATTTGTTCATTTGTAAATGCCTTCATTCGTACATTCGTAAATTCGAACATTCGTTCATTCGTACATTTTTACATTTGTACATTTGTACATTCGTAAATTCGTAAAATCGTACATTTGTAAATTAGAAAATTCGGAAATTTGTCAATTCGAAGTTTGAAAATCCAAAAACCCGAAAATTCACAAATCTGAAATAGTAACTAACTATTAAATTATAGGTATTGTAATTTCCTTTCAAATTTGACTGTCAGTGAACGTAACAAATACGAATTTATCCGAAGTTACGAATTATCCAAAACGAATGCTGCATCTAAAAACAAATGGAACGGAACAAATTAATAATAAATAATAATAATAAAACGTTGTTATTATTATTATTGTTATTTATTATTATCAATTCATTACGTTCCATTACGTTTTTTCAGGTCATTCATAACTTCGGATAAATTTGTATTTGTTACGTTCACTAACAGCCAAATTTGAAAGGAAATTACAATACCTATAATTTAAAAGTTACTAGTAATTACTAATAGTCAAGTTATTATTAGTTAACAATTTTTTCAGATTTCCGAATTTTTGAATTCACAAATTTACGAATTCACTAATTTACTAATGTACGAATGCACGAATGAACGAATTTACGAATGTCCAATTTTATCGAATTTACGAATATTCGGAAAAAATTCGTTAAACGGGTTTTCGTTAATTCGGATATTCCCGAATTAACGAATTTGTCTAAATTTGTTAATAAACGAATTCGGAACGAGACGAATTGCACATGCCCAGTGGGTAGCACTCTCGCCTAGCAGTAAGAAGGGTCGCTGGTTCAAATCCTAACCACGACACTACCTGCCTGGAGTTTGCATGGTCTCCCTGTGCCTGTGTGGGTTTCCTCCGGGTACTCCAGTTTCCTCCCACACTCCAAAGACATGCTGGTAGGTTAATTGGCTTCTGTCCAAAATTGGCCCTAGTATATGAATGTTAGGGACCTTGGATTGTTTTCTCCTGGAGGGTAGGGATCGATGTGAGTGTGCGATATATGTGTGGACCGCTGCGTAAAAATTGACACAGCGCTATATGGGTACCTTAGATAAAAATAGGGATAGTTGTAGACACGCACCCACACTTGCTCAGGTTAAACTTGATGGACTGGTGTCTTTATTCAACCTTACTAACCATGTAACTATGTAACGCGGTGACGTACAACACATACGATGAGCCGAGAAAAATGAAGTTCAATAGCCAGTGTGGCTCTTCTGGTTAATTCCGAGCATGCGTGAACTTTTGTGTGTTGGGATTGTGTACACACGCTCGGAATTTCCGACAACAAATCTTGTTGTCGGAAAATTTGGGAAACTTGCTCTCAAACATTTGTTGGCGGAAATTCCGACAACTGATGTTCTATGGAGCCTACACACGGTCGGACTTTCCGACAACAAGCTCACATCCAACATTTGTTGTCGGAAAATCCTATTGTGTGTACGGCCCATATTGCATGTTACATATGTTACCACTTATTGCAGTAATGTGTGTCTTATCACTCATTGTGGTAACACATGCTTTACCATGATGCAGAAAAGTAAATGGACCCAAGTAGAAGTAGGACAGGCAGAATGGTGAGGATACTCATGTACAGTCTTTCTGTACGGTGAGTCAGGGTTCCTTCTCAGCGCTTAGCCTCCTCCCTTCTCTAGGAAAGCATGCTTCTCCAGTCATACAAAACATCGTAGATAGGTTTCCTCTGTCTGTCATAATTTAGTTGCCTTATATTTCCCCTTTATTAATGACAAAAGTCACCCCATTCCCTACACAACCGCTAGATTCCCATCAGCGTCTACCTGGAAGGAGCTCAGAGTCAGCTGGATGAAGCGCAGGATGTGTTTGGTGAGCCCTTTAATGTGTTCATCGCTGACAAAGGTGAAGAAGACTTCGTGTGTCCCCAGCAGAGGGATGAGGATGAGAGTTGCTTTAGCGAATCTTAAGAGACAAAAAAAAAGGTAACCGTTTACAACATCATTTACTCTGATTCCACTGGATGGCGATCAATCAAAGAGCACAAATTATAGATACAGTGGAACCTCGGTTTGCGAGTAACGCGGTTAACGAGCGTTTGCAAACCGAGCACTGTATTTTTAAAATTCCTAACTTGGTTTGAGAGTGTTGTCTTGCAACCCAAGCAGGATTCAGGCCAAAAGCTATGTGCAGTACTGCTTTTGGCCTGAGGTGGGGGGCGACGGAGCCGAGCAGAGCCGAAAGTCGACGATCGGCGCCATTCGGAAATGCGCGGAAAGGCCCAAGGACAGTTCGGCTGAGGCTTGTCTTTCCGAGGTTTGCTGAGGTCCGCCGAAGTGTCCCTCGGGCCTTTTCGGCCGTTTCCGAGGCTCTCCGGCGCCCCCCGCCTCTGGCCGCATGCGGTATTGCATCCCATTGAAGTCAATGCAGAACTAATTATTTTAGTTTCCATTGACTTCAATGGGAAAACTCGCTTTGATATGCGAGTGCATTGGATTATGGAACGGATTATGCTCGTAATCCGGGGTTCCACTGTATTTATTACAATATGTCCAATCCCAATGATGGGCTGTGTGATGGGGAATAAGGTGGCATGAGTTCCATTATCCCTTCCCTGCTTACTGCTCTACCTTGCCCACTGCAATCCACTGCCTACTGTTCTTCCTTATCTACTGCCACTGCCATTTCCTGCCCACCACACTTCCCTGCATTCTGCCTTTCTCTGCCTATTGTGCCTCCTTGCATATGGCCCTTTACTGCTACTGTACTCCCCCCACCTGCAACCCTGCCCTGCCTACTGTTTTTCCTTTACTACCGTAGTGCCTACACTGATTTTCCGGGAGCCAGATGGTGAGGTGGTCGTGTTTTGTTGCCTCACAGCTTGGAATTAACATGGATTGTTTGAGGATTTCCATCATTTAATTTACTGAACATGCCCACAACTTTGAAGATTTTTTTTTTTATTGTGAAGCAAACAAATAGGATAAAATAACAGAAAAAGTCAATGTGCATAACTATTCACCCCCCCTAAAGTCAATACTTTGTAGAGCCACCTTTTGCGGCTATCACAGCTCCAAGTCGCTTTGGATAAGTCTCTATGAGCTTGCCACATCTTACCACTGGGATTTTTGCCCATTCCTCATTGCAAAACTGCTCCAGCTCCTTCAAGTTGGATGGTTTGTGCTTGTTGACAGCAATCTTTAAGTCTGACCACAGATTTTCTATTGGATTGAGGTCTGGGCTTTGACTAGGTCATTCCAACACATTTACATGTTTCCCCTTAAACCACTCAAGTGTTGCTTTAGCAGTGTGTTTGGGGTCATTGTCCTGCTGGAAGGTGAACCTCCGTCCTAGCCTCAAATCACACACAGAGTGGTACAGGTTTTGCTCAAAAATATTCCTGTATTTAGCACCATCCATCTTTCCCTCAACTCTGACCAGTTTCCCAGTCCCGACTGCTGAAAAACATCCCCACAGCATGATGCTGCCACCACCATGTGGTCACAGTGGGGATGGTGTTCTTTGGGTGATGTGTTGGGTTTGCTCCAGACATAGCGTTTTCTTTGATGGCCAAAAAGTTCAATTTTAGTCTCATCAGACCAGAGCACCTTCCTCCATACATTTTGGGAGTCTCCCACATGCCTTTTCGCAAACTCAAAATGTGCCATTTTGTTTTTTGCTGGAAGTAATGGCTTTCTTCTGGCCACTCTGCCATAAAGCTCAACTCTATGGAGGGTACGGATTATTGTCGTCCTATGTACAGATACTCCAGTCTCTGCTGTGGAACTCTGCAGCTCCTCCAGGGTTGCCTTAGGTCTATGTGCTGCCTCTCTGATTAATGCCCTCCTTGCCCGGTCCGTGAGTTTTGGTGTGCGGCCGTCTCTTGGCAGGTTTGCTGTTGTGCCATGTTCTTTCCATTTGGTTATGATACATTTTGATGGTGCTCCTAGGGATCAAAGATTTGGATATTTTTTTATAACCTAACCCTGACTTGTACTTCTCAACAACATTGTCCCTTACTTGTTTGGAAAGTTCCTTGGTCTTCATGGCAGTCTTTGGTTAGTGGTGCCTCTTGCTTAGGTGTTGCAGCCTCTGGGGCCTTTCAAAAAGGTGTGTATATGTAATGACAGATCACGTGAAACTTAGATTGCACACAGGTGGACATCATTTCACTAATTATGTGACTTCTGAAGGTAATTGGTTGCACCAGAGCTTTTTATGGGCTTCATAACAAAGGGGGGTGAATACATACGCACATGCCAATTATCAGTTTTTTATTTCTGAAAAATAGTTTCTGTATATATTTTTCTAATTTTACTTCACCAACTTAGACTATTGTGTTCTGATCCATCACATATAATTCAGATTAAAAAAAAAAACATTGAACTAAAGGCTGTAATGTAACAAAATAGGTAAAAAGCCAAGGGGGTGAATACTTTTGCAAGGCACTGTATCTACTTCCCTCACTCGCCCACTGCCCTTCCCCACCTACTTCCCTCCAATATATTTGGTTGGTAAAGGTTTGTTGGACTGGTAAGACTACTGATACAAAGAGTACAATCTGTACACCGTCCGCCACTAGTACTAATATTAACTTTACCATTACAAATATCAATATCATAACTAGGGCTGCGCATCTTCACTGGCCTCACGATTCGATTCGATTACGATTATCAAGTCAACGATTCGATTCGATTCCGCGATGCATCACGATGCATCACGATTACAGCGCAAGTCCGCAGGTGCTCATGGTTTTCATCAAAAAAAATTAAAGTAGTCAGGAGAACTCCATTTTTTTTATTCTATCTGTTCTTAAGAAAAAAAAGAGACAGCAGAGGAGCTCCAGGCTCTCTTCCAAAATACTAAAGGAGATGGTCAGAGCCTGCGGACATGCTACAGGAGATGATCAGAGACTGCAGACAGACATGCTACAGGAGATGATCAGAGACTGCAGACAGACATGCTACAGGAGATGATCAGAGACTGCAGACAGACATGCTACAGGAGATGATCAGAGACTGCAGACAGACATGCTACAGGAGATGATCAGAGACTGCAGACAGACATGCTACAGGAGATGATCAGAGACTGCAGACAGACATGCTACAGGAGATGATCAGAGACTGCGGACATGCTACAGGAGATGATCAGAGACTGCGGACATGCTACAGGAGATGATCAGAGACTGCAGACATGCTACAGGAGATGATCAGAGACTGCGGACATGCTACAGGAGATGATCAGAGACTGCGGACATGCTACAGGAGATGATCAGAGACTGCGGACATGCTACAGGAGATGATCAGAGACTGCGGACATGCTACAGGAGATGATCAGAGACTGCGGACATGCTACAGGAGATGGTCACAGACTGCGGACATGCTACAGGAGATGGTCACAGACTGCGGACATGGCACAGGAGATGGTCACAGACTGCGGACATGGCACAGGAGATGGTCACAGACTGCGGACATGGCACAGGAGATGGTCACAGACTGCAGACATGGCACAGGAGATGGTCAGACACTGGGACATGGCGCAGGAGATGGTCAGACACTGCGGACATGGCACAGGAGATGGTCACAGACTGCGGTGCGGACATGGCACAGGAGATGATCAGACACTGGGGACATGGCACAGGAGATGGTCAGACACTGGGACATGGCACAGGAGATGGTCAGACACTGGGGACATGGCACAGGAGATGATCAGACACTGGGGACATGGCACAGGAGATGATCAGACACTGCGGACATGGCACAGGAGATGGTCAGACACTGCGGACATGGCACAGGAGATGGTCAGACACTGCGGACATGGCACAGGAGATGATCAGACACTGGGGACATGGCACAGGAGATGATCAGACACTGGGGACATGGCACAGGAGATGATCAGACACTGGGGACATGGCACAGGAGATGATCAGACACTGCGAACATGGCACAGGAGATGGTCAGACACTGCGGACATGGCACAGGAGATGATCAGACACTGAGGACATGGCACAGGAGATGATCAGACACTGGGGACATGGCACAGGAGATGATCAGACACTGGGGACATGGCACAGGAGATGATCAGACACTGCGGACATGGCACAGGAGATGTTCAGACACTGCGGACATGGCACAGGAGATGGTCAGACACTGGGGACATGGCACAGGAGATGGTCAGACACTAGGACATGGCACAGGAGATGATCAGACACTGGGGACATGGCACAGGAGATGATCAGACACTGCGGACATGGCACAGGAGATGATCAGACACTGGGGACATGGCACAGGAGATGATCAGACACTGCGGACATGGCACAGGAGATGGTCAGACACTGCGGACATGGCACAGGAGATGATCAGACACTGGGGACATGGCACAGGAGATGATCAGACACTGGGGACATGGCACAGGAGATGATCAGACACTGGGGACATGGCACAGGAGATGATCAGACACTGCGAACATGGCACAGGAGATGGTCAGACACTGCGGACATGGCACAGGAGATGATCAGACACTGAGGACATGGCACAGGAGATGATCAGACACTGGGGACATGGCACAGGAGATGATCAGACACTGGGGACATGGCACAGGAGATGATCAGACACTGCGGACATGGCACAGGAGATGTTCAGACACTGCGGACATGGCACAGGAGATGGTCAGACACTGGGGACATGGCACAGGAGATGGTCAGACACTAGGACATGGCACAGGAGATGATCAGACACTGGGGACATGGCACAGGAGATGATCAGACACTGCGGACATGGCACAGGAGATGATCAGACACTGCGAACATGGCACAGGAGATGATCAGACACTGGGGACATGGCACAGGAGATGATCAGACACTGGGGACATGGCACAGGAGATGATCAGACACTGGGGACATGGCACAGGAGATGATCAGACACTGGGGACATGGCACAGGAGATGATCAGACACTGGGGACATGGCACAGGAGATGATCAGACACTGGGGACATGGCACAGGAGATGATCAGACACTGGGGACATGGCACAGGAGATGATCAGACACTGGGGACATGGCACAAGAGATGATCAGACACTGGGGACATGGCACAGGAGATGATCAGACACTGGGACATGGCACATGAGATGATCAGACACTGCGGACATGGCACAGGAGATGATCAGACACTGCGGACATGGCACAGGAGATGGTCAGACACTGAGACATGGCACAGGAGATGATCAGACACTGGGGACATGGCACAGGAGATGATCAGACACTGGGACATGGCACAGGAGATGATCAGACACTGGGGACATGGCACAGGAGATGATCAGACACTGGGACATGGCACAGGAGATGATCAGACACTGGGACATG
Source organism: Lithobates septentrionalis (assembly GCA_037952835.1). NCBI lineage: Eukaryota > Metazoa > Chordata > Amphibia > Anura > Ranidae > Lithobates > Lithobates septentrionalis. The sequence continues at coordinate 356,060 of JBBDGP010002975.1, forward strand.
GCACAGGAGATGATCAGACACTGCGGACATGGCACAGGAGATGATCAGACACTGCGGACATGGCACAGGAGATGATCAGACACTGCGGACATGGCACAGGAGATGATCAGACACTGCGAACATGGCACAGGAGATGGTCAGACACTGAGACATGGCACAGGAGATGATCAGACACTGGGGACATGGCACAGGAGATGATCAGACACTGGGGACATGGCACAGGAGATGATCAGACACTGGGACATGGCACAGGAGATGATCAGACACTGGGACATGGCACAGGAGATGATCAGACACTGCGGACATGGCACAGGAGATGATCAGACACTGCGGACATGGCACAGGAGATGGTCAGACACTGCGGACATGGCACAGGAGATGGTCAGACACTGCGGACATGGCACAGGAGATGGTCAGACACTGGGGACATGGCACAGGAGATGGTCAGACACTGCGGACATGGCACAGGAGATGGTCAGACACTGCGGACATGGCACAGGAGATGGTCAGACACTGCGGACATGGCACAGGAGATGGTCAGACACTGCGGACATGGCACAGGAGATGATCAGACACTGCGGACATGGCACAGGAGATGGTTTAGACACTGGGACATGGCACAGGAGATGGTCAGACACTGCGGACATGGCACAGGAGATGGTCAGACACTGCGGACATGGCACAGGAGATGGTCAGACACTGCGGACATGGCACAGGAGATGGTCAGACACTGCGGACATGGCACAGGAGATGGTCAGACACTGCGGACATGGCACAGGAGATGGTCAGACACTGCGGACATGGCACAGGAGATGGTCAGACACTGGGGACATGGCACAGGAGATGATCAGACACTGGGAAATGGCACAGGAGATGATCAGACACTGGGGACATGGCACAGGAGATGGTCAGACACTGGGGACATGGCACAGGAGATGGTCAGACACTGGGGACATGGCACAGGAGATGGTCACAGACTGCGGACAATAATGCAGAGTTGTGGTGTGATGAAGGCGCCCCCCCCCTCCCCCTCTGTACTTACATGCTGCTCTGCCAGTGGCAGCCTGTAATGAGCAGGGCGATCTGCCTGCTCACCATCTCCCCCCGATCTCCATTCGTGCGGCCGGTGTTCCGCCGGTTGTCACATCTCAGGTCAGTGAATTCTCCCGGTAGAGCGCTCCGTGCATAAAGTTGTTATTAGTGTGTGTATATTCCGGTCATGTGACTCTCAGCCGCGCCTCCCTCCTCTCACGTCTCTCCTGATGTCAGCCCCGCCCGCCTCTCTTCTGACCTGTTAGCTCCAGTCAGTGGGCGGAGCTGACACCAGGAGAGACTGAGAGGAGGGAGGCGCGGCTGAGAATCACATGACCGGAATATACACACACTAAAAACAACTTTATGCACGGAGCGCTCTACCGGGAGGGGGCGGGGCCAGACATCGATTTTTAGGGTCGCATGCATTGATGCCGCATCGGGGACACCCGAATCGCGATGCATCGATGCTGCGATTAATTTCAGCAGCCCTAATCATAATTAATACCTCCACCACCACTACTCCTCTGCTACCACTAGAGGCACTATGACTGCTGGAACTATACATTCTGTTTTTGTACGACAACCACAATCATCACTTTTGTTACTTCTCACTCTTTCTGAAATTATTACTAATGATACCACCAGTACTGGAAGTGTTACAACTAATATTACCTCAGGTATGACTGCGTCTGAAGATTAGCTACTACCCACCACTAGGAGTATATCTATTACCAGTAATGTAACAATGGCTATTACTAATAATACTTCTCTTACTACTAGATATTAGACATGTGCAATTAGGAATTCGTTTTTTAATGAATTCTGACAAATTTGTTAATTCCGAAATTTCCAAATTTTTCAATTTCCGAAATTACGAATTTCCGAATTTCGAATTTACAAATTACGAATTTCGAATTTACAAATGACGAATTTCGAATATACAAATTACGAATTTCCGAATTTACAAATTACGAATTTCGAATTTACGAATTTCGAATTTTCGAATTTCCGAATTTCAGAAATACGAATTTCTGAGTTTCCAAATTTTCACATTTTAGATTTCAGAATTTCGAATTTCCAAATTTCCGAATTTCTGAATTCCAAATTTTTTAAATTTGAAATTCGGAAATTAGAAAATTCGAAAATCCGAAAATTTGAAAATCTGAAAAAAGAAAGAAAATCTGTAAAATTGAAATAATAGCTAACTATTAAATTATAGGTATTGGAATTTCCTTTCAAATTTGTGTTGTGAATGTAACGAGTACGAATTTATCCGAAGTTACGAATTATCTGAAATAACGAATGCCGTATCTAAATGGAACGTAACGATCTAAAAATAATAAAACCTTTTTATTATTATTATTTATTAATAATTTGTTCCATTCCATTTGTTTAGATGCGGCATTCATTTTTTCGGATAATTCTTAACTTCAGATAAATTTGTATTTGTTACATTCCCAAACAGCCAAATTTGAAAGGAAATTCCAATACCTATAAATTTAATAGTTAGTTATTATTTCGAATTTTACTGATTTTCTTTCTTTTTTTCAGATTTTCGGATTTCTGAATTTTCAAATTCCGAAAATTCGGTATTCGAAAATTTGAAATTCATAAATTCGAAAATTTGTGAATCCGAAAATTCTAAATTTCGGAAATTCCGAAAATTCGAAATTCGGAAATTTGAAAATCCGAATTTTCGGATTTCCGAATTTCCGAATTAATGAATTTCCGAAAAAAGGCAAAAAAACGAATGAAATGAAAACAAACTAATTTTTTTGTCAGTGCACATGTCTACTAGATATCAGTAATAACTACAGAATATCCTTATCAGGACATTTTATGATTGTTCTTACTCACCGGTACTTGTAATCGGTAAACTTTAGCTGTTGGGCTTTCAGCTTCATATGTAGAAGATGTAATATCCGGATGTACACCATGAAATTTATCTGCAGACAGACAGAAGACACCGGTCTGGGTTACGTTATGCTACATTTACAGAATGACGTTCTATAATGTAGAAAGAAGTGTATGATATGGATTTTGTAAAGAAGCAGTTTAGAAGAAATATTTCTGCACCTTTACAAAGGCTGCAATGTATTGAGGTGCAAAGAATGCAATATACCAAATCAATTAAAGCGAATGCAAACCCAAATCATGAACTGTTTTCAATATGTACTTCATTGCCTGGTATACAGTATATACAAGGGTGTTTATTTTTCTTCACCTGTTTCCTAGGACATTTATAAAGAATTTACACAACCATTCACTCCATGAAAAATCATGGACATTTGTTATGTGTGAACAGGGGGTTGGGTGGGGGGGGGGGGGTGTTGGGGAACAAATGTTATTAGGCTACAATCCTGTGCTTTTCGAATGTATATTTTTCAGTTTACCATTATTCTCTATAAAATGTACTTTGTATAATGTACAGTGGAACCTCGGATTACAAGCATAATCCGTTCCAGGAGAATGCTCGTAATCCAAAGTACTCGCATGTCAAAGCGAGTTTCCCCATTGAAGTCAATGTAAACTAAAATAATTTGTTCTGCATTGACTTCAATGGCATGCAATACCGCATGCGGCCAGAGGTGGGGGGGGCGCCGCAGAGCCTCGGACACGGCCGGAGAGGCCCGAGGACACCTCGGCTGACCTCGGCAAACCTTGGAAAGACTCAGTTCCTGAGGTTTGCCGAGGTCAGCCGAGCTGTAATCGGGCCTTTCCGAACGGCTCCGGCGCCCTCCACCTCAGGCCAAACGCGGTCCTGCACACGCACACAGACAACACTCACAAACCGAGTTACGATTTTTAAAAATACAGTGCTCACACTGCGAAACGCTCGTTAACCGCGTTACTCGCAATCCGAGGTTCCACTGTATAAATATTTTTCTTCAAAACACATACAGGTATGTCTTATTGACATGCCATGCGATTTTATTCATGGCAATTTTCAAGCATAATCATTTACAATTGTTGTTTTTCTTATAGTGTATATGTATAACTTCATGCAACACTTTCAAAAAACTCCTGAAGAAGCTCTTCTGAGCGAAACATGTAAGGGTAAGAAGTGGTTGTACATGTCAAAAGAGATAATACGTGATTCTTGTAAATGTTTATTGCGATTTTAAAGAATTGTTTAAATAAAATTTATATATTTTTCTACTTTGATTGACTAATATATCCTTTGGTACCTTAAAAGTCCCGGCTGCCCTTTCTTTCTTTACTTTCTTGTTCATATGGGATGCAGTACTGAACTTTGATCTCAAATCACCCAGTTCCCAAATATTTAGAGGCTAAACTTCTTTTTTTTAATTTTTGAACGAATGAAGATGGATTAGAACACCTATCAGGTTTTTTTATTGCTGTTTGTGCCCCTGAGATTCATTCTCTCTATTTGTCATTTTTACCGTTCTCATTGAAAGTGAATCCCAAATTTTGGGTTGTCCTCAGAACAGCAATAGAGCGAAAATCTTCAGACGGGGGGACACAAAAATTTTATTCTGGCCAATTAAATAAATTAATGACAAGCACTTTACACGCCTAAAAGTGCCAAAAGGCGCCTAAGTGCATTTACTAAACGTGGCTTTAGGCGCGTTTTTGACGCTGCTTTTCTCCTGCCAGGTGAAAGGTGCTCAGGAGAGCCGGGCAAATACCCATGAGGGTGCACGAGGTCTAGAGGATTAGGCCTGGTTTATGGAGGAGTAAAATTTGGGAATTTCTTTTTAAATCGTGTAACTTTTACCAAATAATGAAGTCTTTATACAGAAGACATTTGTCCGGGTTCATTTTTATATTTGTAGAAATTTGAAAAGAAATGAGAGAGAGAGAGACAGCCTGGAGCAAATGTATGAACAGACAAAGCAGCTGACTGTGTGATACAACCCATGACAGGCCCCATAGCCTGTGTGTCCCCCCTACATGTCCCATGTGTGCCCTCTACATGTCCTGTGTGTGCCCTCTACATGTCCTGTGTGTGCCCTCTACATGTCCCGTGTGTGCCCCCTACATGTCCTGTGTGTGCCCTCAACATGTCCTGTGTGTGCCCTCAACATGTCCTGTGTGTGCCCTCTACATGTCCTGTGTGTGCCCTCTACATGTCCTGTGTGTGCCCTCTACATGTCCTGTGTGTGCCCTCTACATGTCCTGTGTGTGCCCTCAACATGTCCTGTGTGTGCCCTCTACATGTCCTGTGTGTGCCCTCTACATGTCCTGTGTGTGCCCTCTACATGTCCTGTGTATGCCCTCTACATGTCCTGTGTGTGCCCTCTACATGTCCTGACTGTGTGTGCCCCCTACATGTCCTGTGCGTGCCCTCTACATGTCCCATGTGTGCCCTCTACATGTCCCAGCTATGTGTGCCCTCTACATGTCCTGTGCTTGTCCTCTACATGTCCCATGCATGCCCTCTACATGTCCTGTGTGTGCCCTCTACATGTCCCAGCCATGTGTGCCCTCTACATGTCCCAGCCATGCCCTTTACATGTCCCAGCCATGCCCTCTACATGTCCCAGCCGTGTGTGCCCTCTACATGTCCTGTGTGTGCCCTCTACATGTCCCGTGCGTGCCCTCTACATGTTCTGTGTGTCCCCCCTACATGTCCGTGTGTGCCCTCTACATGTCCCGTGTGTGCCCTCTACATGTCCCGTGTGTGCCCTCTACATGTCCTGTGTGTGCCCTCTACATGTCTTGTGTGTGCCCTCTACATGTCCCATGTGTGCCCTCTACATGTCCTCTGTGTGCCCTCTACATGTCCTGTGCATGCCCTCTACATGTCCCTTGTGTGCCCTCTACATGTCCCATGTGTGCCCTCTACATGTCTCATGTGTGCCCTCTACATGTCCTGTGTGTGCCCTCTACATGTCCCGTGCATGCCCTCTACATGTCCCGTGCATGCCCTCTACATGTGCTGTGTGTGTGCCCCCTACATGTCCTGTGCGTGCCCTCTACATGTCCCATGCGTGCCCTCTACATGTCCCGTGTGTGTGTGCTCTCTACATGTCCCTGCCATGCCCTCTACATGTCCCGTGTGGCCTTAACATGTGCTGTGTGTGTGCCCCCTACATGTCCTGTGCGTGTTCTCTACATGTCCTGTGTGTGCCCTCTACATGTCCCGGCTGTGTGTGCTCTCTACATGTCCCTGCCATGCCCTCTACATGTCCCGTGTGGCCTTAACATGTTCTGGCCGTGTGTGCCCTCTACATGTCCTGTGCGAGCCCTCTTCATGTCCTGTGTGTGCCCTCTACATGTCCCATGTGTGCCCTCTACATGTCCTCTGTGTGCTCTCTATATGTCCTGTGCGTGCCCTCTACATGTCCTGTGTGTGCCCTCTACATGTCCTGTGTGTGCCCTCTACATGTCCCGTGTGTGCCCTCTACATGTCCCGTGTGTGCCCTCTACATGTCCCGTGTGTGCCCTCTACATGTCCCATGTGTGCCCTCTACATGTCCCGTGTGTGCCCGCTACATGTCCCGTGTGTGCCCTCTACATGTCCTGTGCATGCCCTCCACATGTCCTGTGCGTGCCCTCTACATGTCCTGTGCGTGCCCTCTACATGTCCTGTGCGTGCCCTCTACATGTCCTGTGTGTGCCCTCTACATGTCCTATGCGTGCCCTCTACATGTCCTGTGTGTGCCCTCTAAATTTCCTGTGCGTGCCCTCTACATGTCCTATGCGTGCCCTCTACATGTCCTGTGCGTGCCCTCTACATGTCCTGTGTGTGCCCTCTACATGTCCTGTGCGTGCCCTCCACATGTCCTGTGCGTGCCCTCTACATGTCCTGTGCGTGCCCTCTACATGTCCTGTGCGTGCCCTCTACATGTCCTGTGCGTGCCCTCTACATGTCCTATGCATGCCCTCTACATGTCCTGTGCATGCCCTCTACATTTCCTGTGTGTGCCCTCTACATGTCCTATGCGTGCCCTCTACATGTCCTGTGTGTGCCCTCTACATGTCCTGTGCATGCCATCTACATGTCCTTTGTGCCCTCTACATGTCTTGTACATGCCCTCTACATGTCCTGTGCGTGCCCTCTACATGTCCCGTGTGTGCCCTCTACATGTCCCGTGTGTGCCCTCTACATGTCCCGTGTGTGCCCTCTACATGTCCCGTGCGTGCCCTCTACATGTCCTGTGTGTCCCCCCTACATGTCCTGTGTGTGCCCTCTACATGTCCTATACATGCCCTCTACATGTCCTGTGTGTGCCCTCTACATGTCCTGTGTGTCCCCCCTACATGTCCTGTGTGTGCCCTCTAAATGTCCCGTGTGTGCCCTCTAAATGTCCCGTGTGTGCCCTCTATATGTCCCATGTGTGCCCTCTACATGTCCTCTGTGTGCCCTCTACATGTCCTGTGTGTACCCTCTACATGTCCTGTGTGTGCCCTCTACATGTCCCAGCCGTGTTTGCCCTCTACATGTCCCAGCCATGCCCTCTACATGTCCCATGTGTGCCCTCAACATGTTCCGGCCATGTGTGCCCTCTACATGTCCTGTGCGTGCCCTCTACATGTCCTGTGTGTGCCCTCTACATGTCCAGTGTGTGCCCTCTACATGTCCCGTGTGTGCCCTCTACATGTCCTGTGTGGGGCCCACTCGCAGGTTTTTGGAGGTTTCTTGTGTACGCGCTCTAATCAGTGATGTATTTTGGTTTTGTGCTGCCCCGGCCTCCAGAGAGAGAGATATCATTTTGCCCCCCTGTACAAATCATTAGTAAGACCTTTTCTGGAATATGCAGTTCCGTTTTGGGCACCAGTTCTCAAAAGGGATATCAGAGAACTGGAGAAAGTGCAGAGAAGAGCAACCAAACTGATAAGAGGCATGGGGGAGCTCAGCTATGAGGAAAGATTAGAGGAACTGAATTTATTCTCTCTTGAGAAGAGGAGATTAAGGGGGGATATGATCACCATGTACAAATATATAAGGGGTCCATATAGTGAACTTGGTGTTGAGTTATTCACTTTAAGGTCATCACAGAGGACAAGGGGGCCCTCTTTACGTCTAGAGGAAAAGAGATTTCATCTCCAAATACGGAAAGGTTTCTTCACAGTAAGAGCTGTGAAAATGTGGAATAGACTCCCTCCAGAGGTGGTTCTGGCCAGCTCAGTAGATTACTTTAAGAAAGGCCTGGATACTTTCCTAAATGTACAGAATATAACTGGGTACTGACATTTATAGGTAAAGTTGATCCAGGGAAAATACGATTTCCTCTCGGGGGATCAGGAAGGAATTGTTTCCCCCGCTGGAGCAAATTTGATCATGCTTTTCTGGGGTTCTTTTTGCCTTCCTCTGGATCCACTGTGGGTATAGGATTATGTATATGGGATTGTATGATTTTTTTTTTTTTTAGTGGTTGAACTAGATGGACTAGATGGTGTCTTTTTTCAACCTGACTATGTACTGTATATGTAACTATGTAACTATGAACCGACCGAATTTAACAAAATTAAATAACTAGATTAAGCACTTCCCGCCCGATCCATTGCAGAATGACGGCTGGGAGGTGGTTCTGTTATCCTGACTGGACGTCATATGATGTCTTTCAGAATAACATGCCGGCACACATGCGGCGATCGGTGGTGCTGTGTGTCACTCTGACACACCGCATCTCCGATCGTGGTAAGGAGCCACTGATGGAGGCTCCTTACCACATGATCAGCTGTGACCAATCACAGCGTGAACCAGGAAGTGCCGGTAAACGGCTTTCCTTGGTTCACGCTGACAGGGAGAGCCAATCAGCGTCTCTCCATGTCAGAGGGGGGGGGGGTCTGCGCTGATAATGAGCACATTGATCATCAGTGCAGCCCCCATGAGAGGTGCCCATCAGCTGCCAATCAGTGCCCATCAGCTGCCAGTCTGTGCCCCATCAGTAACGCCTGTTAGTGCCCATATATGTGCCAATCAATGCCCCATCAGTAATGCCTGTCAGTAGCTCCTCATCAGTGCTGCCTATCCAGTGGCATCTATCAGTGCCCATCAGTGCCGCCTATCAGTGTCGCTTATCAGTGCCACCTATCAGTGCCCATCAGTGCTGCCTATCAGTGCCCATCAGTGCCGCCTATCAGTGCCCATCAGTGCTGCCTATCAGTGCTGCTTATCAGTGCCCATCAGTGCTGCCTATCAGTGCCCCTCAGTAAAGGAGAAAACGAGAAACGAGGAAAAACTTATTTTTTTCAAAAATGTTGGTCTTTTTTAGTTTGTTTAGCAAAAAATAAAAAACGCAGAGGTGATCAAATACCACCCAAAGAAAGCTCTATTTGTGGGAACAAAATGATAAAAATTCTGTTTGGGTACAGTGTAGCATGACCGCGCAATTGTCATTTAAACAGCGCTGAAAGCTGAAAATTGTCCTGGGCAGGAAGGGGAGAAAGTGCCCGGTATTGAAGTGGTTAACGAATCTAAACTAAACTAAATTAAACAAATCAGTTCGTCATGCACATGTCTATATGCCATGACACCCCCCCCCCCCCCTTCTCAGGCATCATGGTCTCCGGTGGCGTCATCCCGCCGACGCCGCGCTCCATGCTGCGCTTCATAGACATCCAGGGAGATATCAGCCGGTTTCCCCACTACTTCGGGTGAACGACTGGCGTGAGACCCGGCTTCCTTCACCTGGCGAGATTCCATCCTGACATCCCTGTCTGATCATGTGAAAGTGTCTCTTGCGCTACTGCAAGTAAGCGGTAAATGTAACCAGTGACACAGCTCTAGTGAAAGATAAAACTAATGCTGCCAAACCTAAAAGTGAATCACAAGTCACTAACCCTAAAAAATGTGTCAATAAAAGTGATCTAGCACAAAAGATATACTCACTAGAAAATACAGTGATAAAACCATAAAAAACACTCTTAAAAAACTATAAAGTATTCATATAAAGTGAACACGTGAAATAGAGCACTGTGCAAAATATACAATGTGCCAACGTGACAAAAAGTGTCTAAATATTAATAATGATAAACATGTGCAAATGAGCAATATAGTGACAAAAAGTTTCCACGGATGTGAAAAAATGAATAATAAAATTAATAAAGATGTATCCCACAAAAAATAAATAAATGACCTAATCAGAAGTCTTCTTAATAGACGATTGAAAAGAGGGTGAATGTTTCTGCGTTCTTAGTGATATAATAGGTCCATAGTCAGTGGTGTTGGGAAGAATGTCAACACTTGTATATGTCCATAAAATATCCAAAACAGCCTCTCACTGGTTAAGCCTCCCAAATCTCTTACCTATTGACACATCCCTGTCTGATCGATGGGCCTGCTTTTATTTATGAAAATGGGAGTGGCTCTATATTGGGTTTAATAAATGATTGTCCTTACTACACCTAGAGGCACGTTTCCTTTGTTCTTATAAGCTGTCATGTGAACCTGATGTTTATGGTTTATGTACTTTAGGTTGTCATTGGGCACACGCCATTATTACAATATTTTCTCTACAGAGTCTTTTCTGTAGAGTTTTCGTTTCTTTGAGTTGATTCATTTTTTTTCTATCTTTTGTAAACAATTTAGGAAAGCTTCATTGTAATTTTCTTTCAAGATCACATCAATATTATTATGATCAGTTGTGCTTTACCTATTTGGTAACTGCGTGTGTTCCGTGTGTGCCCTGTACATGTGATGTGCATGCCCCATGTTTCTTCTTTGCACCTTATGTATGTCTATGTATGTGAGTTTCCTGTGCGCACAAATTTGTTTGTTTTTCGTTTCATTCTTTTTTTGCTTTTTTCGGAAATCCGAAAATTTGGAAATTCGGATTTTCAAATTTCCGAATTTCGAATTTTTGGATTTCTGAGTTTTCAAATTTCCAATTTTGAATTTCCGAATTTCCAATTTCCGAATTTTCCAATTTTCATTCTTATATTCGGATTTTCAAATTTCCAAATTTTTGAATTTTCAAATTTACGAAATTTTGAATTTTAGATTTTCGTTTCATTCTTTTGATGCTTTTTTCGGAAATCCGAAAATTCGGAAATTCGGATATCTGAAAATTCGGATTTTCAAATTACCGAATTTCTGAATTCCGAATTTTTAAATTTCGGAATTTTGGAGTTTCCGGATTTCAGAATTTTCAAATTTTTGAATTTCCAATTATGAATTTCCGAATTTTCAAATTTCCAATTTCCGAGTTTTCCAATCTTCAGATTTTCAATTTTATATTCGGATTTTCAAATTTCCAAATTTTTTTAATTTCCAAATTTCCGAAATTTAGAATTTCCAAATTTTAGAATTTCTGAATTTTCGAATTTCCAAAGTTTCTGTTTTTGTTTCATTCTTTTTTTGCTTTTTTCGAAAATCCAAAAATTTCGGAATTCAGAAATCCGAAATGTCGGATTTTCACAGTTCTGAATTTCTGAATTCCGAATTTTCAAATTTCAGAATTCCCGAATTTTCGAATTTCCAATTTCCGAATTTTTCCAATTTTCAGATTTTCATTCCTATATTCGGATTTTCAAATTTCCGAATTTTCAAATTTCCGAATATCCAAAACCTGAACTACTGAATTTCCGAAATTTCGAATTTCCAAATTCGAATTTTCCCAATTTCAGAATCTTCCGATTTCCAAAATTCGAAAATTCTGAATTTTCGGAAATTCGAAAATTCGGAAATTTGAAAATTCAGAAATTCGAAATTTCGGAAATTGAAAATTTCAGAAAGTCAAAATTTTGGAAATTATAAAAAAATCGGAAATTTCATAATTAACGAATTTGTCAAAATGAGTTAATGAACGAATTTGGAACTAAACGAATTGCACATGTCTAATTGTGTTTGAGCCCCGTACATGTGCTGTGTATGCCGCTTGTGTTTCTGTGCTTATCCTGTAAAGATGAAGTCATGTAAATACTTACAAACACACAGAGAAGCATCGGTCCCTTTATAATATACCAGATCCCTGTATTAGTAGTAGTCTCCCAGCACCTGGAATAGTGCACAACAAACATTATCAGGTCTTAGATTCATTATTTCCATGAAATTCATAACCAAATATTACATACAATAAAACGCCGACTATACACAAGAGCTTTATAATACAAAATATCTGTAAATAATGCATTTCAGAGGTCAGAGATAGACTGCATTATTATAGTTTGTGTCTCTGCCCCTCCAACAATGAATTGGATACAGCTGGCAGGTGGTGCTGGGACTTGTGGTGGGGAGATCTCATACATCTAAAGAGCCCAATGTGGCGTTCAGCATTCTAGCAACCAGACAACCCTGAACTAGTAGTGTTTGGGTGGAGCTGGCCTGTAACGTGTTCAGTTTGTCATAGGTGTGTGCAGGGGGTGTGCTGGGTGTGCCTGGGCACACCCTAATCACCCGCTGCAGCGCAGATTCCCCCTACTAATATTTGGCCAAAGCTCCTAAAAAAAATAGTTAAAAATAATTTTAAAATATAAATAAAACTGTAAAAAATAATACAAAACTAAAAAAACGACTGACACCGTCCACTGCTCTACTACATGTTTACATTTATTTAGAGAGAGTGTGTGTATATACACATATATATATACAGTATCTCACAAGTGAGTACACCCCTCACATTTTTGTAAATATTTTCTTCTATCTTTTCATGTGACAACACTGAAGAAATGACACTTTGCTACAATGTAAAGTAGTGAGTGTACAGCTTGTATAACCGTGTAAATTTGCTGTCCCCTCAAAATAACTCAACACACAGCCATTAATGTGTAAACCGCTGGCAACAAAAGTGAGTACACCCCTGAAGTGAAAATGTCCAAATTGGGCCCCAATTAGACATTTTCCCTCCCCGGTGTCATGTGACTCGTTAGTGTTACAAGGTTTCAGGTGTGAATGGGGAGCAGGTGTGTTAAATTTGGTGTTATCGCTCTCACTCACTCATACTGGTCACTGGAAGTTCAACATGGCACCTCATGGCAAAGAAGTCTCTGAGGATCGGAAAAAAAGAATTGTTGCTCTACATAAAGATGGCCTAGGCTATAGGAAGATTGCCAAGACCCTGAAACTGAGCTGTAGCACGGTGGCCAAGACCATACAGCGGTTTACCAGGACAGGTTCCACTCAGAACAGGCCTCCCCATGGTCAACCAAAGAAGTTGAGTGCACGTGCTCAGCATTATATCCAGAGGTTGTCTTTGGGAAATAGATGTATGAATGCTGCCAGCATTGCTGCAGAGGCTGAAGGGGTGGGGGGTCAGCCTGTCAGTGCTCAGACCATACGCCGCACACTGCATCAAATTGGTCTGCATGGCTGTTGTCCCAGAAGGAAGCCTCTTCTAAAGATGATGCACAAGAAAGCCAGCAAACAGTTTACTGAAAACAAGCAGACTAAGGACATAAATTACTGGAACCATGTCCTGTGGTCTGATGAGACCAAGATAAACTTATTTGGTTCAGATGGTGACAAGCGTGTGTGGGGGCAACCAGGTGAGGAGGACAAAGACAAGTGTGTCTTGTCTACAGTCAAGCATGGTGGTGGGAGTGTCATGGTCTGGGGCTACATGAGTGCTGCCGGCACTGGGGAGCTACAGATCATTGAGGGAACCATGAATGCCAACATGTACTGTGACATACTGAAGCAGAGCATGATCCCCTCCCTTCAGAGACTGGGCCGCAGGGCAGTATTCCAACATGATAACGACCCCAAACACACCTCCAAGGTGACCACTGCCTTGCTAAAGAAGCTGAGGGTAAAGGTGATGGACTGGCCAGGCATGTCTCCAGACCTAAACCCTATTGAGCATCTGTGGGACATCCTCACATGGAAGGTGGAGGAGCGCAAGGTCTCCAACACCCACCAGCTCTGTGATGTCATCATGGAGGAGGGGAAGAGGACTCCAGTGACAACCTGTGAAGCTCTGGTGAACTCCATGCTCAAGAGGGTTAAGGCAGTGCTGGAAAATAATGGTGGCCACACAAAATGTTGACACTTTGGGCCCAATTTGGACATTTTCACTTAGGGGTGTACTCACTTTTGTTGCCAGTGGTTTAGACATTAATGGCTGTGTGTTGAGTTATTTTGAGGGGACAGAAAATTTACACTGTTATACAAGCTGTACACTCACTACTTTACATTGTAGACAAGTGTCATTTCTTCAGTGTTGTCACATGAAAAAAGATAAAGGAAAATATTTACAAAAATGTGAGGGGAGTACTCACTTTTGTGAGTTACTATATATATATATATATACACACACACACACATATATATATATATACACACACGGAGGTGTGTTTGAGTTTTGGAGGGCACCACATAATACAGTAGGCTGCGCACACCTATACAGTTTGTATTTATGTTTTCTGCACCTTCTTTTGTTTTTGGACCATTTTTGTATTTTATGGCTGTAATTGTAACGTCTGAAAATCTCCCGGCTATTTCTGTCTCCGCAGCCCAGAATTATCCGGGTGATTTATTGGCTGCTGCTCGGCGATCGATGCATTCAGTGTGTATGTGGTGCGGAGAGATTGGACCATGAATCATCTTGCGGATGCTGCGATTGGATGATGATGGATGGCAGGGAGGAACACGGCGGACCTTAATTCATTCATAAATGCATTTCTTTTTTTTTTGTCCTGAACCCAAATCCTGCAATCGGATCCCTTTCTGGATCTGTAGTTTCCTCTCCGAGAAGGAAACACGAGATCTGCTGCTGTGATTTTCAGTTCAAGGGGTACTCTGATCATGAATACAAGTTATAATAATAATAATAATAATAATAATAATAATAATAATACAGGATATATATAGCGCCAACAGTTTGCGCAGCGCTTTACCTTAGGGCAGACAGTACAGTTACCATACAATTCAATACAGGAGGAAACAGGTATTACTATTAGTAATAGGAGATTAGCAAAATCAAGGGTTTTACTATAACTGAAATTTCAGCAAAAATCCGGGTTTGGCAAACATTTGCTATTATGGCGAAATATATTAAAGTCAATGGGGAAGGTGAAGTTGAGGTTATTTTTGGTGTTTTTTTAAGGATGCAAATGTTTTTTTATCCTGTTTCCATTTCTGCTATGGGTTATTTTTTTTTATTTATTTTTTTTTTTATTTTGATGATATTGTCTTGCAAAAAAAATATAAATATATATTATATAATATAATATATATATATATATATATATATATATATATATATATATATATATATATATATATATATATATATATATATATATATATATATATATATATATAATATATATAATTATAAACCTGGCACAAGCATTGCAACGTTTTTAACAAACGAAATAAAGGTATTTTTTGTCTTCTAATTTTGAGCTTTTTTTTAATGAACAAAATGAATAAAAAATTTTGTGTATGTTTCTGTGATGTTATGAATATTTGTGTTTTGATTTCAATGGGTTTTTAAAAAAAATAAAATTAGTTCATATTTAACCTCTTATTAACCCTTAGGTAAGCCTTAGTTTATTTTTTATTTTTTAATTTAATCAGATTTTATTTTCCACACAACAACGTGTTTTTTTTATTTTTTTAATTAATTTAAATTAATGTAATTTTTTTTGATTAAAAAAAAAAAACAATTATTAAAATTTAAAAAAAAAAGACGTCGGCGCTCTCCCGCGACTAAGGCTTACTTAAGAGGTTAAATATGGAATAATTTTATTTAAAAAAAACCCCATTGAAATCAAAACACAAATATTCATAACATCACAGAAACATACACAAACATTTGTATTCATTTTGTTCATTAAAAAAGCTCAAAATACAAGACAAAAATACCTTTATTTAGTTTGTTAAAAACGTTACAATGCAATGCAGATTTATCATTTTAAAGGGGGGTTCCGGTCCGGGAAAAAAAAAAATGTAAAAGTCAGCAGCTACAAACACTGTAGCTGCTGACTTTTAATAAGCACACTTACCTGTCCTGGGTGCCCGCGATGTTGTCCGCCCGAGGCCCACCCGTCCCTCGGCTCTCGGGTCCCGGCACCGCCATTCCAACTAAGGGAAACGGGCAGTGGAGCCTTGCGGCTTCACTGCCTGTTTCCTACTGCGCATGCGCGAGTCGCGCAGCGCTTTGTGAATGGGACGCGATGTGTTGTGGGACACAAACAGTTCCCATAACATACCGCGCCCCATTCCCCAGAAGACAATGCGGGGAGGAGAAGACAGAACATCACCGCGGTGTAGGAAGAGGCAGATTAGGAAGACTGCCTAGCAACAGCCATTTCAGGCGAGTTAAAAAAAAAAAAGTTTCCTCCAATTTTTTAGAAATTTTTTATGCAATTTTTTTTTTTAGGGTGGACCTCCACTTTAATGTAATTTAATGGGTTACTTTAATCAATATCATATGCAGAGTGAGTCTAGGTTCGCACTAGTGTGATGCCAGACATCGCATGTCATTCGCCCTGCATTGCGAATGTAAAGCAGATTTAGGTTATAAAAAAAATATCCCACGCTTTGAACATCTCACGGATCTCTGTTCAATCCATCATATAAATCCATCATACAAATAAATATGTGAAAAGTGTGGCGTGCATTTTTTTTATAACCTAACCCTGCTTTAAACTTCTCCACAACTTTATCCCTGACCTGTCTGGTGTGTTCCTTGGCCTTCATGATGCTGTTTGTTCACTAAGGTTCTCTAACAAACCCCTGAAGGCTTCACAGAACAGCTGTATTTATACTGAGAGGACTCTATTAACTAATTAGGTGACTTCTGAAGGCAATTGGTTCCACTAGATTTAAGTTAGGGGTATCAGAGTAAAGGGGGCCGAATACAAATGCCCCCCCCACACTTTTCACATATTTATTTGTAAAAAATGTTGAAAACCATTTATCATTTTCCTTCCACTTCACAATTATGTGCCACTTGTGTTGGTCTATCACATAAAATCCCAATAAAATACGTTTTTGGTCGTAACATGACAAAATTTGGAAACTTTTAAGGGGTGTGAATACTTTTTCACGGCACTGTATATCTGGTCTGATTAACATTTAAAAACAGTGTTAGTTTGTAGCTCTCTATTTTTCATATGAACAATGTTTACAAACAATGTGAGAGATTAACTAAAACTGGAGCACTCAGAATCTGGTGCAGCTGTGCATGGTAGCCAATCAGCTTTTAACTTCAGCAAAACCTGGAAGCTGATTGGTTTCTATGCAGACTGCACCATGCAGTTTTGGTAAGTAACTCCCTTTTTGTCTCTCTCTCCAACCTAGTATTGGGAGGTTTTACCCCCTTCATGACCAGGGCATTTTTCTTCTATTTATCACTGCGTTAAGGTTTAACTAAGGGTTAAATATGATTTTTTTTTCTTTTTCTACTTTTTTATTTTTTCATGGTTGGAAAAAAAATAGGAACACGTTAGTTAAAGCGTATGTAAACCCTCACCTTTTGAAACAACCCATTCAGTTTAAAATATAAATGAAAGGCAAAACATTTGTGTATAGATATAAAAAGCATTATAAATACCTGTTTTCCTTTAATTTTATAAATGATCACATTCCCTCTGTTTTCATCAGAATAAGAGCCGGGGGGAGGAGAAACAACAGTACACTGTACTTCCCACTGATAGACTATGCAAGGGGGGGGGGGGGGGGTAGGTGTGAGCAGAAGTCTAATCATTGGAGGAGAGCGCACTGAGTTCCCAGCACAGCTAGAGAACTGACCGCGCTTTGCTCTCATGCCTAGTATGGTCAGTTTTTAATAGGAAAGCAGAGGAACTTGGGGGGAACGCCGGCGATTTCACATAAAGGAAGCGATAAAAGGGAACAGGATACCTTTTCATACAAGTACATGGTGCAGCAGGCGAATATCAGGAATATGAAATGTTAGGTTTACATATTGTTTAGGGGAGAAGAGGAAGAAGGGGTTAATTAGACGTGATTAAAATAAACTAAGGGTTAATAAGAGGCTAAATATGAACTCATTTTTTTTACCTTGTTTTGTTTTTGCATGGAATGTGGAAGGGTTAGAGCCCCATTGGTTTTCATTGCTGTCTGTATCCCTCTGGGGAGATACAGGTGTACATAGAAAATACAATATATTTGAAAAAAAATGTAACGATTACATACCCTTCGTTTTCCAGATATGATCTTACAATCACCCACGGTATGATGAACAGGAGGGGACACACTGCCAAAAAAAAAAAACACGGAGGTCAAAGGTGACATGGTGGAGTACCGATCCCTTCATTGGTAAGGATGATGAATTATCTGTCCCGCCTTCCAATGCTCTGTTTTCAGAAAGGTGGAGCTGCCCTTAAAGAAGCTTCTACATGTTATCATTAAAGAGAACAGTTAATTTTGGTGGGAACAACATGCTGTAGGAAGGGCGTGGAGGGATTGGTGTTGCAGGGATGTTCTGGAGATTTCATGACAATTTAGTTTGTGACCTCCTAGGGGATCTAATTTTCACAAAACCTAACCTCCTAGCTTTTCCATGTAACAGGTAACAGCATTGCATGGAGCTAGAATAGGTCTTCAACAGGACATTCAAAGCCCATTCCTCGGCTCTTGGGTTCTGTCCATGTCCGCTCCATAGAAACTGAATGGACACGGATATGTCATCCGCCCGCTCTGCTCCCATCTGTGAGCTGATGGAACAAAATCTGTCCGTGTGAAAGGGCCTTATCTTCTCTCGCTTCTCTTCATCTACATTTCCTCCCTTCTTCTCCCTTCCTTTCCCTTCTCCTCTCCTCCCCTGCTTTTCCTCCCTCCCCCTTTCCTTCACCTTACTTCATCTCCCTTCTGCTCCCTTCCCTTCTCCCACCTTCCACCCACCTCCCTATGCTTCTTCTGCCTTTCCTTCACCTCCCTTCCCTTCTACTATCTTCCCTTCACCTCCCTTCTCTTCTCCCATCTTCCCTTCACCTCCCTTCCCCTCTCCCATCTTCCCTTCACCTCCCTTCCCTTCTCTCATCTTCCCTTCACCTCTCTTCCCTTCTCCCACCTTCCACCCACCTCCCTATGCTTCTTCTGTCTTCCCTTCACCTCCCTTCCCTTCGCCCATCTTCCCTTCACCTCCCTTCTCCCATCTTCCCTTCACCTCCCTTCTCTTCTCTTCACCTCCCTTCCCTTCTCCCATCTTCCCTTCACCTCCCTTCCCTTCTCCCATCTTCCTTTCACCTCCCTTCCCTTCTCCCATCTTCCCTTCACCTCCCTTCTCTCCTCCCATCTTCCCTTCACCTCTCTTCCCTTCTCCCACCTTCCACCCACCTCCCTATGCTTCTTCTGTCTTCCCTTCGCCTCCCTTCCCTTCGCCCATCTTCCCTTCACCTCCCTTCTCCCATCTTCCCTTCACCTCCCTTCTCTTCACCTCCCTTCCCTTCTCCCATCTTCCCTTCACCTCCCTTCCCTTCTCCCATCTTCCCTTCACCTCCCTTCCCTTCTCCCATCTTCCCTTCACCCCTCTTCCCTTCTCCCACCTTCCACCCACCTCCCTATGCTTCTTCTGTCTTCCCTTCGCCTCCCTTTCCTTCGCCCATCTTCCCTTCACCTCCCTTCTCCCATCTTCCCTTCACCTCCCTTCTCTTCACCTCCCTTCCCTTCTCCCATCTTCCCTTCACCTCCCTTCCCTTCTCCCATCTTCCCTTCACCTCCCTTCCCTTCTCCCATCTTCCCTTCACCTCCCTTCTCTCCTCCCATCTTCCCTTCACCTCCCTTCCCTTCTCCCATCTTCCCTTCACCTCCCTTCCCTTCTCCCATGTTCCCTTCACCTTTCTTCCCTTCTCTCATCTTCCCTTCTCTCATCTTCCCTTCACCTCCCTTCTCTTCACCTCCCTTCCCTTCTCCCATCTTCCCTTCACCTCCCTTCTCTTCTCCCATCTTCCCTTCACCTCCCTTCCCTTCTCCCATCTTTCCTTCACCTCCCTTCCCTTCTCCCATCTTCCCTTCACCTCCCTTCCCTTCTCCCATGTTCCCTTCACCTCCCTTCCCTTCTCTCATCTTCCCTTCACCTCCCTTCCCTTCTCCCATCTTCCCTTCACCTCCCTTCACTTTTCTCATCTTCCCTTCTCTCATCTTCCCTTCACCTCTCTTCCCTTCTCCCACCTTCCACCCACCTCCCCATGCTTCTTTCTTCCCTTCACCTCCCTTCCCTTCTCCCATCTTCCCTTCACCTCCCTTCCCTTCTCTCATCTTCCCTTCACCTCTCTTCCCTTCTCCCACCTTCCACCCACCTCCCTATGCTTCTTCTGTCTTCCCTTCACCTCCCTTCCCTTCGCCCATCTTCCCTTCACCTCCCTTCTCCCATCTTCCCTTCACCTCCCTTCTCTTCTCCTGCCTTTCACTTTTCCTTCCTTCACCTCCCTTCCCCCCTCTCATCCTCCCTTAACACTCCCTTTCCTTCTCCCACCTTCCACCCACCTCCCTTCCCTTCTCCCATCTTCCCTTCACCTCCCTTCCCTTCTCTCATCTTCCCTTCACCTCCATTCCCTTTTCCCGCCTTCCATTCACCTCCCTTCCTTTCTCCCATCTTCCCTTCATCTCCCTTCCCCTCTCCCATCTTCCCTTCACCTCCCTTCCCTTCTCTCATCTTCCCTTCACCTCTCTTCCCTTCTCCCACCTTCCACCCACCTCCCTATGCTCCTACTGTCTTCCCTTCACCTACCTTCCCCATCTTCCCTACACCTCCCTTCCCTTCTCCCATCTTCTCTTCACCTCCCTTCTCTTCTCCTGCCTTCCATTCACCTCCTTTCACTTGTCCTTCCCTTCACCTCCCTTCCCCCCTCCCATCATCCCTTAACACTCCCTTTCCTTCTCCCACCTTCCACCCACCTCCCTTCCCTTCTCCCATCTTCCCTTCACCTCCCTTCCCTTCTCCCATCTTCCCTTCACCTCTCTTCCCTTCTCCCATCTTCCCTTCACCTCCCTTCCCTTCTCCCATCTTCCCTTCACCTCCCTTACCTTCTCCCATCTTCCCTTCACCTCCCTTACCTTCTCCCATCTTCCCTTCACCTCCCTTACCTTCTCCCATCTTCCCTTCACCTCCCTTCCCTTCTCCCATCTTCCCTTCACCTCCCTTCCCTTCTCCCATCTTCCCTTCTCCCATCTTCCCTTCACCTCCCTTCACTTCTCCCATCTTCCCTTCACCTCCCATGCCTTTCCCCCCTTCCCTTCTCTTCTCCCCTAACTTTCCTTCTCTTTGCCCCCCTTTCTCTTCCCCCTACCTTTATCTCCGTTCCATTCTCCCTCCCCCCTTACCCTCAGCTCCCTTCCCCCTCTTCTCCTTCCCCTCTCTTCCCTTATGAACCCCACCCCCCTTCTCATTCCCTCCCTTCCCTTCTCAGCAAGTCTTTAGAATTTTACAAATTATCAAGATACAGTATTTGAATAAATGGGCAGGAAAAATAGGAATCAGAATATACTGTATACCCGGACAGGATAAAAGTGAAGCTGCCGCTCCCCTCCCCCCATAGCCAAGAGTAAATCTGAGCTCCAGAGTGTTATGCCGCGTACACACGGTCGGACTTTTCGTCTACAAAAGTCAGACAGCCTGTCCGACAGACTTCCGGCAGACTTTCGGCGGACTTTCGACGGACTTGCGGCGGACTTTCTAACGAACAGACTTGCCTACACACGATCACACAAAAGTCCATCGAATTCTTACGTGATGACGTACACCGGACTAAAATAAGGAAGTTCATAGCCAGTAGCCAATAGGTGCCCTAGCGTGGCTTTTTGTCCGTCGGACTAGCACACAGACGAGCGGATTTCGGGGTCCGTCGTAGTTACGAAGTAAAGATTTGAAGCATGTTTCAAATCTAAAGTACGTCGGATTTGAGGCTAAAAAAGTATGTTGAAAGTCCGGAGAAGCCCACACACGGTCGGATTACCAGCCAGCTTTAGTCCGTCAGCGTCCGTTGGACTTTTGTAGACGAAAAGTCCGACCGTGTGTACGCGGCATTAGAATCACCACTGGCTAGAACTGCATTGTGTGTGATGGCCAGTTGGTATCTAGAAATCACAGAAATGGAGTCCTGCCACAGGCTACAAAGTTTAAAAAATGTATACATTTTTTTTTTCTTTAGGTTTACAAATGAAAGCCCTAAAAAACAGTCACGTGTTTTCTCTCTCTCTCTCGTGGTTACCGCAGAATTTTATGGTTTTTATCCCCTCCCTTTAATATTCTGCATGTTTTATTCTTACAGACGTTTCTCCTTCATATGTCCGCACTGAACTGCGGTTATTACTGTAGAAAGGTGCGCAGAGGTTTATCGCCATTAGCGTCTTAAACATCAACTCATTTGTTTTATGGTGTGTTTGTGTCTTTTGTACTTTAGTTGGTGACCTTTTTGTATTATGAGCGCGATGCAAAAAAACATCCCGAAACGCCTTTTAAGAGGTCTTTGGGTGCAAGTTAAAAAGGAACAAACATTAGCGCACAGAGGAAATAAAATATATCGCCTCCGCGCCCGAGGAGAAGGGAATATTAAAATTCCTACAGAGTGCAACTCCAAGTTCATCAAATCACATCCGTAACTTTCCCGGCAATGAAGGAACATTGATACATTGTTTCACATCCAGCCAGCAAACAAACATTTTATTATATACATTGTTATTATTCTATATATATATATATATATATATATATATATATATATATATATATATATATATATATATATATATATATATATATATACACACACAGTATCTCACAAAACTGAGTGCACCCCTCACATTTTTGTAAATATTTTCTTCTATCTCTTCATGTGTCAACACTGAAGAAATGACACTTTGTTACAATGTAAAGTAGTGAGTGTACAGCTTGTATAACAGTGTAAATTTGCCGTCCCCTCAAAATAACTCAACACACAGCCATTAATGTCTAAACCACTGGCAACAAAAGTGAGTACACCCCGAAGTGAAAATTTCCAAATTGGGCCCTAAGTGTCAATATTTTGTGTGGCCACCATTATTTTCCAGCACTGCCTTAACCCTCTTGGGCATGGAGTTCACCAGAGCTTCACAGCTTGCCACTGGAGTCCTCTTCCCCTCCTCCATGATGACATCACAGAGCTGGTGGGTGTTGGAGACCTTGCGCTCCTCCACCTTCTGTTTGAGGATGTCCCACAGATGATCAATAGGGTTTAGGTCTGGAGACATGCTTGGCCAGTCCATCACCTTTACCCTCAGCTTCTTTAGCAAGGCAGTGGTCGTCTTGGAGGTGTGTTTGGGGTCGTTATGTTGGAATACTGCCCTGCGGCCCAGTCTCTGAAGGGAGGGGATCATGCTCTGCTTCAGTATGTCACAGTACATGTTGGCATTCA
The DNA here is from genome assembly GCA_037952835.1 of Lithobates septentrionalis. Taxonomy (NCBI): domain Eukaryota; kingdom Metazoa; phylum Chordata; class Amphibia; order Anura; family Ranidae; genus Lithobates; species Lithobates septentrionalis. Next base: position 379,307 of record JBBDGP010002975.1, read on the forward strand.
TGGTTCCCTCAATGATCTGTAGCTCCCCAGTGCCAGCAGCACTCATGCAGCCCCAGACCATGACACTCCCACCACCATGCTTGACTGTAGACAAGACACACTTGTCTTTGTCCTCCTCACCTGGTTGCCCCCACACACGCTTGTCACCATCTGAACCAAATAAGTTTATCTTGGTCTCATCAGACCACAGGACATGGTTCCAGTAATCCATGTCCTTAGTCTGCTTGTCTTCAGCAAACTGTTTGTGGACTTTCTTGTGCATCATCTTTAGAAGAGGCTTCCTTCTGGGATGACAGCCATGCAGACCAATTTGATGCAGTGTGCGGCGTATGATCTGAGCACTGACAGGCTGACCCCTCACCCCTTCAACCTCTGCAGCAATGCTGGCAGCACTCATACGTCTATTTCCCAAAGACAACCTCTGGATATGACGCTGAGCACGTGACCTCAACTTCTTTGGTGGACCATGGCGAGGCCTGTTCTGAGTGGAACCTGTCCTGTTATACTGCTGTATGGTCTTGGCCACCGTGCTGCAGCTCAGTTTCAGGGTCTTGGCAATCTTCTTATAGCCTAGGCCATCTTTATTTAGAGCAACAATTCTTTTTTTCAGATCCTCAGAGAGTTCTTTGCCATGAGGTGCCATGTTGAACTTCCAGTGACCAGTATGAGAGAGTGAGAGCGATAACACCAAATTTAACACACCTGCTCCTCATTCACACCTGAGACCTTGTAACACTAACGAGTCACATGACACCGCAGAGGGAAAATGGCTAATTGGGCCCAATTTGGACATTTTCACTTAGGGGTGTACTCACTTTTGTTGCCAGCGGTTTAGACATTAATGGCTGTGTGTTGAGTTATTATGAGAGGACAGCAAATTTACACTGTTATACAAGCTGTACACTCACTACTTTACATTGTAGCAAAGTGTCATTTCTTCAGTGTTGTCAAATGAAAAGATAGAAGAAAATATTTACAAAAATGTGAGGGGTGTACTCACTTTTGTGAGATACTGTTAATCTGTTTCTTTTTATATAACCAATATACTACCAACTTGTTAACGTCAAAGTTGTGAATGCTTAGGCTTCGATTAGACATGCGGTAGCGGGGTTGCAAAAATATGCAGTTGAGATGTCTCTGCCACTTGCCAAAGAACCCCCCCCCCCCCCCCCTAGTCTGGGTTCACCCCTATGCGTTTCGCAGTGCATTTTCCGCTTTGCAGATACGCACTGTAGTCCATTTAACATGATTTCCTATGGGTCACGTTCATATCTGTGTGAATATTGGCCGCAGCAGGTTGCATTTTTGGTTCCGTAGACAGTTCGGCTCCCAAGGAATTTTTTTTCTTTGTCGCATGTAAAAATCCTCATTTTTGGCAATAAAATTACATAAAACCCCAGAACATTATATATTTTCTGAAAGCAGAGGCCCTGTAGAATAAAAAGTTGTTGTACGTTTTTGTTTCTTGTGATATTTGTGCAACCAACTGCAATATAATAATAACTGAAATATAATAAAATACATTTTAGTGCAAAACCACTCCATATAATACCCATTTTTGGTTAAAATATAAAAGATGAGGTTGCATCGAGTAAATAGATACCTAACATTCCATGTTTAAAAAATTGCGTGCGCCCGTAATATCGCCAAAAACTATAGTGCCCAAAAATCACCATAGGTGACGCTTTAAAAGCCGTTACAGCTCATCAATTTAGAGTTATCTAGGAGCTCTTGTGCTAGAATTATTGTTCTCACTCAGGAGTTTGCAGCAATGTCACATGTGTGGTGCGACCGTGGTTTATAGAAAATAAAGGAATACAATAGAAAAGAATCAAATATAATCAAAATAAAAGAAAATAATATAAAAGAGTAAAACAGAATAGAATAGAAAATAAAAAGGAATAGAAAAAAAATAGAAGAGAAAATAAAGGCATAGAATAGAAAATAAAAAAATAGAATAGAAAAGAATAGAGTAAAACAGAACAAAATATAATAGAAAATAAAGGAACAGAATAGAATAGAATAGAAAATAGAATAAAACAGAAAGAATTTAACCATTTTCTGAAATTCAAATACAATAGAAAAGAACAGAATAAAATAGAAAAGAATAGAAAAAAAAGAATAGAATAGAATAAAATAGAAAGAATATATCCTTCTTCTGAAATTCGAATTTTGAATAGAATAAATTCAAATTTGAATAGAATAGAAAATAAAAGAATTGTTATTTGGAAATTCAGATATTTTGGAATTTCCGAATTACAATTCTTTTATTTTCTATTCTATTCAAATTTGAATTTATTCTATTCAAAATTCAAATTTCGGAAGAAGGATATATTCTTTCTATTTTATTCTATTCTATTCTTTTTTTTCTATTTTATTCTGTTTATTTAGTTTGCCTACAGAAATTCAGAACATCAGATCATATCACTGCACAAATAAAAGCACCTTCAGATGTTTTGGAATTTCCGAATTACAATAGTAATAAATTTAATGAAAAAACTAAACAAAATTTCTGCCAAAATTCTAAAAGTTTTCGCATTTGGATACTTTTTAAATGCTGAAAGTTTTTAAATTTTAATATTTTTTCAAATTCGAATTCAAATTTCTGAAGATAATAAGATAGAATAGAAAATAAAGGACTACAATAGAAAAGAATCAAATAGAAAATAAAAGATAATAATATAATAGAAAATGTGATTCGAAAAGTCTTCGAATTTCATCCGAATTTTTTTTTGTTATTTCGGATTCATTTACATTTATTACCATTGTAATCCGGATACATCCGAATTTTAATTCGGAACGAAATGAACCGCACGTGTCTATTTGCAACTTGGGCTGCGACTTCGGAGGAGTTGTTATAAGTTCAGAGATATGTTTGACACTCTGTACTGTTCTGATTTGCCAAAGTCACGAAACATCATATTTGCAGGAAAGTCGCATTGATGTTGCATCAAGTCGCCAGCGAGTCAATGCGACTTTGCACGACTTTGGGCTCGCAGCAGTGTGAACCGAGCCTAATGCCTAATCTGTTTGACTGAAGTATCAATATAATGTAGTGATATTCTTTCATAAGCAGCAATTTTTGGAAGATGGATATATTCTTTCTATTCCATTGTATTTTATTGTTTTTTTTTCTATTCTATTCTTTTATTATCTGTTCTAATCTTTTCTATTATATTCAAATTAATTCTATTCAAAATTCGAATTTCGGACCACAGTTATATTGTTATATTCTTTCTATTCTATTGTTTATTCTTTTCTATTCTATTATTTTCTATTCTATTCTTTTCTTTTCTATTCTAGTCAAATTTGAATTTATTCTATTTTAAATTTGAAGGTTATATTCTATTTTATTATATTCTTTTTTTCTATTTTATTCTTTTCTATTCTATTTTTTTCTGTTCTATTCTTTTCTACTGTATTCAAATTAGAATTTTATCTATTTGAAATTTAAGTTTCAGAAGATAGTTATATTCTTTCTATTTTATGCTGTTTTCTATCTTACTCTATTCCTTTATTTTCTATTTATTCTATTTTGTTCTGTTTTACTCTATTCTTTTATATTCTTTTTATTTTCTATTCTATGCCTTTTATTTTCTATTCTATTTTATTCTATTCTTTTATTTAGTATTTTGTTCTGTTTTACTTTATTATATTCTTATATTTTCTTTTCTATTAAATTATTTTCTATTCTATTCCTTTATTATTTATTTTATTACAGGTATAGCGCCATCAATTTACGCAGCCTAATGCCTAATCTATTTGAAAGAAGTATCAATATAATGTAGTGATATTCTTTCATAAGCAGCAAGTGCCTGAAAAGTTACAAATGTATCTGGTGATTGTTAGCTAAAAGAACGAAAGAAAGCGTTTAGAAAAAAAAAAAAAAAAAACTCGAAAAATGTAGAAAGCCACAAGTAGTTCCCGGCCTCATATTCATGTTATGGTGACCAAGAGAGAAGGAAGAAAATTCCTGGAGATATGTTAAAGTCTCCACACTGAGTAATGTCTTTAATTACAGGGGCTCTAACCCCATGCCCTGTGCTTGCACAGACAGCAAAGGTCAATAGTTCCTCAGTACTATTAGGAGAAAATGTTAAAGCTCTTCCAGCTTTCTCCTTCTCTATCATTCATTATTTACTCCTTTCAGGTATTTAACCCCTCAATTCCGGAAACTTTTACCCCCTTCCCGCCCAAGCCAATTTTTTTGCTGTCGCACTTTGAATGACATAATGAATGGTTTAAATTGATTGATTAATCGGTAATGAAACACTGTACCCAAATGAGATTTTTATTTTTTTTTTAAATGGTGGTATTTGATCACTACTGGGGTATATTTTTTTGTTTGTTTTTTTCTATAGAAACAAAAAATACAAAAAAATTATGATTTTTAAAAAAAAACAAAAAACAAATTTTTATTTATTTATTTATTTTTTACATATTGTCACCAGAGGAGTACAGTGTCACCATATGACTGTTATGAAATTAAATCTATAAGCACTGCCCTTAAACACCAAAAATTAAGAAGGATAGTGCTGCCACTTAAAAAACATTTTTATATTGATGTATATGACTGTTATGGCAGTGATCTAGTGACAATATGTAAAAACAAAAAAAATTTTTTATTTTTTTTAATTTTTTTTTTTTTTTACAATTTTTTTTAAATTAAACTGTCATCAGAGCAGTATGGTGTCTTTATTTTTTATTGAGAAAAATTAACATAAAAGCTTCCCGGGTGTCCTCACTGTCATACTTTTTCTCTAAATCCAAATCACACAAGTCACTGTAGTGCCTACTTACTCCAGCCGATGGCGATATATCTGAGCAGCATTCTCCTCTCGGACAGAAGCACGGTGACGATGGTGGTGTAGAGGTAGATGCCTTCCACCAGCAGCCAGAAATAATTGGCACCGACAAAGTAATGCAGACATATGTACACCACTCTACAGGAGGAAGTTGCCTAAAAACAATTGTGGAAGTTAAAGGAACAATCCAGACATGAAAATACCCACACCCCACATGCCAGTTGACTAAAAGACAGGAATTAAAATAGAGACCCCCCAACCGCAATTTGTGTCTCTGCCCCTCCCACAATGGTGAGATTTCCTCCAGTAGTTTGTGTCTCTGCCCCTCCCACAATAATGAGATTTCCTGCACTAGTTTGTGTCTCTGCCCCTCCCACAATAATGAGATTTCCTGCAGTAGTTTGTGTCTCTGCCCCTCCCACAATAATGAGATTTCCTGCAGTAGTTTGTTTCTCTGCCCCTCCCACAAGGATATATTTCCTGCAGTAGTTTGTGTCTCTGCCCCTCCCACAATGGGGAGATTTCCTACAGTAGTTTGTGTCTCTGCCCCTCCCACAATGGTGAGATTTCCCCCCAGTAGTTTGGGTCTCTGCCCCTCCCACAATGGTGAGATTTCCCCCCAGTAGTTTGTGTCTCTGCCCCTCCCACAATGGTGAGATTTCCCTCCAGTAGTTTGTGTCTCTGCCCCTCCCACAATAATGAGATTTCCTGCAGTAGTTTGTGTCTCTGCCCCTCCCACAATAATGAGATTTCCTGCAGTAGTTTGTGTCTCTGCCCCTCCCACAATGTTGAGATTTCCCTGCAGTAGTTTGTGTCTCTGCCCCTCCCACAATGGGGAGATTTCCCCAAGGTAGTTTGATTAGACTTATTATTTCCTATTATGCAGAGTCGAGTTGCAATAATAAATTCTAGTGGAATATTTTATCGGGTGGGGAGATCACGTGGCGCACCGGGTAGGAGTCACACTTACATTTATTTTGGACCTCCAGCCGTCCTCGTCGGTGGGGCTCGGCACCATAACGCTCGTGTTCTCCACAATGTCTTTTACCAGCACCGCCATCGCTCGCATTATGAACGATGCAAAGAGGTTGATGTGGATGTAATTTCTCATGCAGTGAAGTTTCCTGAAAAGAGCAGAAATGTGTTCATGTCAATGAAGATTGTCCTGTGAATGGCGGCGGAGATCAGACCGAGCGACGCACAGACAGACCGGCGGTAGCTCCTAGTGATATACTCCATTTTTATTACAACTTCCATAGTTTTGGTCTGGATGGTGCAAAGATCAACTGGAGGTCCTATCCATTATCGGTCGTGTCCAATATTTTCCATACAGGCTCTTAAAGTATCACTATACCCAACAAGTGATGTGCACAATTTGCGTGTTCAAATGTCAGATCAACTGAAGATTTTCTCTGCTCCCCCTCCCAGCAGTGAATCCCCCTCCTATCAGAAACTGAGCAACGTAGCTTCCCAGCAGTGAATCAGAAAGCTCAGCTCCCTCTCCCAATAGTGACTCAGCTCCCCCTCCTAGCTTTGAATCAGCTCCTCATTGTAGCTTTGAATCAATTGCTCAGCTCCCCCCTCCCAGCAGTGAATCAGACCCTCTTTTAGCTCTCTCTGTGCTCACTAGCGCAGAGAGAGTTTTCAATGGAATAGTTCACACCAGTGCGTTCCGGTTCCAGAAAAAAAAAAAAAAAGTAGAACATGCTCCATTTTTCCTGCACAGAATTGTACAGGAACACAGTAAAAAGCATAAAAAAAGGCCCTGGAATGAACAGACACGCATAAAAAATGCACTGGACCCCAATACAATGAAAAAAAAAAATACAGGAAAAAAAAAAGCATCTGGAATGCATCAAACACATAAAAAAAATGCATTAAAAATGCACCGGAAACGCGCTTGGAGAAACGCATCTGGAACGGGTCTTGGGGACTCTTTTGTGGTGTGAACTGGTCCTTATGGCGGTATTTAGGGACTGTGATAGTGCGGCGGACAATCTGACACTAACTGACGCTGGGGGGGGAACTGACACTAACATCAACAGTGACACTAATACAGTGATCAGTGATAATACTATATACTGTCACTGTACTCATGACACTGGCTGGGAAGGAGTTAACATCTAGGACGATCAAGGGGTTAACTGTGTTCCTAACAATGTGTAATGTGTGTGTTAGGTGCTGCTTTTTACTAAAGATCTCTCTGTTTCTTATGCTGGTTTTGCAGGGATAAGAAACAATGGAGGGAGATTTACTAAAGCTGGAGAGTGCAAAATCTGATGCAGATCTGCATAGAAACCAATCAGCTTCCAGGTTTTAGTATCAAAGCTTAATTAACCACTTCAGCCCCGGAAGATTTTACCCCCTTCCTGACCAGAGCACTTTTTGCGATTTCGGCACTGCGTCGCTTTAACTGACAATTGCGCGGTTGTGCGATGTTGCACCCAAACAAAATTGATGTCCTTTTTTTCCCACAAATAGAGATTTCTTTTGGTGGTATTTGATCACCTCTGCAGTTTTTATTTTTTGCGCTATAAACAAAAAAAGAGCGACAATTTTGTAAAAAAAAGCAATATTTTTTTACTTTTTGCTATAATAAATATCCCCAAAAATACATAAAAAAACAAAGTTTTTCCTCAGTTTAGGCCGATATGTATTCTTCTATATATTTTTGGTAAAAAAAAAAAAAAATCGCAATAAGCGTATATTGATTGGTTTGCGCAAAAGTTATAGCGTCTACAAAATAGGGGATAGTTTTATGGCATTTTTATTATTTTTTTTAATTTTATTAGTAATGGCGGCGATCTGCGATTTTTATCGTGACTGCGACATTATGGCGGACACGTCGGACAATTTTGACACTATTTTGGGACCATTGTCATTTATACAGCGATCAGTGCTATAAAAATGCACTGATTACTGTGTAAATGACACTGGCAGGGAAGGAGTTAACACTGGGGGGGGGGGGGGCGATCAAGAGGTTAAAGTGGAGTTCCACCCACTTTTACAACTCTTCAGCATCCCTCACTAAACTGTGCACTGTAAACAATTTGGATATTTTTTTATTTTTTTTCTCAGCACCTACTGTATATCTGCTGTATTTATTTTTCACTTCCTCCTCCCTGGCCGCGGCCCATCACATCATTTCCTGTTTGAAATGCCTTCTGGGAAGGGGCAGCAACTTCCTCTGAAACTGCCGTTGCTATGGAAACCTGACCTGAAACCTATTACACTGCTTGTGCTGCACTGAGCATGTGCGAGATCTGCAAGGATGAGATCCAGGAAGAAATACAGTCTGGCTTCAGATGCCCACACTTAAGATGGCCCCGGCCTGCTGTAAGTTTATAAAATAACAAACTACTGCTATAAACTAACAAAACAGACCTTAGTTTACAGACTAACTTTACTAGAATACATTAAGCTTGTGTATTATAGGGGTATTTTTATTTAAAAAGTATCATTTCGGCCGGAAAACCACTTTAAGTGTGTCCTAGGGAGTAATTCTAACTGTGTGGGGGATGGGCTCACTACAACATGACAGAGATCACTGCTCCTGATGACAGAGAGCAGTAGATCCCTGTCATGTCACAAAGCAGTACGGGGAAATGCCTTGCACTTCCCCGTTCTGTGGCTCCGTGACACGACCGCCGGGACACCGGCGGACATCAAGTCCGCGGGTCCTGCGGGCATGGCCACGCCAAACGCATCGGGCGCGTGTGCCCGCTAGCCTCGCCAATTAAAGGGGACGTACAGGTACGCCCATTTGCCCACCGCTGCCATTGTGCCGACGTATATCGGCGTGCGGCGGTCGGCAAATGGTTAAACAAGTTGAAGTTAGAAGCTGATTGGCTACCATGTACAGCTGCACCAGATTCTAAGTGCTCCAGTTTTAGTAAATCTCCCCCCGAAGAGACCGTTCCCTCTGTACAGAGCCCTGTGTTGATTGCCAACACAGAGTTCTGGGCTGTGATTGGACACGGCCGATCAGCAGGTCCTGGCCACGAATCCTTGGCCAGGACCTGCTGACAGACTCTCGCTGTCTTGGCGGTGGCAGGTGGTCCTTAAGTGGTTAGGAATATGTAAATGTTCGGATATCCGTAGTATTGTACGGAGGAGATTGATTGTCTGCATCAGACCCCGAGCGCCCCGGGAACAAGGTGCATTCTGGGTGATTTATCCAGGTGCAAATAGCATCTGGCAGATAATTAGAGTAAATGAATGTGCTCACAGATCTCCCAGCAATTAGTATTCTGCAGGGTTGGCCTCTCAGTTCAGAATAATAGCGGTCTCCACTACGGGGCCACATTTCCAGTGACGGCTGGGAGGGGAGGGTGGGGGAGGGGATGATGTATCGTTCTACCCCTACATGGAGGACATATTGTACAAAAAAGTGGCAACCTTAAATCATCCTACTGCTATACAGTGCATCCGGAAAGTATTCACAGCGCTTCACTTTTTCCACATTTTGTTATGTTACAGCCTTATTCCAAAATGGATGAAATTCAGTATTTTCCTCAAAATTCTACAAACAATCCCCCATAATAACAATGTGAAAGAAGTTTGTTTGAAATCTAAAAAAAAGGGTTAAAAAAAATCCCATGTACATAAGTATTCACAGCCTTTGCTCAATACTTTGGTGAAGCACCTTTGGCACCAATTACAGCCTCAAGTCTTTTTGAGTATGATGCTACAAGCTTGGCACACCTATTTTTGGGCAGTTTCTCCCGTTCTTCTTTGCAGGACCTCCCAAGCTCCATCAGGTTAGATGGGGAACGTCGGTGCACAGCCATTTTCAGATCTCTGCAGAGATGTTCAATCGGGTTCAAGTCTGGGCTCTGGCTGGGCCACTCAAGGACATTCATAGAGTTGTCCGGTAGCCACTCCTTTGTTATCTTGGCTGTGTGCTTAGGGTCGTTGTCCTGTTGGAAGATGAACCTTCGCCGCAGTCTGCGGTCCAGAGCTCTCTGGACCAGGTTTTCATCAAGGATGTCTCTGTACATTGCTGCATTCATCTTTCCCTCGATCCTGACTAGTCTCCAAGTTCCTGATGCTGAAAAACATCCCCACAGCATGATGCTGCCACCACCATGCTTCACTGTAGGGATGGTATTAGCCAGGTGATGAGCAGTGCCTGGTTTCCTCCAGACATGACGCTTGCCATTCAGGCCAAAGAGTTCAGTCTTTGTTTCATCAGGCCAGAGAATTTGGTTTCTCATGGTCTGAGAGTCCTTCAGGTGACTTTTGGCAAACTCCAGGCGGACCCTCATGTGCCTTTTACTGAGGAGTGACTTCCGTCTGGCCACTCTACAATACAGGCCTGATTGGTGGAGTGCTGCAGAGATGGTTGTTCTTCTGGAAGGTTCTCCTCTCTCCACAGAGAAACGCTGGAGCTATATCAGAGTGACCATCGGGTTCTTGGTCACCTCCCTGACTAAGGTCGCAGTTTGAATGACAATTGCGCGGTCATACAACACTGTACCCAAACTAAATTTTTATCATTTTGTTCCCACAAATAGAGCTTTCTTTTGGGGGTATTTGATCACCTCTGCGGTTTTTATTTTTTGCGAAACAAATAAAAAAAGACCGAAAATTTAGAAAAAATAAAAGTTTTGCTTTTGTTTCTGTTTAAAAATTTTGTAAATAAGTAAGTTTTCTCTTTCACTGATGGGCACTGATAAGGCGGCACTGAGAGGCACTGATAAGGCGGCAGCGATGAGGTGGCACCAATAAGTGGGCACTGATGGGCACTGACGATGGGCACTGATATGCGGCACTGCTGGGCACTTATGGGTGGCACAGGTGGGCACTGATGGGCACTGATAGGCGACACTGATGGGCACTGAAAGGCTGCAAAGATGGGTTCTTATGGGTGGCACTGATGGGCACTGATAGACGGCACTGCTGGGCACTGATGGGCACCCCGCAACAACGATCGCCGCGATGCGCGCCCCCGGGGGCGCGCAGCGGCTCAATATCTCTAAGACATCATATGACCCCCAGTCAGGCTATTGAAACCACTTTGCCGCTGTCATTCTGCTATATGGCGGGCGGCAAGTGGTTAATATATGTTCGGGTTTAAAGGGATGAGGGGGCAACTCTACTGTGCTCATTGGGACCTTCAATGCTGCAGACATTTTTCTGTACCCTTCTCCAGATCTGTGCCTCCATACAATCCTATCTCTGAGGTCTACAGACTATTCCTTGGACTTCATGGCTTGGTTTGTGCTCTGACATACACTGGTGACTGTGGGACCTTCTATAGACAGGTGTGTGCCTTTCCAAATCATGTCCAATCAACTGAATTTACCACAGGTGGACTCCAATCAAGTTGTAGAAACAGCTCAAGGATGATCAGTGGACACAGGAGGCACCTGAGCTCAAAATTGATTGTCATGGTAAAGGCTGTGAATAATAAATGTGTCTGTGATTCTGCGCAAAACCTCTCCACTGTTAAATGTGAACAATAGCAATAAGTGAAGCTACAAACAATAAACTCTAAATAAATAAAATAATGCAAACATCTAAAGTGACTTCAGTGCTGGTACATAAAGTGAAGTGACCGATGCATATATAAACAGTGACTGGACAAAGTGCACGTGCGTTGATAGGAGATCTGGTGACTTTCGTGGTGTTGGATACCCACTCGGGGCTCCCAGAACTCTCACCTTGCTGACACAATAAAAGTGCCTGTTTGAATCCGCTGGATGTTGTGCTCTTTCCGTTTGGATCAATTCTGATGTTCTGATGTGCCTAGGTAGGCGATCTTCCCTCCAATGAATGGGCTCCACATGGGGAATAATCAAAAGGAGGAGACTCCAATAGTGTGATACCGTATTGCCAAAGATTTTATTAAAAAATATATCTGCTTACATTTAGGAACGAAATTTAGCGCTAGACAGCAGTAGGAAACAGCGTGGTTACAATCCCCGCTACGTCACTTCCGGTCCACGTGTGTTGTGTATCCGGTCACGTCCTACGCGTTACGTCATGTCACATGACTTCCTCAGGGCCCTCAGGGATACACAACACACGCGGACCGGAAGTGACGTAGCGGGGATTGTAACCACGCTGTTTCCTACTGCTGTCTAGCGCTAAATTTCGTTCCTAAATGTAAGCAGATATATTTTTTAATAAAATCTTTGGCAATACGGTATCACACTATTGGAGTCTCCTCCTTTTGATTATTCCCCATGTGGAGCCCATTCATTGGAGGGAAGATCGCCTACCTATAGGCACATCAGAACATCAGAATTGATCCAAACGGAAAGAGCACAACATCCAGCGGATTCAAACAGGCACTTTTATTGTGTCAGCAAGGTGAGAGTTCTGGGAGCCCCGAGTGGGTATCCAACACCACGAAAGTCACCAGATCTCCTATCAACGCACGTGCACTTTGTCCAGTCACTGTTTATATATGCATCGGTCACTTCACTTTATGTACCAGCACTGAAGTCACTTTAGATGTTTGCATTATTTTATTTATTTAGAGTTTATTGTTTGTAGCTTCACTTATTGCTATTGTTCACATTTAACAGTGGAGAGGTTTTGCGCAGAATCACAGACACATTTATTATTGTGCATTTTGTAGATTTAAGGTAGTGGAATGGTGTTCACTATTTGATTTTGCAGCAATACACGGAATATTCCTTAATCACTTTAGTAGTGCAGAAGTCCATCGTAAGATACCTCACAAAGGCTGTGAATACTTCTGTACATGGGATTGTTTTCATTTTTTATTTTTAATATGTTTGCAAAGATTTCAAACAAACTTCTTTCACGTTGTCATTATGGGGTATTGTTTGTAGAATTTTAAGGAAAATAATGAATTTAATCCATTTTGGAATAAGGCTGTAACATAACAAAATGTGGAAAAAGTGAAGCGCTGTGAATACTTTCCGGATGCCCTGTATGGGCTCCTACCTGGGAGATTCTGGAAATGTACAGTTATTAGGACTGCAGTAGAAATCTTTTCCTTGTTTGTATTGTAGGATATACTGACCTGAAAGCAAGGAGGATGCAGAGCGCCACCACCAGGGTCCCCAGGGAAATGGAATAGCCGATCGTGTAACATATTCGCAGCAATAGCATCAGGGCGGTCTCCTTGTACTGATCAGAGAAACAACCAACCAATTAAAACACATCCAGATTTTTTTTTGTACATTTACATTGATTTTTAGGCCTCATGCGCACTGCAGCTGTCAAAGCTTTTTTATGGTCGTTTGATTTTTTTTTTGCCCCTAAACCACCCCCCATGTTACCCTATGGGGGGGGGGGGGGGATTTACTAAAACTGGTAGACACAGAATCTGATGCAGCCATGAATAGAAACCGATCAGCTTAAGTGCCGGTTCACACTGATGTGGTGCGGGATTCGCAGCGACTCCTGTGCGTTTCCCGCACCTTATCACATCACAGTCGCACTACGATTCACACCCATGCAATCCAATTCCAGTGCGGCCAAAAAAAATGTGCATGTACCTTTTTTGTGCGGGTGCAGTGCGATTTGAGCCATACAAAATGAATGGGCTCATTCACACGTCAAAGAATTGCATGTGATTTGAACAGAAATGCAGTGCAAGTCCCATCTTAGGCTCGGTTTCTACTAGTGCGACTTGGGACTGCAAAGTCGCATGACAAGTCGTACCCCATGATTTCCAATGAGTACCGTTCATATCTGCGCTCATGTCAAGTATCAGCGACTTCAACGTAGTCCCTGCACTACTTTGGTCCCACTTTGATGCCACTTGAGGTCCATAGATCTCAAGAATACACAGGCATTGCTTCCAGTCGCATCGAAATCGTGGCAAAATCACGCGACTTTCAGGTCGCAATAGTGGAAACCTAGGCTGAATCACATGCAGTTCTCCGCACCGCATTCAGTGTGAACCCAGGCTCTGACTTTAGCTTGTTCAATTAAGCATTGACAGTAGGCTCCATTCACACTAAGGCCCCTTTCTTTCACAATTGTGCGACTTGTCCTGCGATTTGGGACTGCAAAGTCGCATGACAAGTCGTACCCCATGATTTCCAATGAGTACCGTTCATATCTGTGTGTCTTCAACTCGCAGCGACTTCAAAGTAGTCCCTGCACTACTTTGATCTGACTTTGATGCGACTTGAGGTCCATAGATCTCAAGATCACACAGGAAGAATCGCGGGAAAATCTCATCAAAGTCACGGTAAAAATTGTAGCAAAATCGCGCAACTTTCAAGTCGCACAAGTGTGAAAGGAGCCTTATGCCCGACTTGTGCGACTTGTCCTGCGACTTGGGACTGCAAAGTCACATGACAAGTCATTCCCCATGATAACCATTCATATATGTGCAACTTCAAGTCGTGCCGACTTCAAAGTAGTCCCTGTACTACTTTAGTCCGACTTTCATGCGAGTTGAGGCCCATAGACCTCAAGTTTACACAGGCTTTCCCTGAAATCGCTTCAAAATCGCAGCAAAATTTCAGTAAAACTGTGCGACTTTTAAGTCGTGGCAGTGTGAAAGGGGCCTTATGCAACTTGTCAATGCGACTTTGGACACATAAAGCCGCACGACAAGTCGCAATCAATGGAAGCCATTCAAATCCATGTGACTTAAAGTCATAGCGACTTTAAAAGGTTCCTGCACTACTTAGATGCAGCTTTCATGTGACTTAAGTGCCACAGACTGCAATGTAAACTCTTAAAAGTCGCATTAATGTGGCATCTTAATGTTATTAATGCGACAGTTGTGCAACAGTCGAAGCCATAGTCAGCAGCCCAAGTCGCACCCATCCAAAGTTGCATTAAAGTTACAATGGAAATCGCACGACTTTGGAGTTGCATAAGTATAAATGGAGCCTATTAAGCTGACCATGGTTACTATGCAGATTCTTTTTTTTTTTTATTATTATTCTGCTTTTCTCCTGTCGGAAGAAAAGCGTTCAAGAAGAGCCTAGTGTGCAAGAGGCCTTACATGCAACTAACAAAACTTGTATCGGAAGATGGAGATTTGGGTTGGAGGGACTTTACTGGTTGATGAAGCGTCTATCGCCCCCTAGCGGGGAGTGAGCGCCTTACATATTCATCCCCAGAATGAGATTGTCTAATTAAACTCAATAGAGATCATTGTTTCTTTCCTGTATAAGGCCGGGTTCACACCGGTACAAACGCTCCGACATTGGGAGCTCATGTCACATGACGTGTGAAAATCAATGTTTCCCTATGGGAGCCGTCCTAACTGGTACCAGGTTCTCAGTGCAGCTGGCGCAGTGTAACCCAATCCACAGGTTCACTCTGTACAGACAGATCCCTTCAACTTACACATTTTATAAACAGTCGGCTGAGATGCTGCAGGTTGTAATGGATGTTTCCACGTTCTCGGAGATGGCGGAACATTCTGTACCTGGGATTTATCTGATGTAATGTAAACTCCGCTAAGACATCTGACAGATCCTGTGTACGGCGAGGGGGATCAGAATTCCGCAGCATTATCAATGATATTCCTCCGTGCTTTCTGAAAGGGTTCATGCATCATTTTTTTGCAACACAACCCATTGGACGGTGTGTTGAAATGCCGCTAAGACTGGCACCGCCAAAGCACCAATGCATTTAATGTGCATTGCGGTAAAGCGAGCGCTCTACGCGTGTTGCCCCAATGCCATCGTGTGAATGGGCCATCATTAACAACATGTAGACCCATTACCCTGTTTCCCCGAAAATAAGACCTAGCGTGATTGTTGGTGATGGCTGCAATATAAGCCCTACCCCCCAAATTAAGCCCTACCCTGAAAATAAGACCTACAAGGAGTTTAACTAGGGCTTATTTGGGGGGTAGGGCTTGTATTGCAGCCATCACCGACAATCACGCTAGGTCTTATTTTTGGGGAAACAGGGTACACTATGGCGTCGCGGGCTTTACTGCAACACTGCGGCAGCGCTTTTCATTTTGAATAGCACCCCGACACCCAGCGCCCATGCCTTCAGCCTAACATAATATGATACAAATGAATATTTTTATGAAAAGATAAAGTAACAGGACCTTCTCTTTGCTGCAAAATTCAGTTTCAATCCAGAGATTTCCACTGCAGTACTTTTTTCCTGCCACTAGATGTCAACCAATCTCATGGCCAGCTTGGCCCAGGTCATCCCGGACCAGCCCCCAACCTGTGACTGGACAGTGAAAGGAAAAGCAAACACAGTGATCGGGTTATCGCTCCTCCTACCAGCCTTGCTTTTTGTCAGTACTGATTGGCTTCTTGTACTGCTTCTTCACACTCCAGACGTGCCGTACAGGGGCCGCAAGAGGCCAAAGCCTGGCTAGATTTGGATGTCTTCACTGACTGCATTTTAAACTTGCGCTTAGGGGTGTATTCATTAAAAAAAAAAATCTGCAGAGCTATTCATTTTGTGAAACTGGATGTACATACGTTTCATATGAATGCTGTCAGGATTGAATGTTATTAGCAGTGGAAGAAAAATGCTCCTGCTTTGGAGGTGTCACTGGAATGAACAATGTGGTGTTGCCGGTATGTGACTGGAGTGAAATACCACATTTTGGTCACTAGATGGACAATCATATTAAATGAGTATTTATTTCCTATGATCATCAGCTCCATCTAGTGGTAACAATGTGGTGTTTTTCTGATTTTACTCTATTCTTTATGAACATATAACATTCGACCTGGGGAGGGAATGCCTAATAACATTCAATTTTGACCCCATTCATTCAGAACAAATGTACATGCCGTTTTACAGGATGAAGAGCTCTGCTTTTTTTTTTAATACACCGTATAATTATGTATTAGCTATTACAGAGCTGTATCTTTTTATATACCGGAGTTCAGCTTTAGATTACAATAATAAGTGTTATATTTTCTTATTTAGGGAAACTTGTTCCCCATAATCCTCCACATCCTAAATACAGGATCCCTATTGGGTCCCACATACAGGGGCCCAGCCTACACTCAATTCTGCAAGGGGGGGGGGGGGCTACCTGTCAATGGCAGCGAGTGAGTGGATAACTAGATAGGAGTTTTTTGATCACAGACAGATCAACCTAATAATAGCACCACATCCCTTAATAGATTATGTATAGAGAGAGGAAAATGGGATTTTTAAGGTGCAGATTAATTCGAAAAATAGTAACAACTAAATTATATAAGAATTTTTTTTTTTTAGAAAAAATACAAACTTTATTAAAAACACAGCAATTGGCAAGTACAAATCAACAAAATTATATGGATACAGCATAGAAAGATAGAATTCCCAACATGTTTCACCCATATATCAGGCTTCTTCAGGGGATGCTGTCCAGCTAGAGGTACAAGCCTTCTATTGAAAAAACACATACATACAATAATTAATTCATAACCATAGTATATGAAGGTATGATACTATGGTTATGAATTAATTGCTAATGTAATTATTGTATGTATATGTTTTTTTCAGTAGAAGGCTTGTACCTCTAGCTGGACAGCATCCCCTGAAGAAGCCCGATATATATGGGTGAAACATGTTGGGAATTCTATCTTTCTATGCTGTATCCATACAATCTTGTTGATTTGTACTTGTCAATTGCTGTGTTTTTAATAAATTTTTTTTATTTTTTCTAAAATATTTTTTTTTTCTTATATAATTTAGTTGATACTATTTTTCGAATTAATCTGCACCTTAAAAATCCAATTTTTCCTCTCTCTCTATACATAGATAACTAGATAGTCCAGATGAACAGGTTTGCTCCTTTTCGGTCATATTAATATGATTTTGTAGTCCAGTGTCTGTTATGTCGCCTGCAATGTCCTTGGTGGGGTCTGGGGTTTGGAGATATAACACATCTACTGCTCGGAGTAATCCCGGGATTAAGGCAGAAGAGAAACAAGTCAGACTCACCGGTATGGAGTTAATTTTCGCAGAACATTCCGTGACATCGCGCCAAAACTCTGATCTGTTCGGGTCCCACTGCCAAGTCCCGTTGTCGGTGCAGAGCCTGTACGCGTAGCCGGTGTTCCCTGCAACAAAGCATGCAGACACAGATGTAATCACCCCTAGAACTATTGCACCCCGATAATGTGACAGCAGAAAATCGGGACATCAAAGTGGACCTGTCTGACATACCTCCCAACATTTTGAGATGGGAATGAGGGACACCTACCAGCAATCGTATGTAGGCATAGGACACGCCCCCGCCACACCCCCTTAAAGGAGAATTAACCCAAGAAAAAAGGTTAATTAAATTCACAAGGGCTTTTTTTTTACCACTACTATTCCTTTATATTGGCTTTTAAAATGTACAAATGCAGCAATTTAGAATTTGGATGAAAGGTTTAGTACTGGGAAACACTTTTTGAATTATAAAAAGTGCACTTTATATACAACTATATAGATCAGACCAAAATGAGGGACAAATGAGGGGGAATGAGGGACAGAGGGACATTGCTCCAAATCAGGGACAGTCCCTTGAAATCAGGGACAGTTGGGAGCTATGCTGTCATCGGAAACCTTTTCCATGCTTAGTGGAGCACAGTACTCCCCCTGAAAATGCCTTCATCTGATTTTCCTTCCAGAAGGACGGTGCCCTATTTGTTCAGGCATCAACCAGGGTCACCATCATAGGCGTGTGCACAGGGTGTGCCGGATGTGCCTGGGCACACCCTAATCACCCGTGCGGTGCCGATTCCCCTACTTCCTGTCTCCCCTCTGTGATGCTGCCAGCTTTACTTCTCTCGTCTCAGGAGCGGTGAAGGGGCTGGTAAATATTTAATTAACCAGCCCCTTCTTTATCTGACTGAACACAGTGAGTGATCTGTACCGATCGCTCTTGTCTTCATTCTTAACTGAAACATAGTAAACCGCAGAGAAAGGGACTGGGGAATCTCTGTCCTTAGTGTCTTTCTCTGTCTCAAAAAGTGAGACATCAGAGGCAGCGGCGGCCAGTTCATAAGGGGCGCATGGGCGCCGCCCCCCTCTAATCTCTATGTGCCACCCCCCAATCTCCATGCGGGGCGCCGGACACATAGATTTCTATGAGTTTTTTTTTTTTAGGAACATGATTGGAGCCTGAGGCGAACAGGTTTGCTTGCCCCCCCCCCCCCCCTGTAAAAAAAATGGAGCACCACCCGCCACTGATCAGGGGTCTGTTTAGACCCTTGATATTTCACCAAAGCCCCATAAAGGGGCCACTAAAAAAAATGAAAAAAAGTACAAATTGTACAAAATTATAAAAATGATTTTTTTTTTTTTAAATAATAAAAGATGCTTTCTGATTGGTCACTCTTTTGCCCGTGACATGAATCTGTTGGATCTCTATCTGCTGACAGACGAATATTCCGATGTCTCCATTTGAGAGAGGCCGAGGAATCCGTCATTGTGACATTTACTGATATTGCGGCTATTTGTCTGCCTGATGAAGTGATCCCGGCACCGGCCTCCCCCATTATGTATAATGAGCCGATCCATATATCGATTTCCTCATTTAGGCAGATAGGAAATAAAATGTGTGTACAGAATTATTGTAATACCGACGTGACCCACATCCCGATATCTCCAAATCACCACTCACTGCCGGAGAGCAACCTCTCCTTCTAATGTGTAATATAACTTATATCTGGAGAGTGATGATGTCACTTCTGAAATATAGAACTTATTTATATTGACCTCACAGGTTCTTCTCTGGACTATTTCTTGCTATAGAGCCGTGGTCTCCGAACTGCCGCCCTTCCCCTGCTTTTATCTGACCCTTGGGGCACTATTCCTCCCACTGACACCAATGATGGGGCACTATTCCTCCAACTGATACCAATGATGGGGCACTATTCCCACTGACACCAATGATGGGGCACTATTCCCACTGACACCAATGATGGGGCACTATTCCTCCCACTGACACCAATGATGGGGCACTATTCCTCCCACTGACACCAATGATGGGGCACTATTCCTCCAACTGATACCAATGATGGGGCACTATTCCTCCAACTGATACCAATGATGGGGCACTATTCCTCCCACTGATACCAATGATGGGGCACTGTTCCTCCCACTGACACCAATGATGGGGCACTATTCCTCCCACTGATACTAATGATGAGGCACTATTCCTCCCACTGACACCAATGATGGGGAACTATTCCTCCCACTGACACCAATATGGGGTACTATTTCTCCCATTGATACCAATGATGGGGCACTATTCCCACTGACACCAATGATGGGGCACTATTCCCACTGACACCAATGATGGGGCACTATTCCTCCCACCAATACCAATGATGGGGCACTATTCCTCTCACTGACACCAATGATGGGGAACTATTCCTCCCACTGACACCAATGATGGGGCACTATTCCTCTCACTGACACCAATGATGGGGAACTATTCCTCCCACTGACACCAATGATGGGGCACTATTCCTCCCACTGACACTAATGATGGGGAACTATTCCTCCCACTGATACCAATGATGGGGCACTATTCCTCCCATTGATACCAATGATGGGGCACTATTCCTCCCACTGATACCAATGATGGGGCACTATTCCTCCCACCGATACCAATGATGAGGCACTATTCCTCCCACCGATACCAATGATGGGGCACTATTTCTCCCATTGATACCAATGATGGGGCACTATTCCTCCCATTGATACCAATGATGGGGCACTATTCCTCCCACTGATACCAATGATGGGGCACTATTCCTCCCACCGATACCAATGATGGGGCACTATTTATCCCATTGATACCAATGATGGGGCACTATTCCTCTAACTAATACCAATGATGGGGCACTATTCCTCCCACCGATACCAATGATGAGGCACTATTCCTCCCACCGATACCAATGATGGGGCACTATTTCTCCCATTGATACCAATGATGGGGCACTATTCCTCCCATTGATACCAATGATGGGGCACTATTCCTCCCACTGATACCAATGATGGGGCACTATTCCTCCCACCTATACCAATGAGGGGGCACTATTTCTCCCATTGATACCAATGATGGGGCACTATTTCTCCCACCGATACCAATGATGGGGCACTATTCCGCCAACTAATACCAATGATGGGGCATTGTTTATTCCCACTGACGCCAGAACATTTTCTTCTGCCCATAGTCCGGCCCCCCTAAAGTCTGAAGGGCAGTAAACTGGCCCTTTGTTTAGAAAGTTTGGAGACCCCTTCTACAGATGACACATTGGCGCGGTGTAAGCGTATTTTCCCGCTCAGACGTTTCCCGTGGAGGTGAAGAGATCGGACTCTCTATACATCTGGAGGACACGTGTCGTTTTCAGGATAAATATTTGATTTCCTGCATTATGGAAATTTATGCCGCATGTAATTATTCTGTATGTGATGTAAGTGGGAGGTCGGCGGGTCAGGGCGCGGTCACATGATCCCCTGAAGGCAAAGGCTGGAAATAGATGGCCGACCTTCAAACATGAAGAGAGAACAAACATGGAATGTACACAGATGTATCCGTGTCACAGCGCCCACATCGCAGAACAGACGCACACGCCATCGCCCGGCTCTCCTATGATTCGGGTCATTTATGGGGACAGATCTACTAAACAAAACATTTACATCACAGCGTCTCGTGTATCTAAGTATTTTATTCATTTTTAATATTCAAAGCAAACCCATCCCTCCATCCTTCCCTTCATGCTTTATTTTGTTGAGAAATCACTTTAAACCCCCCCCCCCCCAATATCTTGAGTAAGGGCAGATGATTCATGTAGCATTTTCTTCCTAGAATCCATCTACCCTTAGCTCAGGCATGCATGCAAGAGAGTGTGCTCAGGAGCTCAGGAGTATGCTTAGCTGAGAAAACCCCTCTGCCTCCCCTCCCATCCTGAAGTCTCCCGGGACGTATGACGTCATTTGCCTAGGCAAGAAACCAGGAAGTAACTGAAGAAATGTAAAAAAAAAAGTTTAAAACTAATAAATATGATATATTTTCCTATCTATTTACTAATGCTAGCAGCATAAGGATTAAAAATAATCAATGTTAATTGGGAGAGTGAAGTTCCACTTTAAACCACACCAGCGGTAAGAATGCCACGGCCCCGATGGTTTGCTTTGCGACCGCAGAAAAAAATGACACTACAGGTCATACAGTACCGCCACCAAATGCAACCGATTCAAGCGAATGGGGGCCGTGCCACAACCACCCTGCAAGCTCAGTACCCGCATGGTGGTGCAGAGCTTTTCAGGGTTACAACAGACGCTAACTAGGTCCAGCCTCCCTCTGAAAAGTGATCCACCGTAGAGCGCTTTTCAGAATGGCAGCCAGGGCTTCAAAATATATATATACACTCACACAATGCACAATGTCAGTAGGGCAGAGGTTGGTGTCAGTTTAGCATTGGACGGTGTCAGTAGTTTATGTTTATTTATTTTTTTATAACTTTTTACAATTTTATTATCATTATTTTTTTTTTACTATTTTTTTTTAGGAGCCTCATTGGGAGGGTTTGGTTACATATCAGGAGTCTAAACAGATCCCTGATGTCTCACATTTGAGAAGGGGACTGAGGACAGAGATTCCCCCAGTCCTTTTCTCTGCAGCCAAGCAGCAGGGGGATTCTGCGCAGCACAGCCTGATTTGGCACACCCGGCACACCCTGTGCGCCCGCCTATGCTGCTATGGACTGGGTAATGTGTTAGGAATGAAAGGATGCCACGTTGTTTGATGGAAATGATAATTATGAGGCTACAGAGGGCTGAATTCAAAGACACCCCGAAAATCAAAGTGAAAAAATCGATGTAGCGGGCGAGTCCATTTTGCTGAAATGTCATTGCAGCAACTCATAATGGTCCTCAGTAGTTTGGCCCCCACATTCTTGTATGCATGTCTGAAAAGCTCCTAATAAGACGATGGATGGTGTCCTGGGGTATTTCCTCCCAGATCTGGACCAGGACATCACTGAGCTCCTGAATAGAATGAGGTGCCACCTGGTGGTGTCCGATGGACCGAAACATAATGTCCCCGAGGTTTTCTATTGGATTTAGGTCAGGTGGGGGCCATTCACTAGTATCAATTCCTTCATCCTCCAGGAACTGTCTGCATACTCTCGCCACATGAGGCCGGGCATTGTCGTGCACCAGGAGGAACCCAAGACCCACTGCACCAGCGTAGGGTCTGACAATGGCTCCAAGAACTTCATCCCGATACCTAATGGCAGTCAGGGTGCCATTGTCTAGCCTATAGAGGTCTGTGCTACCCTCCTATGGATATGCCACCCCAGACCATCACTGACCCACCACCAAACCGGTCACGCTGAAAGATGTTACAGGCAGCGTAACGTTCTCCATGTCTTCTCCACGTCTTCTCCAGACCTTTTCATGTCGGTCACATGTGCTCAGGGTGAACCTGCTCTGTGAAAAGCACAGGGGGCGCCAGTGGCGGACCTGCCAATCCTGGTGTTCAATGGCAAAAGACAATGGAGCTCCACAGTGCCGGGCAGTGAGCACAGGGCCAACTAGAGGACGTCGGGCCCTCAGACCACCCTCATGAAGTCTGTCTCTGATTGTTTGGTCAGACATTTACACCAATGGCCTGCTGGAGGTCATTTTGTAGGGCTCTAGCAGTGCTCACCCTGCTCCTCCTTACACAAAGGGGCAGATACCGGTCCTGCTGATGGGTTAAGGACCTTCTATGGCCCTGTCCAGCTCTCCTAAAGTAACTGCCTGTCTCCTGGAATCCCCTCCATGCTCTTAAGACTGTGCTGGGAGACAAAGCAAACCTTCTGGCAATGGCACGTATGGATGTGCCATCCTGGAGGAGTTGGGACCGCCTGTGCAACCTCTATAGGGTCCAGGTATGGCCTCATACTACCAGTAGTAACACTGACCCTAGCCAAATACAAAACTAGTGAAAAACAGTCAGAAAAGATGAGTAGGTGAAAAAAAAATGTCAGTGGCCTCCGCCTGTAAAACCATTCCTGTTTTGGAGGTCGTCTCATTGTTGCCCATCTAGTGCCCCTGTTATTAATTTCATTAACACCAAAGCAGCTGAAACTGATTAACAACCCCCTCTGCTACTTAACTGAGCAGATCAATATCCCAGGAGTTTCATTGACTTGATGCCATACTCTGATTAAGAAGTGTTCCTTTAATTTTTTTTGAGCAGTGTATATACAATGTAATCTGACCTTAAATCATGCTAGTTCACATAAAAAAGGTAGAAAAAAAAAAAAGATTAATAAACTGATCTGACTCATTCAGACTCCGTACCGTCATCCCTCAGGGGCAGATACCACGGACAGGCCACCGACACATTACCGGGAGGGGAGAACGGCCAGCAAGCGAACTGGTCAAATACCCCATTGCAGTACACACCTGAAATGTATAAATCAAGAAAAGTTTAGTCATTCTTCGGGGGAAGGGATACAAAATGTTACCAAATTGCCACAATGTGATATCTATCAGAATCCTTTATTGATCCTCTAAGGCAGGGATATGAAATTAGCGGACCTCCAGCTGTTGCAGAACTACAAGTCCCATCAGAGGAGGCTCTAGGCTTTGTGAGGCCTTAGGCAAAACTTACACATGAGGCCCCACGGACTGGGACGCTCCGTGATGAGGCCACTATTCCTCAGGCTGCGGGCAGTATCTGATTTGTCCATCAGCTCCTAAGCCACAGAGTCCCAGTGGGGGTAGGCGGAGCTGCCGGCGTCAACTTCAGTGATTGAGAACAGGCAAATTAGGAGGCTGCGAGGCCCCTGTGAGTGCGAGGCCTTAGGCGACCGCCTAATTTGCCTAATTAGAGAGCCGCCTCTGAGTCCCATGATGCATAGCAAGACACTGACAGCTACAAGCATGACACCCAGAGGCAGAGGCATGATGGGACTTGTAGTTTTGCAACAGCTGGAGGTCCACTAATTGCATATCCCTGCTCTAAGGGAAATTGTTAAAGTGTTACTAAACCCACAACGGTAAAATCAGTCTGTATATGCAGTAAAGCATGTTTGTTATACTCACTGTGGATCCTAAGGGGTTAGTCCTCTGTGTAAAAAAAGCTGTTTCATCCTGTCTTCTCTGACCCTCCCATTCTTTCAGAGTCCCCAATCTATCTTCTGATAGAACAGAGCCTTGGGGGCAAGCTACACATGCTCAGTTTGGTGTGTATTACTAGAGAGTTTTTTTTTTTGGAGGATGAATGTGATCAGCACAGGACCAATCAGCACTGTCCAGACAGAAGGTCAGGGGTCCTGCAATCCCATAGGACAGTCAGGTGAGAATGAAAACTCCTCCTACAAGCTTTAACCAGACACTGATAGAATACTGCTATATACTGCTGATTAGACATGTGCATGATGAAAAAATTCGTTAATCTAGTTATTTCGTTTTGTTAACCACTTCAATACCGGGCACTTATACACCTTCCTGCCCAGACCAATTTTCAGCTTTCAGCGCTGTCGCACTTTGAATGACAATTGCGCGGTCATACAACACTGTACCCAAACTACATTTTTATCATTTTGTTCCCACAAATAGAGCTTTCTTTTGGTGGTATTTGATCACCTCTGGGATTTTTTATTTTTAGCTAAACAAATAAAAAAAAGACCGAAAATTTTGAAAAAAAAATGTTTTTTTTTGTTTCTGTTACAAAACTTTGTAAATAGGTAAGTTTTCTCTTTCACTGATGGGTACTGATAGGGCTACACTGACGGGCACTGATAAGGCGGCAATGATGGGCACAGATGAGGTGGCACCAATGAGGTGGCACTGATGAGGTCGCATTGATGGGCACTGAAGATGGGCACTAATATGCGTCACTGATGGGGCAATGATAGGCGGCACCGATGGGCACTAATGGGCACTGATAGGCGGCACGGATGGGCACTGATAGGTGGCACGGATGGGCATGGATAGGCACTGATAGATGGCACTGATGTACACTAATAGATGGTACTGATGGATGCCAATCAGTGCCAAACAATAATGCCTGCCAATCAGGGATGCCCATTGTGGGCACTGATTGGCATCCATTGTGGAAACTGATTGGCATCCCTGGTGGTCTAAGGTGGCATACCTGGTGGTGACATCCCTGGTGGTCCTGGTGGCATCCCTCGTGGTCCACTGTGGGCATCCTCGGGGGGGCTGCACTGATAATCAATCATCACAGACCCCCCCTGTCAGAGGAGAAGCCGATCGGCTCTCCTCTACTCGCGTCTAACAGACGCGAGTGAGGAAAAGCCGATCAACGGCTCTTCCTGTTTACATCGTGACCAGCCGTGATTTAACACGGCTGATCACGTGGTAAAGGGTCTCCGTCAGAGACGCTTTACCGAGATCGGTGTTGCGATGTGTCAGACTGACACATCGCAACAACGATCGCTGCAATGCGTCATATGACGTCCGGTCAGGATATCAAAACCACTTTGCCGCCGTCATTTTGCTATTATTGAACCTAAATCACGTTTGGCTTAACAAAAACAGCATTATTTTAATATAGTACTCTAATAACACACACAGTCTTTGATTTCAGAAATATGTTTACAGATGGAATTCGATGAAAAATTTGATTAAAATTTCAATTAGAATTTCGGAAATTCGGACAAATTTCATTTCGTTATTCGGAGCGGCGCTTCATTTATACTGTAATTCGGGTCTTCGGATATATCTGAACCTCCGAATAACGAAAAATTTCTCGAATATTTATTTGGAACAAAACAAACCGCACATGTCTACTGCTGATGAGAAAAAGGTATTTAGCAGTTTATATTTACTAAAATAATTGCATTTCCATGCAATTGACCAGAAATGACCAGATATATTGACTGCAGGGTCCTGGGTTTAGGCTTTCTTTCTTCTATTTTGATCTGGTGATCCAGCCAGTTATTTTTCAAAAGCACAAGCTCTCCTCCAGATGTAAAAAAAGTAGGTAAAAGGTTATTACATTTTGTATCACTTGACCCTCCCTCTTAGATTGTAAAGCTCTAATGAGCCGGACCCTCTGATTCCTCTTGTACCAAATTGTATTGTAACTTTAATATCTGTCTTCACATTGTAAAGCACTGAGCAAACTGTTGGCACTACATAAATCCTGTATAATAATAATAATAAAAATAAAAGGAAAAAAAACAGTTCCTGTAGCTACTTATATAGTTGGAGTTTGGCTTCATTTTGTTAGTGTATCTAAATCTGCTAGTCCATCTAACACCCCCCCCCCGACTGACAATGTTGCTGTCCAAAGGTGCCCCCTGTGCCCCTTCATCCAGAGTCGGGGGCACTCTAATACAGGAGGTAACTGGCCAGATCACCAGGGGAAAAAGCCTAAAAAAGAAAATGAATGCAGCCACCACATCTAATGATTGCTAAGCTACAATATATTACATTTTTGGTTTGGGGTTTATTACTGCTTTAACTACTTCCCAACCCCCCCCCTTAACAGTTGTACTGTGCCAAGGTGGCAGGATACCCGGAATCAACCGTCATCGTACGTCAGCTCGTTTAAGTGATATAGCAGACCCACTGCGCGCACCATGGGAGCGTGCCCGCGAAGCTGGCGGACTCGATGTCCACCGACGACCCGCGATCTCGGTGTACAGAGGTAGAACATGGATCTGAATATGTAAACAAGGAGGATCCCCGTTCTGACGGGGGACGTGTCAGAGATCTTCCGTATGTAGAAGAATACATATCGGCCTAAACTGATGAATAAATGAGTTTTATATATATATTTTTTGGGATATATATTATAGCAGAAAGTGAAAAAAAATATTTTGTTCTGTTTTTTCAAAATTGTCGCTCTTTTTTTGTTTACAGCGAAAAAAAAAAACTGCAGAGGTGATCAAACACCACCAAAAGAAAGCTCTATTTGTGGGAAATAAAGGACATCAATTTTGTTTGGGTACAATGTCGCACGACCGCGCAATTGTTAGTTAAAGCGACGCAGTGCTGTATTGCAAAAGATGGCATTGGCATTAAGGGGGCAAAATCCTTAAGTGGTGAAATATTACAATATGTCTACTAGATGGAGTGGAGGCGCAAAGGAAGAAGACTATATCTTTGTAGCAAAAGATACAATGTAACAATTCTTCAGAATGTTTGAAAATAAGTTAATTTGAAAATAAGTGTAAACATTAGTTACATTTATTTGATAATTCTCTCTAGATTTCTCTAGAATTGTTACATTGTATCTCATGGTACAAAGAAGTATGCTCTTCTGCTCCATCTAGTGGCCAAAACACGGTATTTAATATACTGCCCATAACAAAAGAATATTCCTTCAGAAGAGAAAACAGCCTAAAGAACATTCATTTTTGCCCAGTTCACGCAGAATGAATGTATATGCAGATTCACTGGGTGAATGGCTATGCAAATTTTTTTTAACCACTTGCCGCCCCGCCACAGTAAATTTACTGTGGCAGGGTGGCAGCTGCAGGCTCAGTCACGTATATATATACATATATATATATATATATATATATATATATATATATATATATATATATATATATATATATATATATATATATATATATATATATATATATATATATATATATATATATACGGGATTGTGCCTCCTCTGGGTACCGAGAGCACTCCTTTTGGACAGGATTGCTGTTATCGGTAACCGAGTATCATGTGATTGCTATGATTGGTCATAGCGATCACATGATAACAATATATTTCCGTAGAAATTGCATTGTAGGTGTATTATAAGCCGCGGGACTTTAAGACCCAGCGGCAGCGGCTCTACTCCTTATAAGCCCTCATCCAAAATGACACTGGCTAGGCCTGAAGAAGAAGCGCAGGCTCCGCAAACGCGTTGCCTTTCTCCACATAGCGTCCCGGAAGTGACGTCATCATCGACTCCCTGTGCGTTTCAGGAAGCATCAGCAACCACCGGCGCGGTTCTTTCGAGTGCCACACCACAGAAGCCATCCTTATGTACAAGCTCCATAGACGCTCTTGCACTTTTTGTGCTCAATGCCTGTTGATGTTTTAATCTTTGCGAGTATTAACTTACCTTACTTACTACACTTAGATTGGCGCTTGTGCTTCCTCCTCTCTAACAATATAAACAACCTGGCTTTACATTCATAAACAGCTTGCTTACTGTTGTGATCTGTGATTGGCTCACAGCAATCACATGGTACCTGGCTACCTGTAACATGTGATCAGCTGTAGACAATCACATAACACGACCATAAGGAAGCTGTTCATGAATGGGAAACCCATTCACGCTATCGCAGATCGCCACCATTACTAGTAAAAAAAAAACATAATAAAAATACCATAAATCTATCCCCTATTTTTTACGCTATAACTTTTGTGCAAACCGATCAATATACGCTTATTGTGATTTTTTTTTTACCAAAAATAAGTAGAATACATATTGGCCTAAACTGATGAAGAAATTTTTTTTTTTTTTTAATGATAGCAAAAAAGTAAAAAATATATATATTTTTTTTTCTAAATTTTAATTAATTTTCTTTTGTTTATAGCGCAAAAAATAAAAACTGCAGAGGTGATCAAATACCACCAAAAGAAAGCTCTATTTGTGGAGAAAAAAGGACGTCAATTTTGTTTGGGTACAGCGCCGTACGACTGCGAAATTGTCAGTTAAAGTGACGCAGTGCCAAATCGCAAAAAATGGCCTGGTCATTAAGGGGGCAAATTCTTCCAGTCCTCAAGTGGTTAATATACTACCCATAATAAAAGAACATCCCTTCAGAAGAGAAAAAGCCTAAAGAACATTTATTTTTGGACGATTCACACAGAACGAATTTATGTGTAGATTGATTGGATGAATGGCTATGCAATTTTTTTTTTTATAAATAGATTAATAATAATTCCTAAACTGTAACACAATGATTTCATTTTTAAGAAATACAAATATTGAAGAAATAGAGTTTGTTTCGATCTGTTTGACTGTAAAATGTTGATGAGAGGAGAGAAATCAAATCGCCAATCCTTTGGCTTTACGCAGTTTCATACAGAAGAAACGCGCAACTCGCGTCAATCAGAGACGATTAAGGATTGTTGGCGCAGAAGAGATCCATCCATAATGCAATTATTGATACAAAGATGTGAACGGTCGCCTCTCATTACCAACATGGACGCGGGATGTGATTGGTGCGTCTATTCCCGACGCCATCCTTCCCGCGGCTGAAATATATGGAAAGGAATTTTCGGACAGGGATAACGGATGCGCTGTTATAGATATGACTGGAGCGCTGTGCGTGTGATGTATGAGCTCCGTCCCTCGCCGTTTACATTCAGCGCATTCCTTGGTGATGATTCTGTTTCTAAGCCGGCCGTCTTGTGCACAGATATCGCTGGAAATGAACATTTCTTACAGAGGAGATTATCCTTCTGTTTATGGAGAACGTGCAGAACCCTCACACCTCGCCTCTCCTCCCGATCCCTTCCAAGAAAACTTCCAGGAGAAAGATATGGAGGCCGCTGGCCTCCTTTTTCAAAACGATAATCGTCTGTCATACTGATCCTCTGGTTTCAATCTGCCCTGACACTGAGCTGGAAGACGTACAGTATGCAGATACTTGCTGCATGTTTATTCTGGGTCAACGACGCACCACACAGCCTGATAGTACAATCTGTTCTATGGTGGCCATAAGGGCCGGGATAAGGGGGTGGGTAGCTGCTTTTGGGTGCAATAATTTATTGAAGGGATGGAGGCACCCTGACCCTAACCCCAAGGGAAGGGGGGGGCGTAGTTTGGAATCTTTGCCTTGGGTGCTGGATGACCTTGTCCTGGCACTGGGGGGCCATACACACTTTGATAAACGATTGATTTATTTTTCCCAATAAGAATATTAAATCTATAGTCGAGAATTGATATGCAGCACATGGGGACAGTGGATTTCGATCGATAGTTGAAATATTAAGTTCGTAAGTGTGACGGGAGGGCCCGTGGAACCAAGAATCCCTTGGAAAGGTTGGGAAACCCATGTTTCAGCTCCCCATGCACCTCTTATGTCTAAGTCATAGACTGAGAAAATATATCTTGCACTACTTAAAATGGGACAGTAATATTTATCCACAATATCTCCCAGGATATACAGTATGTTAACACTATTCTTGGTTTGTTTGATTCTGAACTCAACATGTTAGTTGAGATTATTTTTATTATTATACAGGATTTATATAGCGCCGACAGTTTACGCAGCACTTTACAACATTAGGGCAGACAGTACTGTTTACAATACAATTCAGTACAGGAGGAATCAGAGGGCCCTGCTCCTTAGAGCTTACAATCTAGGAGGGAGGGTCAAGTTATACAAAAGGGTAATAGCTGTGGGGGATGAGCTAATGGAGAAAATAGTGCAGTTGTTAGATGGAGGCAGGAGAGGCTTCTCTGAAGAGGAAAGTTTTCAGGGATCGCCTAAAAGTGGATAAATTTGGAGACAGTCTGACAGATTGGGGTAGGGAATTCCAGAGGATGGGCGAGGCTCGGGAGAAGTCCTGGAGGTGGATATGGGAGGAGGTAATGAGGGAGCCAGAGAGTAGGAGGTCTTGGGAGGAACGAAGAGGGTGATTAGGTTGGTATTTTGAGACTAGGCTAGTGATGTAGCTGGTGGTAGATTTGTGGATGGCTTTGTAACTTATTGTTAGTATTTTGAATTTAATTCGTTGGGCGAGTGGCAGCCAATAGAGGGATTGGCAGAGAGGGGTAGCAGACACTGAGCGATTTGTAAGGTGGATGAGTCTGGCAGCATTCATGATGGACTGAAGGGGGGATAGTCTATTTAAAGGTAATCCAATGAGGAGGGAGTTGCAGTAGTCGAGGCGAGAGATGACCAGGGAGTGAATCAGAGATAGCTGATCACATTGGCCTCTAGAACTGGGTAGGAGCCGGACATTCTACTCCTGCTATTGTTTGTTGTTTGTTGCCTACTAGGCTGAGGAGGGGGGGAGATCACTGTTTGTATTGTTAATTGTAATTAGCTCCTGCTATTGTGAGAAGGTGTCCTGTGTTTATACTAATGTGTGAAGCTCGGTGACAAGTCTGACCTGTAGTGAAATCCTGATTAATCATAACAATGCCCAGGAGGGCACAGAGTCACTGCGGCTGCTTTAAGGGATTAGTTAATTAGCTCATGTTAATTACTTTTCTGGTTACAGTTGTATTGTAAGCCTGCTGTATATATTTATGTGCCAGCTCAAATAAAAGAGTCCATGTTCAGCAATCAAACAAGTATCGTCTTGTTTTTGTGCTTGTGAGCGGTTGGAATATCTGATATCTATATTCAGACTGGGAGGAAGTGGTATATGATGAAAGCAATCAAGCGGAGTGTGAGAGGTTTCGTTACAGTAAGTTATTGATCACATCCTCATAATCTGATCATTCAGCATAATAATCCCTTCAAGCCGAAAGTACATATACAGTAAAACCTTGGTTTGAGAGTAACTTGGCTCGAGAGCGTTTTGCAAGACAAGTAACATTTTTTAATAAACTTTGATTTGATATACAAGCGATGTCTTGATATAAGAGTAGGGTAATGTCACAACTGATTGTAAAAGAGAAGAGGGGCACCTCTAAGTGTAGCAATATGGTTACATTTAATGAAGGTACAACATTTAGCAACATATTGCTACACTTAGAGGCGTCTCTCTTCTCTTTAACACTCTGGAGCTCCTGCTGGATTTTGCTTCTAATCCCCTTGTGGAGGCTTCCATTTGTGGATGGACATTTTATGGTTACACAACCTGATCACATTGCTATAATCTTTTTATATGGACTATAAACTGAAGGACCCATGAATAAATGGTTGTGGAACGAATCATTTGAGTTTCCATTATTTCTTATGGGGAAAATCGCTTTGATATACAAGTGCTTTGGATTACAAGCATGTTTCTGGAACGAATTATGCTCCCAATCCAAGGTTTTACTGTATATGCGGCCCCACTGGGCGGGGCTTTTTTCCGTGGGGCCGCATATGTGCGTATCCGTCTTTGTGCTGGGAGCGCGTCGCACAGCGTGCTCCTAGCACAGGGACTGGGGACTCAGTGGCAGCCATGAGTCCCATACTAATGATTGGGACCCAGAACTCCCAGTTCCGGGTCACCTGATCGCTGTGATAGCCTCTGATTGGCTATCACAGTAAATGTTCACCGTGAAGCCCACCACTGTATATCTCTCTCTGTGAATGGAGAGGAACAATACATTCTCTCTCTCTCTCTCTCTCTCTCTCTCTCTCTTTCTCTCTTTCTCTCTCTCTCTCTCTCTCTCTCTCTCTCTCTCTCTCTCTCTCTCTCTCTCTCTCTCTCACTCTCTCTCTCTCTCTCTCCTTACAGAGAGAGATAAAAAAAACAACTGTGTGGAAAATAATAATAATAATAATAATAAAAAATCTAAGATAAAATAAAGAAAAAATACCTTGATTAAGGTCTGATCTAGGCCAGTGCCAGGGTTAGTTTTTGGGTCAGGTAATGGTCAAAGGTCAAGGTCAGTAAATCTTGGGCAGGATTTTAAAAAAAAAGGTTTTAATTAGTTTCAGTGTCAGTGTGGTTAAGGTTGGAAAAAAAAAAAAAAAAAGCAAAATGCGCACTATTATTTCTGGGCTGTGCTATGGGTACAAACAACAAATAACATACACATATGTGGTATCGCTGCAATCATCAGGAGCAGGAGAATTTATTTGTGGCTTTTCTTTGGTGGTAGGTAGGGATGAGCTTCGAGTTCGAGTCAAACTCATGTTCTACTCGAACATTGGCTGTTCGCAAGTTCGCCGAACAGCGAACAATTTGGGGTGTTCGCGGCAAATTCGAATGCCGCGGAACACCCTTTAAAAGTCTATGGGAGAAATCAAAAGTGCAAATTTTAAAGGCTTATATGCAAGTTATTGTCATAAAAAGTGTTTGGGGACCTGGGTCCTGCCCCAGGGGACATGGATCAATGCAAAAAAAAGTTTTAAAAACGGCCGTTTTTTCAGGAGCAGTGATTTTAATAATGCTTAAAGTCAAACAATAAAAGTGTAATATCCCTTTAAATTTCGTACCTGGGGGGTGTCTATAGTATGCCTGTAAAGGGGCGCATGTTTCCCGTGTTTAGAACAGTCTGACAGCAAAATGACATTTTGAAGAAAAAAACACATTTAAAACTACCCGCGGCTATTGCATTGCCGACAATACACATAGAAGTTCATTGATAAAAACGGCATGGGAATTCCCCACAGGGGAACCCCGAACCAAAATTAAAAAAAAAAAATTATGTGGGAGTCCCCCTAAATTCCATACAAGGCCCTTCAGGTCTGGTATGGATATTAAGGGGAACCCCAGCCAAAATTAAAAAAAAAAAAGACGTGGGGTTCCCCCTAAATTCCATACCAGACCCTTCAGGTCTGGTATGGATTTTAAGGGGAACCCCGCGCCAAAAAAAAACAAAAAAACGGCGTGGGGTCCCCCCAAAAATCCATACCAGACCCTTATCCGAGCACGCAACCTGGCAGGCCGCAGGAAAAGAGGGGGGACGAGAGTGCGCCCCCCCCCCTCCTGAACCGTACCAGGCCACATGCCCTCAACATTGGGAGGGTGCTTTGGGGTAGCCCCCCAAAACACCTTGTCCCCATGTTGATGAAGACAAGGGCCTCATCCCCACAACCCTGGCCGGTGGTTGTGGGGGTCTGCGGGCGGGGGGCTTATCGGAATCTGGAAGCCCCCTTTAACAAGGGGACCCCCAGATCCCGGCCCCCCCCCTGTGTGAAATGGTAAGGGGGTACTTACCCCTACCATTTCACTAAAAAACTGTCAAAAATGTTAAAAATGACAAGAGACAGTTTTTGACAATTCCTTTATTTAAATGCTTCTTCTTTCTTCCTTCATCTTCTTCTGGTTCTTCTGGCTCTTCTGGTTCTTCCTCCGGCGTTCTCGTCCAGCATCTCCTCCGCGGCGTCTTCTATCTTCTTCTCCTCGGGCCGCTCCGCACCCATGGCATTGGGGGGGAGGCTCCCGCTCTTCTCTTCATCTTCTTCATCATCTTCTTCATCTTCTTCTTCATCTCTTCTTCCTTCTTCATTTCTTCTTCGGGCCGCTCCGCATCCATGCATGGAGGGAGGCTCCCGCTGTGTGACGGCGTCTCTTCGTCTGACGGTTCTTAAATAACGGGGGGCGGGGCCACCCGGTGACCCCGCCCCCCTCTGACGCACAGGACATGACGGGACTTCCCTGTGGCATTCCCCGTGACGTCACAGGGAAGTCCCGTCAAGTCACCGTGCGTCAGAGGGGGCGGGGTCACCGGGTGGCCCCGCCCCCCGTTATTTAAGAACCGTCAGACGAAGAGACGCCGTCACACAGCGGGAGCCTCCCTCCATGCATGGATGCGGAGCGGCCCGAAGAAGAAATGAAGAAGGAAGAAGAGATGAAGAAGAAGAAGAAGATGAAGAAGATGATGAAGAAGATGAAGAGAAGAGTGGGAGCCTCCCCCCCCAATGCCATGGGTGCGGAGCGGCCCGAGGAGAAGAAGATAGAAGACGCCGCGGAGGAGATGCTGGACGAGAACGCCGGAGGAAGAACCAGAAGAGCCAGAAGAACCAGAAGAAGATGAAGGAAGAAAGAAGAAGCATTTAAATAAAGGAATTGTCAAAAACTGTCTCTTGTCATTTTTAACATTTTTGACAGTTTTTTAGTGAAATGGTAGGGGTAAGTACCCCCTTACCATTTCACACAGGGGGGCTTCCAGATTCCGATAAGCCCCCCGCCCGCAGACCCCCACAACCACCGGCCAGGGTTGTGGGGATGAGGCCCTTGTCTTCATCAACATGGGGACAAGGTGTTTTGGGGGGCTACCCCAAAGCACCCTCCCAATGTTGAGGGCATGTGGCCTGGTACGGTTCAGGAGGGGGGGGGCCGCACTCTCGTCCCCCCCTCTTTTCCTGCGGCCTGCCAGGTTGCGTGCTCGGATAAGGGTCTGGTATGGATTTTTGGGGGGACCCCACGCCGTTTTTTTGTTTTTTTTTGGCGCGGGGTTCCCCTTAAAATCCATACCAGACCTGAAGGGTCTGGTATGGAATTTAGGGGGAACCCCACGTCTTTTTTTTTTTTAATTTTGGCTGGGGTTCCCCTTAATATCCATACCAGACCTGAAGGGCCTTGTATGGAATTTAGGGGGACTCCCACATAATTTTTTTTTTTAAATTTTGGTTCGGGGTTCCCCTGTGGGGAATTCCCATGCCGTTTTTATCAATGAACTTCTATGTGTATTGTGGGCAATGCAATAGCCGCGGGTAGTTTTAAATGTGTTTTTTCCTTCAAAATGTCATTTTGCTGTCAGACTGTTCTAAACACAGGAAACATGCGCCCCTTTACAGGCATACTATAGACACCCCCCAGGTACAAAATTTAAAGGGATATTACACTTTTATTGTTTGACTTTAAGCATTATTAAAATCACTGCTCCTGAAAAAACGGCCGTTTTTAAAACTTTTTTTTGCATTGATACATGTCCCCTGGGGCAGGACCCGGGTCCCCAAACACTTTTAATGACAATAACTTGCATATAAGCCTTTAAAATTAGCACTTTTGATTATTCATGTTCGTGTCCCATAGACTTTAACGGTGTTCGCGTGTTCGAACGAACTTTTTTCCTGTTCGCATGTTCTGGTGCGAACCGAACAGGGGGGTGTTCGGCTCATCCCTAGTGGTAGGTTATGACAGTAACAGCTAAAGTAAAAAAAAAAAAAAAAAAAGGATTTTCTTTTTTTTTGAGCCAGTTTTCCTTTGATAATAAAAAAAATCAGGAGATATCCATTACCATTTACCACCAAATGAAAGCCCAATTTGTCCTGAAAAAAACAAGGTATAATCCACCTGGATGCACAAAGTAGTAGTGATGATATGTATGGTTTTTACTAACACATGTAAAAGTTGCAAAATTGTGCTTAGGCATTATCATTTGTATTACCCTTAGGTGCAAAGGGGTTAAAATGTGATCAGATTATTAACCAAAGAATCTCAGTGCTGCTAAATTGATGAAAGACGGGTTAATAATTTCCTGCCTTGGCTGTTTGACTCGGTTTGATCGAATCTGATCTAAATCAATCAGAGCAGAAGATATGGCTAATCAATTATTTGCCAAATCGATAATTTTGATAAAATCAAAGTGTGTATGGCTACCATGAGGCTGACTATACATTATACAAACTGATTATACAATCTCCTTTAGGCCCCGTTCACGTCTGGGCGTGATGGGAACTTGCGTCCCCGCGCTTTTTGGAGTGTTTCCGCTCGTTGCACATAGGACAGACCATTGACTTGAATGGGCTGCCTGTGCGAGACAAACCCCCCCAAAGAAGCCTTTGGAGTGGAGCTTGGCATGTTATTTCACCGCGCATTTGTAGCGCGTTTGCAGCGCAACAAAATGCGCATCTGCTACTGGTGCTTTGGGTGCTATTAACGATTATGGCACCACAGGCGCGAAATGCGTTTGCAGTGCGTTTCTGAAACATGCGGAAAAATGTATTTTTTCTGTGGCTTTGTCGCACATTCCAGAAACACCCAGGTGTGAATGCAGCCTTATGCCCTGTACACACGATAGGACATTGATCGGACATTGATCGGACATTCCGACAACAAAATCCATGGATTTTTTCCGACGGATGTTGACTTGTTTTGCATACACACGTTCTCACAAAGTTGTCAGAAAATCCGATCGTTCTGAACGCGGTAACGTAAAACACGTACGTCGGGACTGTAAACGGGGCAGTAGCCAATAGCTTTCATCTCTTAACTTATTCTGAGCATGCGTGGCACTTTGTGCATCAGAATTGTCCAAACACAGTCGGAATTTACGTGAACAGATTTTGTTGTCAGAAAATTTTATAGCCTGCTCTCAAACTTTGTGTGTCGGAAATTCCGATGGAATAAGTCTGATGGAGCCCACACACGGTCGGAATTTCCGACAACAAGCTCCGATCGCACATATTCCATCGGAAAATCCGACCGTGTGTACGGGGCATTAGGCGCCCATTCACACCTCAGTGTTTTGCAGATTGAAGCTCTAAAACACTGCAGGAGAAAAAAAAAAACAATTATTATCTATGGAGTTGGTTCACATCTCCACTCCAAGTCGCCTGAAGTCAAACGCCTGAAGTTGAAAAAGTTCTGGAGCTTTTTTTTGTAGCTCAAATCAGGCAGATTGGTCTGAAACTGAAAATTGGTCTGGGCAGAAAGGTGGTGAAAGTGCCCAGTATTGAAGTGGTTAAAGTAATAAATAATAAAAAAAAAAGTAATAAAAATAAATAAATAAAAAAGCCCTAACCCCTGCCCTTAACCCCTAACTGAACAAAACAAATAAATAAACAATAATAATAAATGAATAAATTATCCCTAACCTTTAAAACCTAATCCTTAACCCCTTCCAAAAAAAAAATTAAAAATAAATAAATAATAAAAGCGGATGACAAAGCTGAAAAACATAGCAACAAATTATGAAACAGATGATATTTTTATCTGTTGGCTAAATAAAAAAATAAAAAAAGGCAAAGCTCAAAAACGCTGTAGACAAACGCTCAGAAGCGTGCATACAAACACGCGAAAAAATTCTCTAAAACGCTAGACTTTCGGAAGAGTCGGTGTACGACGGTGTTGATGGGGGAATGTCTCCTGCAGCACTATTGTGTTCTGCCAGTAGGGGGGGGGGGGGTGCAGGGATGCAGGGAGCCTTCCCACCCAGCAGAACATTATTGCTAGTGGCTATAGCTGCCAGCAGCAATCGCATGATCACTTTTCAGGAGGTGCTGCAGTCCTTGCCACAAGCATAGATGAGCGAGCCCCAAATAATGGTATTGAATTACGTTTTATCTGAGGCCACGTGACTCCCATAGGATCTTTATAGAGATGATCAGAAACATTGTTTAATATCTGCAGCTGGGAGTAAATTATTATTATTTGAATATTTAATTGTCTGCAGTCAGGTGTCATTAAAATCTAAATTTCTCCATCCGGCGCCGGGGTTATTGCTTTGTTTCCCGCATCTCAGATAACATTGTTATTGTTACATATTACATAATCATCGAACTCCCTTATTGCCCCATAAAGTGAGCTCATAA
Source organism: Lithobates septentrionalis (assembly GCA_037952835.1). Lineage (NCBI taxonomy): Eukaryota > Metazoa > Chordata > Amphibia > Anura > Ranidae > Lithobates > Lithobates septentrionalis. The sequence continues at coordinate 418,110 of JBBDGP010002975.1, forward strand.
ACTCCCCTCCTAATCACCAGATACTGATGGAGCCGCGCTGAATCCCTATCCGCCACATGGAAGGAGCCGAGCGCTCTCCTGTCTCTGGGATGGATCAGAGCCTCCGGCGGTAGACGGTGTGTCATGGTGGAGCCGGAGGGCTTTATTCATCTCATAAAATGTGATAAGCAATTAAGGCACAGAGGAGATTCCCCATGTTGAAGGGGAATTTTGCCGTTCCATTGTATTGTGGCCTAAAATAGTCAACCAAAAATATTATTATATATTTAAATATTTTTATATAATTATATATATTTTTTTATTTTATATTTAAATATATTTAAATATTTTAGCCTTCTTTTTTGGTTTTCCACAGTTGTACCGGCTCCTCTCCTGGACTCAAGTGGCTTTTGCCCCGTACACACGGTCGGATTTTCCGACGGAAAATGTGTGATAGGACCTTGTTGTCGGAAATTCCGACCGTGTGTGGGCTCCATCACACATTTTCCATCGGATTTTCCGACACACAAAGTTTGAGAGCAGGCTATAAAATTTTCCGACAACAAAATCCGTTGTCGGAAATTCCGATCGTGTGTACACAAATCCGACGCACAAAGTGCCACGCATGCTCAGAATAAATAAAGAGACGAAAGCTATTGGCCACTGCCCCGTTTATAGTCCCGACGTACGTGTTTTACGTCACCGCGTTTAGAACGATCAGATTTTCCGACAACTTTGTGTGACCGTGTGTATGCAAGACAAGTTTGAGCCAACATCCGTCGGAAAAAATCCTAGGATTTTGTTGTCGGAATGTCCGAACAAAGTCCGACCGTGTGTACGGGCCATTACTCTGATTTCATTGCACACTGTGAGCTTCTCACACTAATCTCACCAATGTGAGGAGCATTTTTCTCACTGATCACCAATGTAAGGAGCATTCTTCCCACTGATCACCAATGTAAGGAACATTCTTCCCACTGATCACCAATGTAAGGAGGATTCTTCTCACTGATCACCAATGTAAGGAACATTCTTCCCACTGATCACCAATGTAAGGGACATTCTTCCCACTGATCACCAATGTAAGGAGGATTCTTCCCACTGATCACCAATGTAAGGAGGATTCTTCCCACTGATCACCAATGTAAGGAGGATTCTTCTCACTGATCACCAATGTAAGGAACATTCTTCCCACTGATCACCAATGTAAGGGACATTCTTCCCACTGATCACCAATGTAAGGGACATTCTTCCCACTGATCACCAATGTAAGGAGGATTCTTCCCACTGACCACCAATGTAAGGAACATTCTTCCCACTGATCACCAATGTAAGGAACATTCTTCCCACTGATCACCAATGTAAGGAACATTCTTCTCACTGACCACCAATGTAAGGAACATTCTTCCCACTGATCACCAATGTAAGGAGGATTCTTCTCACTGATCACCAATGTAAGGAACATTCTTCCCACTGATCACCAATGTAAGGGACATTCTTCCCACTGATCACCAATGTAAGGAGCATTCTTCCCACTGATCACCAATGTAAGGAGGATTCTTCCCACTGACCACCAATGTAAGGAACATTCTTCCCACTGATCACCAATGTAAGGAGGATTCTTCCCACTGACCACCAATGTAAGGAACATTCTTCCCACTGATCACCAATGTAAGGAACATTCTTCCCACTGATCACCAATGTAAGGAACATTCTTCCCACTGATCACCAATGTAAGGAACATTCTTCCCACTGATCACCAATGTAAGGAACATTCTTCTCACTGATCACCAATGTAAGGAACATTCTTCCCACTGATCACCAATGTAAGGAGGATTCTTCTCACTGATCACCAATGTAAGGAACATTCTTCCCACTGATCACCAATGTAAGGGACATTCTTCCCACTGATCACCAATGTAAGGGACATTCTTCCCACTGATCACCAATGTAAGGAGGATTCTTCCCACTGACCACCAATGTAAGGAACATTCTTCCCACTGATCACCAATGTAAGGAACATTCTTCTCACTGATCACCAATGTAAGGAACATTCTTCCCTCTGACCACCAATGTAAGGAACATTCTTCTCACTGATCACCAATGTAAGGAACATTCTTCTCACTGATCACCAATGTAAGGAACATTCTTCTCACTGATCACCAATGTAAGGAACATTCTTCCCACTGATCACCAATGTAAGGAACATTCTTCTCACTGATCACCAATGTAAGGAACATTCTTCCCACTGATCACCAATGTAAGGAACATTCTTCCCACTGATCACCAATGTAAGGAACATTCTTCTCACTGATCACCAATGTAAGGGACATTCTTCCCACTGATCACCAATGTAAGGAACATTCTTCTCACTGATCACCAATGTAAGGAACATTCTTCTCACTGATCACCAATGTAAGGAACATTCTTCTCACTGATCACCAATGTAAGGAACATTCTTCTCACTGACCACCAATGTAAGGAACATTCTTCTCACTGATCACCAATGTAAGGAACATTCTTCTCACTGATCACCAATGTAAGGGACATTCTTCTCACTGATCACCAATGTAAGGAGCATTCTTCTCACTGATCACCAATGTAAGGAACATTCTTCCCACTGATCACCAATGTAAGGAACATTCTTCTCACTGATCACCAATGTAAGGAGCATTCTTCTCACTGATCATCAGTCTAAGGGGGCCCTTCATAGCTATTTTAAGGGGCTACATCCCTATCCTTGCTAAAGGGAGCAACACAGTGTTCCCTGTCTATTTTTATTCTATTACTGAAAATAATTGTCATATATAGTTGGAATCAAACAAGAAAAATGTACCACGTTCCTTGTTCTTTAATTTATTTTTATAGTTCAAATTGATTTTCAAATATACCCTGAGCTGTAGATTTAGTATATATAAACAGGGCTTCACTGAGACCTGAAACTTAGCTCAAGGGTTTCTCCACGTTAAAAAGGTTGAGAAAGGCTGATATAGAGCAAGGTTTCTCAACTCCGGTCCTCAAGTATCCCCAACAGGTCATGTTTTCAGGCCTTCCATTATTTTGCACGGGTACTGGATTTGATCAGTTTCACTGCCTTAGTAACTACCACAGCTGTGTCATCTAAGGGAAATCCTGAAAACATGACCTGTTGGAGCGCCTTGAGGACTGGAGTTGAGAAACATTGATGACTGAAGAATGTAGGAGTGCTGCTGATCAAGACCATTCCATCTTCATGAATGAGAAGATAAAAAAGCCAATCCAGTTCTTGACACTCACCCAAGAAAGGAAGCTCTACCCATCACCCTCTCTGTTTGTAAGTCTCTTTGTAATATAGGATATGAGGCTTCTCCTGCTTCTGACTGATGAAACATGCTAAGGAGCAGGTGGAGAGGACACACTTTGGGGAAGTTTCAAATTTCTATCCGGAGAGACAAAGAGTTTTCTCTTTTCTACAACAATAGCAGAGCGATGAAGTGTGGCCCATTCCATGCACATGGTGCTTGGCGGAGGTCCTGGGTGAAGAGCCATTTGTCACATATTAGCCGGATGGAAAGCGCCATGTTATTAAAGGATGTGCTGACCTGCAATTCCGAGTAAATGAGAATATCTATCAAAGGCCCATAATTTGCATGTGACAAACCGCAAAAAAACGTGATTCATTCCATATTGCTGTGCACGCACTTGATTCAGCAGTTATTTGTAATACAGAAATAAAGAACGTTGTGATTGCTTGCTTTGTGGGATTGGGATTACAAATGGGGCCGCATGTGCATGTTTATTCATCAAATATTCATATGCAATACATGGACGTTCACAGTGTCTGAGTTTCTATTACAGAAAAAAATGAAGTCCTGCCAAGTCAGCAATCCTATAGAGTGCTCCATATTTATATTTAAACTGACCATTATCCCAAAAATATATTTAATGTTTTATAGTAAAAAGCTTCTATGAACCCTACCTGTAATTTATCATCCTTCCCATGCATGACTATCCAAGAGGAACATCACCTCTCCCATCCATGACTCTGCTGGAGGTACATCACCATCTCTCATCCTTAACTCTGCCATCAGTGCATCACCTGTCCCATCCACTATGGAAGAGCCCTCAGAATTCTGACTTTGAATCTCAGAATTCTGACTTTTAATCTCAGAATTCTGTAGATTTTTTTTTTTTTTTAAACTCATAATTCTGTATTTTTTTTTATGATGGCCCCAGGGCTCTTCCATACATCCACAACTCTGTTGGAGGTAAAGGACATCACTTTTCACATCTACGAAACTGGCACAGGTTTATCAACTCTTCCACCTTCATTCTGCTGAATATACATCACCTCTCCCCTCCATGACTCTTGTACAACAACTCGGTGATCCATGATTTTGCTGGAGGTACTTCACATCTTCAATCCATGACTCTACCTGCATTACATCCCCTTTCACATCCATGACAATGCCAGGAGCATACCACCTCTCCCATCCATGGCCCTGCCATCAGTATATCACCTCTCCTATCCACACTCTGTTGGAGGTACAATACATCACCTCTTGTATCCACGACACTGTAGAAGGTATATCAACTCTTCCATTTATGAGCCTGCAATCAGTACATCACCTCTCCCACCCATGGCTCTCCTTTAGGTATTTCACCTTTTCCATCCATGACTCTGTTGAAGGTACATCACATCCCTCATCCATGAGTCTGCCTGAGGTAGACGATCACCTTTCACATCCATGATTCTGCCAGAGTTACATCACCTCTCCCATCCATGACTCTGCCAGACACACATTACCCCTTCTATCCATGACTCTGCAAGAGGTACATCACCTCTCCCATTCATGCCTCTGCCAGGGGTACGTCACATTCTGCCGGAGTTACATCACCTCTCCCATCCATGACTCTGCCAGACGTACATTACTCCTTCCATTCATGACTCTGCCAGACGTACATTACTCCTTCCATCCATGACTCTGCCAGACGTACATTACTCCTTCCATCCATGACTCTGCCAGACGTACATTACTCCTTCCATCCATGACTCTGCCAGACGTACATTACTCCTTCCATCCATGACTCTGTCAGACGTACATTACTCCTTCCATCCATGACTCTGTCAGACGTACATTACTCCTTCCATCCATGACTCTGTCAGACGTACATTACTCCTTCCATCCATGACTCTGCCAGACGTACATTACTCCTTCCATCCATGACTCTGTCAGACGTACATTACTCCTTCCATCCATGACTCTGTCAGACGTACATTACTCCTTCCATCCATGACTCTGTCAGACGTACATTACTCCTTCCATCCATGACTCTGCCAGACATACATTACCCCTTCTATCCATGACTCTGCATGAGGTACATCACCTCTCCCATTCATGCCTCTGCCAGGGGTACGTCACATTCTGCCGGAGTTACATCACCTCTCCCATCCATGACTCTGCCAGACGTACATTACTCCTTCCATCCACGACTCTGCCAGACGTACATTACTCCTTCCATCCATGACTCTGCCAGACGTACATTACTCCTTCCATCCACGACTCTGCCAGACGTACATTACTCCTTCCATCCATGACTCTGCCAGACGTACATTACTCCTTCCATCCATGACTCTGCCAGACCTACATTACTCCTTCCATCCATGACTCTGCCAGACCTACATTACCCCTTCTATCCATGACTCTGCAAGATGTACATCACCTCTCCCATTTATGCCTCTGCCAGGGGTACGTCACATTCTTCCAGAGTTACATCGCCTCTAACATCCATGACTCTCCCAGATGTACATTACTTCTTCCATCCATGACTCTGCCAGACGTACATTACTCCTTCCATCCATGACTCTGTCAGACGTACATTACTCCTTCCATCCATGACTCTGCCAGACGTACATTACTCCTTCCATCCATGACTCTGTCAGACGTACATTACTCCTTCCATCCATGACTCTGCCAGACGTACATTACTCCTTCCATCCATGACTCTGTCAGACGTACATTACTCCTTCCATCCATGACTCTGTCAGACGTACATTACTCCTTCCATCCATGACTCTGTCAGACGTACATTACTCCTTCCATCCATGACTCTGTCAGACGTACATTACTCCTTCCATCCATGACTCTGCCAGACATACATTACCCCTTCTATCCATGACTCTGCATGAGGTACATCACCTCTCCCATTCATGCCTCTGCCAGGGGTACGTCACATTCTGCCGGAGTTACATCACCTCTCCCATCCATGACTCTGCCAGACGTACATTACTCCTTCCATCCACGACTCTGCCAGACGTACATTACTCCTTCCATCCATGACTCTGCCAGACGTACATTACTCCTTCCATCCACGACTCTGCCAGACGTACATTACTCCTTCCATCCATGACTCTGCCAGACGTACATTACTCCTTCCATCCATGACTCTGCCAGACGTACATTACCCCTTCTATCCATGACTCTGCCAGACGTACATTACTCCTTCCATCCATGACTCTGCCAGACCTACATTACTCCTTCCATCCATGACTCTGCCAGACCTACATTACCCCTTCTATCCATGACTCTGCAAGAGGTACATCACCTCTCCCATTTATGCCTCTGCCAGGGGTACGTCACATTCTTCCAGAGTTACATCGCCTCTAACATCCATGACTCTCCCAGATGTACATTACTTCTTCCATCCATGACTCTGCCAGACGTACATTACTCCTTCCATCCATGACTCTGCCAGACGTACATTACTCCTTCCATCCATGACTCTGCCAGACGTACATTACTCCTTCCATCCATGACTCTGTCAGACGTACATTACTCCTTCCATCCATGACTCTGTCAGACGTACATTACTCCTTCCATCCATGACTCTGTCAGACGTACATTACTCCTTCCATCCATGACTCTGCCAGACATACATTACCCCTTCTATCCATGACTCTGCATGAGGTACATCACCTCTCCCATTCATGCCTCTGCCAGGGGTACGTCACATTCTGCCGGAGTTACATCACCTCTCCCATCCATGACTCTGCCAGACGTACATTACTCCTTCCATCCACGACTCTGCCAGACGTACATTACTCCTTCCATCCATGACTCTGCCAGACGTACATTACTCCTTCCATCCACGACTCTGCCAGACGTACATTACTCCTTCCATCCATGACTCTGCCAGACGTACATTACTCCTTCCATCCATGACTCTGCCAGACGTACATTACCCCTTCTATCCATGACTCTGCCAGACGTACATTACTCCTTCCATCCATGACTCTGCCAGACCTACATTACTCCTTCCATCCATGACTCTGCCAGACCTACATTACCCCTTCTATCCATGACTCTGCAAGAGGTACATCACCTCTCCCATTTATGCCTCTGCCAGGGGTACGTCACATTCTTCCAGAGTTACATCGCCTCTAACATCCATGACTCTCCCAGATGTACATTACTTCTTCCATCCATGACTCTGCCAGACGTACATTACTCCTTCCATCCATGACTCTGCCAGACGTACATTACTCCTTCCATCCATGACTCTGCCAGACGTACATTACTCCTTCCATCCATGACTCTGCCAGACGTACATTACTCCTTCCATCCATGACTCTGCCAGACGTACATTACTCCTTCTATCCATGACTCCGCCAGACGTACATTACCCCTTCTATCCATGACTCTGCAAGAGGTACATCACCTCTCCCCTTCATGCCTCTGCCAGGGGTACGTCACCCATGGGTCTCCGCATGAGGGTGCAAGGGGGGTGTCGGCACACGCAGCCCTCAAAATTTCACTCGCCTGCTCACATTTGGCGAGTGGAAATTAGCTGAGGGCGAGTGTGGAGCAGGGGCGGACTGGGCTGATAGTTTCCTGGCTGATTCCCTTCTGGCAGAAGTGATGCGGGCCATCAGAGCGCCCCATTTATTCTGAGCATGCGTGGCACTTTGTCCGTCGGATTTGTGTACACACGATCAGAATTTCCGACAACGGATTTTGTTGTCGGAAAATTTTATCTCCTGCTCTCCAACTTTGTGTGTCGGAAAATCCGATGGAAAATGTCCGATGGAGCCCACACACGGTCGGAATTTCCGACAACACGCTCCGATCGGACATTGTCCATCGGAAAATCCGACCGTGTGTACGGGGCATTAGTGTAGCACAAGTCTTATGGATAGAACTGGGCTGAGAGGCAAATTATGCTTCCCCCCTATAAAGCGGCCGCATTGCTTATGGTATAGCCAAACAGGAAGTGAGAGGAAATCTATGCAAATTAAGGGAATCCATTGCCCCCCCCCCCCCCAGGCCCTCAGAACTAGTGTCCTCACTCGAAAATTTCAGGGCGGGTCTTAAACAGCAAGGAGTGTGGCCTTGACAAAAAGGGGTGGGTTATATTTAAATTAGGGGGTGCACAAGTTTAGTCAGGCCTAGGGCAGCACAAAACCTAAATACACTACTGCATTTAGTATACATTGAACTAGTGTGTGTCAAGAGAACTATGGGCCATAGAGAGACCTCTAGATCACTTTGTACTCTACTACTAAAAAAACATCTCAAATTCTGCATCAGATTTACATTTAAGTAAAGTTCAGTGAACAGCCAATACTAAAATTCTGAAATATTTTCTTAAACTCAAGTATTCTTTTGGAAAGGACCCTAGCCCTGTTCCCCAGGGATTCAAGATTCATTGATGGAAACTGTGGTCCTCGTGGTCTACCTAGCCAAAACCAAGTAGATCCGTTCTTTGGGGGACCTGCCTACGCAAGGTCCACTCAAGTACTAAGGGGACTGCTCTGAATTGAGACCCCATGGGAGAGGGAAAACCTGACCATCAGGCAGGGGTGTCCAAACTTTTTTCAAAGAGGGCCAGATTTGATGAAGTGAACATGCGTGAGGGCCGACCATTTTGCCTGACATTCTTTGAACCATTAAAATTCGGTCTAAGTGTGTTCATCCGAGCACTAATACACTGCCCAACAAGAATTCTCTTGCCTTTGTGGCTGCGTGTGGTGAAGAGATGAGCTTGAGCGTGTTATTTGGATATATATATATATCTTTTGTGGCAATCAATGCAGCCTTACCATTGCCATGAATGCAGCCTTACCTTTGCCATGAATGCAGCCTTACCTTTGCCATGAATGCAGCCTCACCATTGCCATGAATGCAGCCTTACCATTGCCATGAATGCAGCCTCACCTTTGCCATGAATGCAGCCTTACCATTGACATGAATGAAGCCTTACCATTGCCATGAATGAAGCCTTATCTTTGCTATGAATGCAGCCTCACCAGTGCCATCAGTGCAGCCTGATCGATGCCCATCTGCAGCCTCGGAGGGGACAGGTAGGGGGGCGAGACGAGCGCCAACAGATTACATACAGGAGAATCTCCTGTTTACTCGGAGGCCTCTTTAATACAAAGTCCCGCCTCCTATCATAGACAGAACAGTCGTCCAATGGCAGCCCAGGAGACGGGACTTCCTATTACAGACGCCGCAGAGTAAACAGGAGATTATTATGTAGGTAATCTGACGGCACTCATCCTACCCTCTCCGAGACAGTGCCGATAAATACGATATATATCTTTTGTGGCCCTGGGGTCCACAAAGGATATATATGTCCAAATCAACAGGGTAGGCCCGCAGGCCGGACTTTGGACATGCCTGCCATAAGGCCACGTGTCCTCCTCACCAAGACTATAAAGTGATTGCAAAGTCTCAAGCTTTTTCACCATAATTGCATTCTATACATTAAGGTGAAAAACCTTCTTCGCTGCAGCTGCCCCCAGAGCCCCTTTTTTTCCTTACCTGAGCCCATCCGATCCTGTGATGTGCACAAGCCCAGCCGCTCCAGCCACTGTCTTTATCCTCATTGGACAGACTGATAGCTGGCTCCTGCTGCTGTCAAACAAATCCAGTGACGGGGGGGAGGGCGAGGCTGAGTCCCGCTGTGTCAGTGGACGCAGCAGCGGGACGGGTGCCCCCATGGAGAGCGGCTTTTCGCAGGGGCACCTGATGAAGGGCAGGGGCCAGGAGCGCAGGGGGCACCCCAGAAGAAGAGGATCGGGGCTTCTCTGTGCAAAATCCTTGCACAAAGCAGGTAAGTATAACATGTTTGTTATAAAACGAACCTTTACAATCACTTTCAAGGCAAGCCCAAGGACCTACACCCTACTAATTGGAAGTGAGTAAAGTGCCATGTGCTGTGCAAACAGTGCAAGACATACAAACATAACAAAGGGGATGGGGGGGAAAGCCGGCCATAGATGGTTCAACTCTCAGCCGGTTCGACAGGGACTGGCCGAGATTCAAACCATATATGGGCAGGCTGATTGTGCCCAAGTCGATCCATTGATCCACTTGGGTACAACCAGCATGCCGTTTTATCAGCATGCGATTAGCGCTAGTGCCCACTGCCCAGTGTATTCTCCCGGCAGGGACAGCTCTCCATCATTCCCATGATTCATCAGGACCTGCACGAGGTGCACCGTCAGAATGATAGCGGCAGCACAGGGTTTGCGATGGTGTCAGGCACTGGATGGTTTACCATCAGCAGGAAAGAATTTTTATTTTTAGGTGTTTTTCAGCCCTTTTTCTACTTTCCAGTATTTTTTTTTTCTTCCCCGATATGCGGCGGGTGATCTGTCGAAGGAAGAAAAACAAGTCTGACTGTCCGGGAGGCCTGCCAGACATCTAATCTCGCCGCAATGAGTTTGTTTTTTCCTATTTTATTGTACAACTCCCACTAGGAGCAGGTGCCGGCCCGGATTGCACCGCACGATTTACCGAGAAATTAACATTCATCCGTTTCACTAATAGCCAAAATACGAGTCAGCCTTAAAGGGCCAGGGACCCTTCAACACAACTGGATCTATGTAAAAAAGCAGTGAATGTGACTTTCACCAAACATTCTCTGGTGGTGAATCAATCACTGCTATTTTAAAACATTTTCCTGGAGCATTCACCTGCAGTGAATGTTTGCTGAATGTCAGATTCACTGCTTTGTAAATATGTCACAAAAGGGTTGATTTACTAAAACTAGAGAGAGAGCGAAATCTGGTGCAGCTCTGCACAGGAACCAATCAGCTTCCAGTTTTTATTGCCAAGGCTTCATTGAACAAGCTGAAGTTAGATAATAAGGGAGATTAAGGCTCGGTTTCCACCAGTGCGACTTTTCATGCGATTTGGGACTGAAAAGTGGCATGACGTACCCCATGAGTACCGTTCATATCTGTGCGGCTTCAAAGTAGTCCCTGCACTACTTTGGTCCCACTTTGATGCGACTTGAGGTCCATAGACCTCAAGAATACACAGGCATTGCTTCAAGTCACTGCAAAAAATAGCGGTAAAATCGTGGCAAAAAATTGCAGCAAAATCACGCGACTTTGGGGTTGCAACAGTGGAAACCGAGCCTTACTAAATCTGGAGCACGCAAAATCTGGAGCAGCTGTGCATGGTAGCCAATCAGCTTCTAACTTGAGCTTGTTCAATTAGCCTAGGTTCACACCTATGCGTTTTTTTAGGCTCGATTCACACCTATGCATGTTGCTTTTGTGCGTTTTTTTTTTTCATGCTTGCCACGTTTTTGAGCAGCGTTTTTGCGTTTTTTTTTTTTTTTTTTTACCGTTTTTTTTTTACAGTCTTAAAAAAAATAAAAAAATAAAAAACCGGCAAAAACGCATCAAAAACGCTGCAAAAACGGTGCACTTGCGTTTTTGATGCTTGTCCATTGAATTCTATTACATGCAAAAAGTCCCTGACCCTTTCTAAAAATGCAGAGAAACAAAAAGGCATTGATGTGAACATGTTCCATAGGAACCCATGTTAAAAAAATTCCCGTGCATTTCTGCAAAATGCAAAATGCATCAAAAAACGCGCTAGTGTGAATGGAGCCTTAGTGTGTTTTGCAGTTTGCAGAAACGCACTACAGTCCATTTAGCATGGTTTCCTATGGTACACGTTTATCATCTTTGCGTTTTTCGGCATTTTGGAGAGGTCCGGGGACTTTTTTTTCCTGCAACAGATTGTGTTTGGCATGTAATAGACTTCAATGGACATGCACCAAAAATGCAAGTGTTGCGTTTTTGATGCAATTTTACATGCGTTTTGGGTTTCTCCCCCCCCCCCCCCCAGCTCTGCCCTCTCGCTCTGCCATCTGACAGTTCTTAAATAACTAAGGGGCAGGGTCACCCGCTGACATCACCTGGTGGCTCCGCTCCCTTGTGCCGTTGACAACCCAGCATGCACCGGTCGATGACATCACAGGGGGTGGTGCCACCAGGTGCCCTTTCTGGGTGGTCGCCGCCCCTTAGCTATATAAGGAACCTTCGGTGCAAGAGCAGCTTTTTTTTTTTTTTGTGGTGGCGGTGGGCATCGTGATTGACGATAGATCTACACGGGGGGGGGGGGGCATTTTTTAAAAATGTTTCTTTTTTAATAAAGGACTTTTTAATAAATAACTTATGTTCTGTCTTTACTCAGTTTTTCAGTTTTTTTTGGTGAATGGGTAGGGGCATAGCTCCCAACTGTCCCTGATTTCAAGGGACTGTCCCTGATTTGGAGCAATGTCCCTCTGTCCCTCTTTCCTCCTCATTTGTCCCTCATTAAGGTCTGATCTGTATAGATGTATATAAAATGCACTTTTTATCTATCAAAAAGTGTTTTTCAGCTCTAAATCTTTCATCTGATTTCTAAATTGCTGTATTTGTAAATTCCAAAAGCCAATATAAAGGAATAGTAGTGGTAAAAAAGCACTTGTGGGTTTAACCATTCTAATTTTTTTTTTGTACAATTCTCCTTTAAGGGGGCGTGGCAAGGGGTGTGCCCTATGCCTGCATACTTTTGCTGATAGGTGTCCCTCATTCTCATCTCAAAAAGTTGGGAGGTGTGGGTAGGGGCACTATGTACCCCATATTCATTCACATAGTGGGTGGGGCCAGGACCTGGCAGTCCCCTTTGTTAAATAGATTGGTGCTCTTTGTGATGATAATTTCTGTTTCCCTAGAGATGTATTCCTATGTAATCTATCCCATTACCCTTTTGGTTCAGTGGCAAAGAGGTACAAACTAATTAATATTTTCTGTTTTTTGTTAAATTTTTATTGATTTAGAGTTACTTTAACAATTAGAATAATTTGTATTTTTTATTTAATATTTACCATGGGGATTACTAATAGACTCCTACAAGTGGTTGGTATATATATTAGGGGTTTGGGCCCTTTAATTGGGTTTTATATCTATCAGTGTCCCCTGCCTATTGTGGTCTTTAGGGTCACTGTTAACACTTAGGACCTGAGATGTACAGGATATCTGACTTTGTTCTGGGATAACTGTTCATGGGTTTTTGATGAGCGCCTCCAGTGTTGGTCGCTCATAATTACCATTTGCCCAGATTTCCTTACCGTTATATTAGGGTGACTCGCAATCTGGTTTACGATCAGGATCAGTGTTGTGGATGCGGTGGCCTAACATTAATTTGCTGGCCGTCTTATCCACTACTGTATACATATATATATACTTTTTATTACGGTTTTTTTATTTCCTGTTGTTCTCTATGGGATTTTTTGATAGAAATCCCTTGATTTCCCATAACAAAAATGGAGTTTATTACATCAGCTGCCCGAGGATCAGGCTTGGGTATGTGGGTTGACTATTTATATTGGGGGCCTGTGCCCCAGGACGATGTCGGACTTGTGACGAAACGGGTCGGGAGGAGCGACGTGTTGACGTCACCGCGCTGTTCTACGTCCTGTTTGCACGGGCGTTCGTATTGTTGCCGGCCAGCTTGCATTTTATTGCTCTTTTTACTGTAACCTTTTTTATGTTTTGTAAGTAACTTTTTTACTATTAAAAACCACCCGGTTTTACCTACGGCGATTCCTTTCCATTTTTTCTCCGGATTATTGTGAATATCTACATCGAGTGTGGATTCCAATGTATGGCTGCTGACTGCGGATATCATCAACAGTCTTCAGCAGCATTTGGTCCAAACGCCACCGGAGGATATTGGAGGGTTAAAGGCCCTGGCTGGGTATTAGCTACAAGCTCAAAAGCTTGTGCAGCAGGTAAGCTTGCACTCTCTGTGGTGGTGGTTTCACATTGTCTGTTTTGGAAGTCACAGGAGACAGTCACTATACTGTATTGGTGTACACATTCATTCATCCTTCCATTGGAGGACTGTCTATGATCGTTTATTCGTTGGATTTATTTGTCACATGATTCACTTACTGGGACTTTTTTGGCTTTCATATGTTATTACATTTTTTCAGATATATATTTTGAGAGCACAGCTCCTTATGTTTTTCTATGTATGTTTTTGTGTATTTCACTTGCAGCATTAGTGGTAGGTTTATAACAGCGCAGTTTTTTTTTTTTATATTTTATCCCTTGTTAAAGGGGGCTTCCAGATTCCAAATAAGGCCCCCGCTCTCAGACCCCAACAACCACCAGCCAGGGTTGTGGGGAAGAGGCCCTTGTCCCTGTCAACAGAGCCCCCCCACCCCAAAGCACCCCCCTTATGTTGAGGGCATGTGGCCTGGTATGGTCCGGGGGGGGGGGGCGGGGGGCTGGGGCGCTCACTCACCCCTCTCTTTCCTGACCTGCCGGGCTTCATGCTCGGATAAGGGTCTGCTATGGATTTTGGGGGCACCCCACAAATTTTTTTTGCTGACTTTTTTATTGCTGGCAATTCATGTTTTCACATTCAGCTGACAGCGGGGAATCCCACTGACAGCTGTTGAACCATTGGGTTATTAACCAGTTGCCACCGTCAAATTGACGTAGGGACAGGGCAGCTCTCGTTCTGGGTGGACATCATATGACGCAGCTGCAGCTTTTTAACCATGTGATCGGCTGTGTCCAATCACAGCTGTTCACATGTAAACGAGGAAGTGCTGTAAATCGGCTCTCCTCGCCTCACACTGACAGAGTGTGTGGCGAGGTTTACCGATCAGTGGCATCTGCTCGCAGGGGAGACCTGGGCCAGTAATCAGGGCACTGATCATCAGTGCCCTGATTACAGGAAAGCCCTAGCAGTGCCCATCAGTGCCACCAATCAGTGCCTATCATTGCCACCAATCAGTGCCCATCAGCTCCACCAATCAGCGCCCACCAGCGCCACCAATCAGTGCCCAAAAGTGATGCCAGTCAGTGCAGCCTTTCAGTGCCCATCAGTGCCTGCTCATCAGTGCTGCCCATCAGTGCCCATCATTACCCATCAGTGCTTCAGATCAGTGCCCGTCAGCGCCACCCATTAGTGCCGCCTATCAGTACCCACCACTGCCGCCTATCATTGCCCACCGCCTATCAGTGCCCACCAGTGCCGCCTATCAGTGCCCACCAGTGCCGCCTATCAGTGCTGACAAGTGCCACCTATCAGTGCTCATCAGTGCCGCATATCAGTGCTCATCAATGCGGCATATTAGTGCCTCCTCTTCAGTGCCCCCTAATCAGTGCCCATAAGTGCAGCCTATCAGTGCCGCCTCATCAGCACACATCAGTGAAGGAGAAAAATTACTTACTTACAAAATGTACCGCCAGAAACTGGCCATGCACTATACAATTTTCTTGTACAATTTTCCTTTAGATTTACCAAAATCATATAATATGAGGTCAAACCTAAACACTTTCAATTTGTATGCAGTCAGGCGGGCCCTTGGACTATGTAGTTGAAGGTAAATCTAAAGGAAATTGAACAAGAAAATTGTATAATGTATAGCCAGCCTAAATCTCCCCCATTCTCCAAACCCATTCATCACGTGTATTCTCCTTGAATTTTGGTTTGCTTTTATGTATTTCTTCCTGATCTGTGCATTAATCCAGTGTGATACTTCCTGTAATAAAGACCGCTCACCGCCGCTCCCTCTCCTTGTGCAAGGGGACTGGTCTTGTCTCCGCCCCTTTCTGTCATTTTCTGTAGTGGGTGGAGCCTGTCAGGCCCCTCCCACCGCTTTGCTCTCTGCACAGGCTACGTACAGTCCAGTGATGATGTCACTGCTACTTCTGGGTTTGCAAAGGTGTTTGGTGTACACCAAGTGGATTTACATCCTTTGTGGCTAATTAGTATATTTAAATGAAAACTTTTGTGCCCAAATTGAAACTTTAATTGAGTGATGCTTTCCAAAGAAAAAATAATTGTTTGCACAGCGTGCGAATGTTACGAGCGGCTTTTTTTACCCAATATAACGCCTTAAAACGTTCCCCTTTTAGGATTAGTGATAGTTGTAGGGAGCAGAGAGGATGCTGAGCAGATGTCTTCTATTCATGGATAGGAAGTGTAATGGGGGGAGATGGACTTACCATTCGCCAGAGGCCTCTCCTTATCCAGCCTCTCCATACACTCCTGTCTGTACTGAGTCCACTTCTTCAGCACGCCCTCCAGGACAGCGCCCCGGACCTGCCAGACGACACAAGTGTTTATAGGAGATTAATGAGAACGTTCCTACTAAATACACGACACAGAGCACGTCCCGAGAGCCCCAGATCACTACAACATTTATCTGCATGTTCAACATACAGAGCAACAAAGTCACATTGATTTAATATCATTAAAAACTTTATTATTCCTCTAAGACAGTGAACTCCAAACTGCGGCCCTTTGCTTGCTTTTACCCGGCCCTTGGGGCCATAAATACCTCCAATGACACCAATGAAGGGGAACAATTCCTCCAACAATTTTTTCCACTAACACCAACAATGGGGCAGAATGACACCCAATGATGGGGCACTATTCCTCCCAATGAGACCAACAATGGGGCCCAATGACACCATCGATGGGACGCAATTTCTCCCAATGGCACAAACAATTGGGCTTAATGACAGCAATAAGGGGGCACAATTCCTCCCACTTATACCAATGATGGGGCACAATTTCTCCCAATGACACCAACAATGGGGCTCAATGACACCCAATGATAGGGCACTAGACCATCCAATGAGACCAACAATGGGGCCCGATGACACCTAATGATGGGGCACTATTCCTCCCAATGAAACCAACAACGGAGCCCAATGACACCCACTGATAGGACACTATTCCTCCCAATGAAACCAACAACGGAGCCCAATGACACCCACTGATAGGACACTATTCCTCCCAATGAAACCAACAACGGAGCCCAATGACACCCACTGATAGGACACTATTCCTCCCAATGAAACCAACAACGGAGCCCAATGACACCCACTGATAGGACACTATTCCTCCCAATGAAACCAACAACGGAGCCCAATGACACCCACTGATAGGACACTATTCCTCCCAATGAAACCAACAACGGAGCCGAATGACACCCACTGATAGGACACTATTCCTCCCAATGAAACCAACAACGGAGCCCAATGACACCCACTGATAGGACTCTATTCCTCCCAATGAAACCAACAACGGAGCCCAATGACACCCACTGATAGGACACTATTCCTCCCAATGAAACCAACAATGGAGCCCAATGACACCCACTGATAGGACACTATTCCTCCCAATGAAACCAACAACGGAGCCCAATGACACCCACTGATAGGACACTATTCCTCCCAATGAAACCAACAACAGAGCCCAATGACACCCACTGAGAGGACACTATTCCTCCCAATGAAACCAACAACGAAGCCCAATGACACCCACTGATAGGACACTATTCCTCCCATTGAAACCAACAACGGAGCCCAATGACACCAACTGACAGGACACTATTCCTCCCAATCTGACCAACAATGGGGCCCAATGACACCACTGATGAGGCACAAATTCTCCCAATGACACAAACAATTGGGCCCAATGACACCAATAATGGGGCACAATTCTTCCCAGTGACATCAAGAACAGGGCACAATTCCCCCCACTGACACCAATGATGAGGCACAATTCCACTGAAACAAACAATAGGGCACCCCCCCCCCCACTGATGTTGGGACTTTTTGTACCCCCAATGGCCACAGTCCGGCCCCCCTAAAGTCTGAAAAACAGTAAACTGGCCCTTTGTTTAGAAAGTTTGGCGACCCCGATCTAAGACATACAGTAACTTATATCAAAAAGTAATCCCTCCTTTATATCTTATATCTGGAGAGTGGTGATGTCACTCCTGTATAATATAGCATATGCAGCAAGGTCTCTGGCCTTGTCCAGTCTAATAAGAACTTTCCAGGGCCAAAGATAGCTGACATCCTTCTGTATGGGGTGGATTGTGAGGCATGGTGGGTGCAAGATGGACAAAGTTATTGGGCGCCAGACACTTCATGGATGTAAAAGAGGTTTTTGTTTCTCTTAACAGTCCTTTTTGTATTTTTGGGGGAAAGAGGGTTAGGGCCAGGACACCCTTAGATAGTTGCAAATTTAATTGGCAGACTCCGAGACTTCACTAAGAGAACAGCCGTGCAGGGAAAGGCCCCAGCAAGAAGCCACGTGCAGCTGCTGACTTTTAATAATCGGATATTCACCTGTCCCGGGGTCCAGCGATGTGGGGGAACGAAGCCCTGCTCGTCTCCCCCTCCTCTCTGCGGCGCCGGTATTGTAACTGTGGGCGCACGGCTGTGGCTTAACAGCCGGTCACCCACTGCACATGCGCGAGCCGCGCAGCGCGCCGTGGCTGGCCAGGCAATCATCTGGGACGTGTCCCAGATGATGGCCGAGAGGGAGGGGAGAGAGGTGATATCCCTTCCGGTACAGCGGTGCGCCGGGAGGAAGTAGGAGCTGGAACCATCTAAAAAGAAGGAACCATCAAAAAATTACATGCCAAATCATGGCATGTCAGGGGGTCACCTTCCCCTAAAGCGGAAGTTCCATTTTTGGGTGGAACTCTGCTTTAACAGTTCCTAACTCAAACGTAACAGTCCTTTCAGCTCCGCTACAACTGCCTCTTGTAGTTCTTCAACACTGAGCTCAGGGTTTCTCACTAGACCCACGGATTCACTGACTCTGAATCCCTTGAGCTCCTCCAGGGTTTGCGGTGGTATCTCCCTCAAACGTCACCCACGCTTCCCTGCTGGGTCCCTAGCTTGGCACTCCAGATACTTCTCAAGCTTCACCCCTGCTGACCGGTGAGGTCCCTGGCTTGACTCACAAGGCTGCTCTGCAAGCGTCTCCTCCCCTGGTTGGGTCCCTGACTTGATCACCGCCTGAAGTTTCCCGGTTCTCCACCGTGCCCGTTTGGTGAGAATATGGTTCCGGTACTTGCTTCAGTTACTCACTGTGGTCCCTGGTAAATGTGGATGGTCCCTTCGTGGCCACAGCTTCCCTTCTACCTCCGACCACGACAGGTTCTCCGGCCGGCAGAACCGTCACTTCTGGTTGGACTGCAAGCCGCAATGCCAACCCTGCGCTGCCCTCTTTACCTCTGGATAGGCCCTCACACAGCCTGGCAGCCAGATGCCCCCCGGATAGGCCCAATCTCTGGCCTAGCAGCCCGGGGCGTATGACACACGTCCACCCAGACAGCCATCCAGGTGGCACAGAACACAGATCACCTGACTCCACCCAAATATATAGGTTCTCCCAGTAGGCCAAGGGTCTCAAGAAAACCCCTGCCCATTGGCTGAGATACCCCATATACTCATAACCTGACCTTGGGTTGCCCTTCTCATATCAAGTACCACCAAGTACCCGTCCACCTAGTGGTAGAAGAGAAAAGTGCAACAAGGCCAAAATTAGGGAGAAATCAATAGATAGTTACATAGTTAGTCAGGTTGAAAAAAGACACAAGTCCATCTTCTGTAGTTTAACCTTAAAAAAATCTATCAATCTCTATCAATCGACCAAGATAAATATTCTGGGCAAGTCAATTTGTGAGGAGCTCCTTCACTTAGGGATAAATCAATAGTTACATTGTTACATCGTTGGTCAAGTTGAAAAAAGACACAAGTCCATCTAGTTCAACCATAAAAAAAATCTATCAATCTCTATCAATCGACCAAAGATGACTACTCCTGGCAAGTAAATTTGTGAGGAGCTCCCTGACTAAACCCCAGGGTGCTACACATATATCTGGAGAGCGGTGATGTCACTCCTGTATAATATAACTTATATCTGGAGAGCGGTGATGTCACTCCTGTATAATATAACTTATATCTGGAGAGTGGTGATGTCACTCCTGTATAATATAACTTATATCTGGAGAGTGGTGATGTCACTCCTGTATAATATATCTTATATCTGGAGAGCGGTGATGTCACTCCTGTATAATATAACTTATATCTGGAGAGCGGTGATGTCACTCCTGTATAATATAACTTATATCTGGAGAGCGGTGATGTCACTCCTGTATAATATAACTTATATCTGGAGAGCGGTGATGTCACTCCTGTATAATATAACTTATATCTGGAGAGCGGTGATGTCACTCCTGTATAATATAACTTATATCTGGAGAGTGGTGATGTCACTACTGTATAATATATCTTATATCTGGAGAGCGGTGATGTCACTCCTGTATAATATAACTTATATCTGGAGAGTGGTGATGTCACTCCTGCATAATTTAACTTATATCTGGAGAGCCGTGATGTCACTCCTGTATAATACAACATATATCTGGAGAGCGGTGATGTCACTCCTGTATAATATAACTTATATCTGGAGAGCCGTGATGTCACTCCTGTATAATATCTTATATCTGGAGAGCAGTGATGTCACTCCTGTATAATATCTTATATCTGGAGAGCCGTGATGTCACTCCTGTATAATATCTTATATCTGGAGAGCCGTGATGTCACTCCTGTATTACTGCAAATTAATGTCATAACGTGCTAGTATGCATTGCATACTAGCACATTATTAAAGACTTACCTGAAAACTAAGCCCTCCAGCGGCACGCTGTCACCGCTGACAGGGCTTCCCGGGCCGACGTCACGGCCGCTATGCGGTTCTCTCTATGGATGCCACATTGTCCATTTAGAGTGTAGTGCGCATGCGCCGGTGACATCACCAGCGCTGCTAAAGTAGGTATAAATAAAAAATACGCCTTTACTACGACTTTACAACCTGACCATGCTTTATTAAATCTGTCATAACATTGTATTGCGTGCAGCAAGGAAGGAGAACATGTGAAAGTCTCGGCGTCTCTAAGATAATAAAGGATTTCTATACAATGATGTGTATATACATTTTTATTTCATCAACTGTCAAAACTTTCCCCGTAGAGTACAACACATCCCCCGCCGCCGATCGCTCTGCCTTCATCTGACCACCGCCGCTCTCACATCTCTTCATCCCGACCTGTTAAACATTTACTGGATGGAGATAATATTTATTATATCCTAAAAGATGTTTTACAGGAACGTGCAAATCTGTCTTCTCTGGGGGGTTGAATACAAGGAGCTCCTCGCTGCCCCCATCGTTGTCATATAGACGTCCCTTAAAGAAACATCAGAGATTTTCTTTTTTTTTCACTTTCCATTTGACCTTCACCGGTTAGTACATAAGCTGTTTGTGTTTATAGCTGACCTAAAGCTAAAAAAAGAAATATTTATCCACTGAAATTTATTTAAAAGTAAACCGCAGATTCCAGGGTTGTGCCTGAGCTATTTAAGGAGCATGTCAAGGAAAAATGTCACAAAAAAACAAATCCTGTGCATCTCTATTATACATGCACATTTCTCCATGTTTTATTTCTTTAAACAATTTGCAAGTACAGAAAAATAACTGTTGGTGTGCCCCAGTGTAAGGATCTATATACTAAGGGTGGGGGGGGGGGTCTATATACTGAGGGGGGTCTATACTGATGGGGGGTGGTCTATACTGATGGGGAGTCTATACTGAAGGGGGTCTATACTGATGGGGGGTCTATACTGAGGGGGGGTCTATACTGATGGGTCTATACTGATGGGGAGTCTATACTGATGGGGAGTCTATACTGATGGGGGTCTGCATTGAGGGGGTCTATACTGAAGGGGGTCTGCATTGAGGGGGTCTATAGTGATGGGAGGGTCTAACTGAGGGGGGGTCTATACTGAGGGGGGTCTATACTGATGGGGGTCTATACTGATGGGGGGGGTCTATACTGAAGGGAGGTGCCTATACTGATGGGAGGGTCTAACTGAGGGGGGTCTCTACTGAGGGGGGGGTCTATACTGATGGGGGATCTATACTGAAGAGAGGTGCCTATACTGATGGGGGGGGGGGTCTATACTGAAGGGAGGGGTCTATACTAAGGGGGGTCTAACTGATGGGGGACCTATACTGATGGGGGGTCTATACTGAAGGGAGGGGTCTATACTGATGGGGGGTCTATACTGATGGGGGGGTCTGCACTGATGGAGGGATGTCTGCACTGAGGGAGGTGGGTCTATACTGAGGGGGAGGTCTATACTGATGGTGGGGGGTCTGTACTGAGGGAGGGGGTCAGTACTTAGTAGGGGGGGGTCTATACTAAGGAAAGGGGGTCTGTAATTAGTGGGGGGTCTATACTGAGGAAAGGGGGTCTGTACTTAGTGGGGGGGTCTATACTGAGGAAAGGGGTCTGTACTTAGTGGGGGGTCTATACTGAGGAAAGGGGGTCTGTACTTAGTGGGGGTCTATACTGGGGGGTCTATACTGAGGGAGGGGGGTCTGTACTTAGTGGGGGGGCCTATACTGAGGAAGGGGGGGTCTGTACTTAGTGAGGGGGGTCTGTACTGAGGGAGGGGGATCTATACTGCGGGAGGGGGATAAGTACTTAGTGGGGGGGTCTATACTGAGAGAGATAGGGGTCTGTACTGAGGGGGGGGCTGTACTGAGGGGGGACTATAGTTGGTGGTGGGGGGTTGACACCAATTTTTTTCCACACCGGTTGACACCAACCCTAGTGACGCCACTGAGTGTAAGTGATGTCAGCCCTGTCTACTAAATTTCTGATGTAGTACAAAGAGCACAGACCTCATCTCCTCCCATCCTTATCTCTAAGGTACTCCCCTCATCTCTTCCACCTCTCCTAATTTTCTCCCATCTTCCCATCCCCCCCCCCCCCCTATCTGCTACCTTGTACTCATTTTCCACACCCTTCTCATCTCCATAACCCCATCTTATCTCCTTCTGCTTCCTGTTTCTTCATTACATCTCCTCCCTCTCTTTTCATACCCATAACCCCCGCCACCTCATCTCCTCTCCCTCTCCTCTTCTCTGTAACACCCCTAATCTCCTCCCCCTCTCCTCTACTCCATAACCCATACTCTTCTCTTTTCCATAACCCCCCTCATCTCCTCCCTCTCTCATCTTCTCCGAACCCCCCTGTATCTCTCCCCCTCTCCTCTTCTCCATAACCCCTACTTATCTCCTCCCATCTCCCCTCCTCCATAACCCCTCATCTCCTCCCCTTCTCCATAACCCCCTTATCTCCTCTCCCTCTCATCTTCTCCATATCCCCTACTTATATCCTCTCACGCTCCTCTTCTCCATAACCCCTACTCATCTACTCACTTCTCCTCCATAACACTTCTCATCTCCTCCCCCTCTCCTCTTCCCCATAATCCCCCTCATCTCCTCCCCCTCTCTTCTTCTCCATAACTCCCCTCATCTCCTCCCTCTCTCCTCTTCCCAATACCCCCCTCATACCCCCCATCCTTCTTCTCCGTAACCCCCTCATCTCCTCCCCGTCTTCTCTTCTCCATAACCCCCCTCATCTTCTCCCCCTCACCTCTTTTCTATAACCCCTCATCTTCGCCCTCCTCTCCTCTTCTCCATAACCCCCACTCATCTCCTACCCATCTCCTCTTCTCCATAACCCCCTATCTCCTCCCCCTCTTCTCTTCTCCAAATCCCCTACTCATCTCTTCACCCTCTCCTCTTCTCCATAACCCCTACGCATCTCCTCCCACACTCCTCATTTTCTCCCTTTCCTCTTCTCTGTAACCCTTCCTCTTCTCCTCCCTCTCTCCTAATTTCATTTCCCCTCTTCAACTCCATAACCCCTCCATGTGCACAGGCAGAGAGCACAGGATATTATCAGTTCCCAACATTTCTGGCAAAATGTACTCATATTTTTCCACTTATCAAACAAATATAACAAAACACATCCAATGGTATATTTAACAGACTAAAGGGGAGCAAGTAAGAGAAGGATTACTGTTGAGGTCTATGCTAATAAGGTGAATTAAAACGATGAGCTCCAGTTGTGCCCATTTTTTAAAAAAGTTTGATAGTTCTCCTACTCGCTCTTCTTTTTCTTTTCTGGGCCACTGAGGTGCGTGCCAGCCCATTACATTTTCACATAAGTGTGAAAAAATGTGTGTGCTTTAAGCACTTCAGCAATTAGGAACCTGAGCAAATCGAGATGTCCACTGATGCCTGTTGACTGGTGGCCATCCTTGGTGCAATCTCCAATGTGTGTGATATCTCTGAGGGCATAAATGGAGCACTGGGGAAGGTAATGGGTTACAAGGAGAGAGTCCAGAGCACACAGGAACCATAGAAGGCAGTTAAAAGAAAGCAGCAGAAACAGAACACAAATTAGGATTGGACGGCCCAGGGGAAGCACCATGGTGAAGAGCTGATGAGGACCAAATCCACCCAACCACC